>CM070503.1:17635397-18019076 GCA_036346375.1 Guadua angustifolia | reverse complement strand
ATTATTGACGGTTTTTGTCATCAACCGTCAGTGATGTTAATTATCACAGACAGTTTTTCAAAATTATTTGTGATAAGGCGTCTAATATAAACCTTTTTTTAGTAGTGACGTCGTTTTTCTTTTTTCTTTTTTAATCATGCTACCCCCAATCTGCCCTTGCTGTAGAAAACCAAAGACGAGATGAACTATACACCCTTCTGTTCTTGACAAAAAGAATAATTTCCTTTCCCAAAAGAAAAAAAAAAGGCAAAGAAAATCAACAGTACCGTACGTGCCATTCCAAGAGGAGGAACTGCAAGTGCACGAGGTGAGGCCCCAGCCGCTACCGTCGATCTATCCGTTTCCAGCCAGTGAGGCACTGTCCCCGTACATTTGTCCTCTTCCGCTGTTCACCACAAGAAGGCACTGTTGCGCGTGTACGCGGAGGATCCATGGCTTGTCTAGCTCCCGGCAATTTTCTTTTTCAAATTTAGTCTTGTGTGTGGATTTACAAATTTAATCCTTCTTTATACCATAGAAGATGCGACAGATAACACGTGTCTACCGTCGTGCCTGTAAAACGTGGAAATGCAACGCGCCACCCCCAAGAAGCCGAGCGCGGAAACCGGCGGAGCAGTGCAGCCCACTGCGGTAGAGTAGATTACGCACTAACTAGGCGTGGCAATGAGCTCCTACTGTGTTGCTGCATTCGGTCTTGTCGTGGCGTCGGTAGGATTTCGCACTCCCCAAGAGCGGCAAGCGATGCATGTTATCTGCTACACCTATTACAGTGAGAGAGTGATCCAAATTTGCAAATCAACACATAGAAAGTTAGATTTGTAAAAAAAATTATGTGGGCGCAAGGTAATGGGTTCTTACGCACGACGACCTAACATGATGCGCGCGGCTCGCATGCGTCGCACAGCAACTCACAGCACAAGCGGTATATCTAACTCGCGAATGTTAGGGTGCATTTGGTTACCTGGATGAGGCTGAATGGAATATGGCCATCCAACACGGTAGGGATAGAACCAACTAGATGTCTATTTGGTTGGGTGGACATAGGATGAGTTAATTTTTTATTTGGTTAGATGGATAAGATTGGACACGATGAGCTAATCTTTTGTTTGGTTGGATGGATGACGATGGATGGGCTAATTGTGATCACGGTTTCGAATTTTTTGTCAAAATTTGAATTTTTGTACAAAATTTAACCAAAATTTAAATTTTCAGACAAAATTTTAGCACAATTTAACAGAAAATATGATTTTGACTCAGTACATCTCTTCATACAGCAAACTGAATAAACCATCCGACTTTTTTCTATGACTCTATCCACCGTCTTAAGAAATTTTTTGAAAAACTAAGTAACCCCATCCAAGTCCAACTCAACCACTCCACATCCAGTCCCATCGGGCAGCCAAACGCCACCTTACCTTCCGCTACCGGACGGCCGGCCGATGAGATGAAACAGCAGGGCAGGGGGGCGACGAACGTACGACGCGTTCTGCTGCAGTACTGCTGCTCGCCGGTCACATGCCGAGCTAAGCATCGTAAGCTTCTTTTTCTCTCTCTATCACTGAGAGCACTGAGCAGTGAGAGGTACTTTCCCAGCTTGCTCAGCGCCTTTAGGGATTAAATGGCGTGTGGAGTCAAATCGCCAACTTTCAGCTAGCTGCAGCCGCATGCGGTCCATGCCATGCATGAGTCAGACAGCGGAATGTCCAGGCAGGCGGAGTTCTTGCGCGGCCGCTTCACACAGTCGTTAGGACCAGACCAGCTCGGGGTATTCGTCGTGCACATGAGAATGGCTGTTCTGTTCTGTTCTGTTCTGCTCTGTTCTGTTCTGTTCTGCTTTGCAGGCAAGTTAATCACGCGGTTGCATTCGGTTGTTGAGACTTGAGAAAGAGAGACAAACGGAAATTAGTGCGTCGTCCTTCCTTTCTGTGAGGAAACAATCGTCCGATTGGCTGTAGCGGAGGTACCGTTTATGCGTAGTACTACGGACTACGTGATAGCATGGACAGATGCCACGTAAAACGGCTAGTGCCCGTGACACCTGAGGTTGCTGACAAGGTTGATGCTGATGGGACGGAAGACTCCGCTCGGTCCCATGCATTGGGAGTTGCAACTTTGACGTTATACTTGAAAAAAATTTTGTCTATTTTGGTTTTTTTTCTTAATTATTTCCAAACATACTCCCTCCTAAAACTAATTTCAGGAATGACTAGTTTTTTTTGTGTTATTAAGAATGACGCTAAGGTTTAATGTCTAAGTGCCAAACCTTATGGCATTGGCATGTCGTGGCACGTTAGACTATGGTTCGACATGGGAACTGAGCATTATCAGGTTAGCAACGGGTCAGTGTCAAGGTGCATGGTGCTCATGTGCAGGAGCTCACCGACCTCATGCCTTCAATTTCTAATTACCTCATCTCTCTAGCATCTAGTAATTAACTAATTAAAAGTAGGCTGTTTCTATGTGCCAAAATGAACATATTGAATTCTATCCTTGAAGAGTCCCTTAAGAACTTCACCATGACAACGACCTTATCAAGACGTACGCTAGAAATGCATATATAATATACCTAATTTGGAGGTCGGATGCATAAGATACATAGTAGCTAGTTGTTGCTACATGTGCCGAATCTAGATATTATCCATATTCGTATTCGATTCGACACTTATTTGGTATACTGTACCATTATTTGGTAAAAAAAATAATAGATACTATTCAAATTCGTGTTCGTTTTACAATCGAATGCATTTTTGCTTATCACATTCGCTACCATCGAATATGGATACTGAATAAAATGGATAATCTAAATTTCTTTAAGGGATTTGATAAACATCAACCGGATGTTTTTTTGTTGAAATCACCCAAATCTAGAACTATTGGATCATTGTTGAGATTCGGGAGTATTGATTACATTCGATCCTATGATTTGATCCAACGGCCCGGTGAATTTGGATGTTAGATCCAACGGCCCGGTGATTTTGGATGTTAGTTAAGACAAAAACATCCGGATGATACCTATACACTCCCTTTAAGGGATTTATTTAACACCCATGCTCATGAGGGATGCGTCTTCTCGAGCCACGCTAGGTAACCTCCAGCACGGTTGCCATCCAGTTTTGGACAACCTCGTGTTCATTTCTTTCCGGATGTTCCACACTATGTGGATGACAATTCCAATTGAAGTCTCTCCTTTGGTCTTTTGGAGTTATTTCAGATTTTTTTTTGTTTCGCCTCGGTCTATTGTGCTATCATAGTTGAGGGGATACACGTGTTAAAATATTGTATAATTTACCTAAACACGGTGTTTGACTACACGTCCCTACCAAATCGGCATTGGAAGCATAAGTGGATGCCTATTTCGTATTGTTGGTTGCATATATAGGCTGCAGGATGTTTGGTGTGGTCAACCTCTTTAGGATCTTATTTTGGCCTAAAGTCCAAGCAAAGAATTTGCATCCGCTCTCGCCTTCCAGATAAGATTTGTGCTTTATTTTTCGTAAGATCATTGGAACTGTACGAATTTAAGTAAGCCGATTCAGTTGTATATTCTCCATATGTTGACTAGCACCAGGTGATTTTGTCCAAAGTGTGAGTAGTAGCTGTACGTGATTTTGCCACCTCACCATAGCCGACATAAGGCAATTACAAGCTGCAACATCGTGATTTTCGGGTGCTTCAGCCTTGGCAACGCAGAGCTGGCTGGCATTGGGAGTAAAAGCAATGAAAACAGTAGTAGTAATCAATGGCCGTTTTCTAATACTCCTACATGCATCCATGGTACGGAACATTATTCCATCTCCAACTCCTGCGCCGCCACCAGTAGGCCAACTTTACTCGCAATAATTCGTGGACGCTCGCTGTCCCGCGCGCCGTTTGGTGGCGTAGCATCCACTCAAGTCCCACCAATATATTTCGTACGTGCAACAAGTTTGGGAGAAGACATAATGACTGCAACTTTTTTTGCAAGGTTGAGCTGATGAGCCCATGAATGATGAATGCTTTTCGCAAGGTCGATTTGTTTTTCCCAACATTGTTGTTAGTTGCAGTCGATGTTGTGTTGTCCCGAGTCCCGACCCGATATATAGGACAACAAATTAACTACGCTCAAAATGAGGCGATGAACACGGATATGTGCATGAAAAGCCGTGCATTCTCTGTTTCTGAGAATGATTCTCAAAAGGAGCACGAGGCATGTCGAAAGTTCGGTTTCCTAAATAGTGTTTCAGATGGTTGATTTACGTTTAGATTGTTCTTGTTATATGAACGGAACGGTTCTTAACTCGTTCGTACCGACGGCAGAGGACACAATTAAATATCCGTTAGGCTGTGGGGGTTTAATGCTAGAATGCGTCTTTTCATATCGGGGGTAGGTCAAATCCCGCCTCTGGAGGGCTAAGTAAAAAGTACGTTTTGGTCGGCCAAATACTTCCAAGAAAAGCATGAATTCAACTGTGCAGAGAATATGTAGCTTTTTACTGTCAGAAGATACTGTGCAGTAGTTCTCTATCCCGTTGGAATTTCTTGAAAGAAAAGCTCCCGTCTGGGTAAAAAGCTCCAGTCAAAAAGCTTGGGAAATTGGCCTTGACACAGCTTGAGGATTTACTTTTGGGTGTCTTTAACTGTGGGGTTGTCGATTTACTTTAACCACGGGTTACACAGTAAATTATCTCTGTCGTGGCATTGCTAACAACAATTCATAAATAGTACTACCGATACATAGTCACACTTCAAAGTTCTTTTTGATGAAAAACTACATTTCGGGCTGTGCTTTGTTTATCTTGTTTAAAAAAAGGAATATCAAGGGAATCATGCTGCTAAAAGCAATAGAAACATCAGCTCAAAAGCAAAATATTGAGCATGCAATGCAGGGTGCAGGAACGTAATGCTCTACGTTTCAATCCCATCCACGCATGCTCTATATTTCTCTCTTGCATGGACTTTGCTTCACAACAAAATTTTATGCTCAAGAAAGGGTGGCCACCCAATGCCAGCTGTACTCTTTGCAACGCATCAGCGGAAACAGTAAGCCATCTTTGTAAAGACTGCCCTTTCGCTAGACAGGTATGAGATCTTCTCTTACGCTGGGGAAATTGGAGCGGTGTCAAAATTTGAGCCATACAGAATCGATATATAAATGGTGGCGAAGACTGAGAGCCCAATATGACAAAGGAAGCCGGCGACATTTGGATGGTCTGATTATTTATTTTTGATAGAATCTCTAGCAAGAGAGAAATCAGTGCACTTTCCAGGGGATAACTAGAACGCCAAAGCAGGTGGCTATAGCGATCAAGGATACGGTGCTCAGCCGTGGGCTTGCTGTGTCCTGGAAGGCTACGGACTAGTTGCTGTTGGTTTTCGGTTTTCTTTCTCTTCCTTTTGGTGTCGGCTCTTTTTCATACTGTTTTTTCAGTGGGGTTTCCATGCTGTACTTGTTTCTTTTTGGTTTTTCAGTGGAGTCTTAGGCTCTTGTCAGTAGGGTTATGATGTGAGGTTTTTTCCTTAAAAAACTGAACCCAACAACCTCTCTTTCTTTTAAATAAAGTTTGCAGCAATTCTCTTATTGCTTTTTCAAAAAAAAACACACACACACACTTTACAACAAACAAAAAACAAATCTGTGCAGTTCCTGAGCCTCCTTTGCCTGCTCTTTCCACGGTATTCACCTTCGTTCAACAATACATCGGTTCAAGCAATTTTAGTTGGAATAATGGCAGTTATAGAAATATTAAAGCATGAAAGAAGGGTAGATGATGATTACTTACTCCTTCATTTACTTTAAGATTTATACAACTTGTATTGAAAGAAAAAACATTGAAACACTGCTCCTAGCCTTCAACCCCTGTAATTGGACTAGGCTAGCCTCTCCAAAACACGGGTGAACAGCAGTCGATAGCTCACAACTTCACACGTATATATTTTTGAGGTGACATCCACCTATGTACACCCAAAAGTCAAAACTGCATCTATAGGAAGGGTATACATCCACTAACAGAGTAAACCTGGACAAAAAGTGACACGTTGAGGAACACTTTGGAGTGTAGGACTACCACCTTATGCCATCAGGAGACGATAGGGGAGTCTCCCTGATGCTATCCGTAGTAGAGCAAGAACCAAAGAGCGAGAGATTAGATGCACCAAACATGTCATTGTTGGGGTTGCCTTCGACTAGTATGGCATTGTGATGATCTTCCAAATCAACGCAAATACTTCCATTCGACATGAAACCAAGCACAGATCCCAAATTACCACCATGAGATTGGAGATGATGCACTGATGACCACAATTCTGTGGACGAGTCACACGAATTTTTCCAGTCTTGCTTACAAGGATGCTCTGAATATGAAGATAGAGAATTCAGACAAGTGTCATTTGCATCCAGGGAAAAAATGCTGATGCTGTCCTTTGGGTTAGACATGTATCTGAGATGATGATCCAGAACTCCGGATGTGTACTTAGAAAAGGTTGAAGCAGTGAATTTCACAGGTAACTGATCCAACCCCTGTAAAAGCCCATTATCAGACTTATCAAACAGCTCTGTCTCTGTCAAATAATTCTCCTCCGGTCCATCCAAACAAGATACATGGAGAGCAGAGTCACACAAGCTCTTTGAGCCCAGCTCAAAAGGATGTTCTAAAGTTGAAGTTAAACATATGGAATTCAGACAACTTCTGTTTGCATTTGCCACAATGTTGTTGCCCTCACTTACTTGAAAGTTGGAGACATAGCGAAAACCACTGTGATCAAGAATTCCATTTCTAATATCCAAAAAGCTTGAAGCAGAGCATTTCGCACGGAACTGATCAAACCTAGATAGAAGTCCAGCATCAGAATTATCAAACAACCCTGCCTCTTTTGGGTCTTCTGCCTCCAGTCCAACTGAACTAGAAAGACATTGCTCTAGGGAGTTCAGAAGGTCAGGTTGCCAGAAAGTATTTGATATCGCATATGGTACTGCATCCTGATCCTCAATCTGACAAGGGAAGGACAATCTATTTGGAATTGACCCAGGTAGTGTTACTGAAAACGTAGGTTCCCGTCCATGATGATCATATTTCCCAGTTTGAATATTACAGCTCAACTCATTAGCTGAAACTGGTTTGCCTTTGGTGTGTGGTTGGACATCCTCTAGCAACAAGTTGGAAACCTGGTTGTGAACGGTGTCTCTTTTCCAATCAGAACTTGAAAGATCTGTAGTATACACTGATGGTAATGGCATGCGCTCAAATGCTTCATTACTGGCATATGGTAAATTGTTTTTCCAGTCTAGAAAACTTGGATGGCCCCAATTGTATCCCAATGGCAAAGCCGTACATTGTCGGACTTCATCAGTTGCATAAGAGGATGACTCTTTTCCTGTTCTCAGTTTAGTTAACGGATCGAAGTCACTAAGCCTGTAAAAATCAAGCAACCTTTCAAAATGTTCCCTGGGATCAGCAGGTGTATGTCTGCAAACCATTTTCCTCTGTCTCATAGACTCTTTATGATGCTGCATTACATTAGATAACTATCAAAGGTGGAACTAATAAATAATGGATAGAACTAAATTGGAGTATTGTGACAGTATATTAGTACCAACCCACAGGTGTTCAATTTAGAATTTACAGAGGTTCAGCAAAGAATACCTTGTTTATTATGTCGTTGGCACCTAGCCTTTGCAGGATGTCAGCAAAAAATTCTGATCTGAGAAATTTTAATCATCAGGCTGACAATATTAGACTACATGAAAATATAAAGTAATAGAGTTCTTCAATATATAATGACAACCTTCTTTGCAGTAACTCAGAACTTTCCATTGACACTGTTTTTGCAGCTAGCTTTAATAATTTTCTTCTCTTTTCTGAAAAGATCTGTTCACTCCCAGGCTCTATGTCTATCACCACAAGTAGAAACATTATGGGACTATTAGCATCCCAGCTAAATGTAGCAAATGTAAATTGCTAGAAAATTACTGGTAATAACATGTATCTCACAAGTCCTACTTTATGAATACTTTTAGGAACTTGAGAAGTACTCAGGATTTAGAAATGATGAATCATCATCTCAACAAGGTAAAGCATCTAATCAGTAACATGTGCTTGTGTTACCCGACCATTGGAAGGCACATATCAGCATCCAACCAAGGAAAAATTATGTGCATTTCAGAATAGATGTGCCATAGCAAGCAAGGAAAAAAATACATTGAAGAATAAAAAGAACCCATGATTATTGGCACAATTCTTTTTATCCTCATTTAGTGGGACATCTTTATTTTGCTCGTGCCCAACCTTGGTAAATAAAGCTGCAACTACCAGGGGCATCATTATGGTTTATGGAATGACACGCTATAACATTGCACATTGTTAGAATGAGGGATAATCAGATAGAGAATATGGCTCCCTAGCATAATCTTCAGCGCGTCACAAACATCGTGTCAAACTTTTTCATGTATGTGACACGACTAGACGATTTCCAGTAAGGTTGACACTGGACATGGCAAAACTTTCAGCAGTACAGTAGTTTTTTTCGAGAACACAACAGTACAGTGGTGATTATGCTATGTGTTAATATTGAGAACTGAGCATGTGCTCACCAGTATTTCTTGAGATCCCTATAACGTCAAATGATGTCTGGATTATGGGTGTAAGAACACGAACAGTTGGCAGGGAATCACGTGGGTTTAACTGAGGTGTATCCTTATTGTCAAATTCTGCAGAGAACAGGATCGATAGTTATAAGAGTCTAAAGATGCATCATATAAGATTGAAGGGGACGTCAGAGAAAGGATATCAGACCAGAATAGGAGGCTTGCACATTCACTTGCTCACCAGAGATTTCTTCATTCTTAGAAGGTGTAGCAGGGGTCTCATTGGAACATGGAGTACTCTTCTGGACAGGGACCTTCTTGTGCGATGTCACATTATGCAATTCTACAAGATGCAGCAATAACACAAGAAGTTCATACGGATGATCCATTGCAGGTAATTTTAATGCTTGAAGTAAGAGGCAACAAAGAGAGTAGGAGTATAGGACAACAAACAAAAGTTTATACAAAGTTACAAACCCATTTTCATGCCATATTTTTGTTTGGAGATGTTTGGCTGATGAGGTTGCCTGAAGGAACAGGAAGTACAGCCAGACTGCTCCCACAATTTCTTAAAGAATTTGTATTCAGTAGTTTTTGCATTGCAACCTGCTTAGCAAGTGATGGCCAAATAGGATAAGGATACAATTATACAACAACACATAGAAAACCGTGTAAAACAAAATCACTCTTGGAAGGAAACAGTGAAAGTATAATAGCACAAATTAATAGCAAGTATTACATGGCTTCAACAATCTAACAGCCACATTTATTCCGTTTGGTTATTATGATTGGGAATATTGAGCAAGAAGATGGGTTGATCATATACAAGAACAGCATAACATTGAAGAGATTATAATGGCACAAGACCCATGGCCAGGATATATTATGAAAGACAAAGCAATGCCCTCTGTAAACTGTGAGTACATAATATCAAGATACGGAAAAGGATGGCATCTGACAGAAAGTTAATGCATTTTGAAACTTCAACAGGAGACATTATCTAAATAAAGTACGTTAAAAAGGAAAGGAGGCACAGTGAGACTAGAGGCAATACCTTGGGGCTTAGTTTTCTCAGCTTTGCCTATGTTAGCATCCTGTCTCACGCATATGTGATGACTACCAGCTTCACTTGCAAATCGAACCTTTTTCCTTGGCCTTCCATCTGTCATTAGGTACTGAAGCATTACATAAAGCCAGAAAATGTAGAATGATTTACAGGAGAAATAAAATCTCACTAAAGAAAGGCTGCAATGACCAGCATGATGGTACTCGAGGGAAAATTAGCTATAGACAGAGCTCTATATGAAAATTCCAAATAAATACTAAGTAAAACTTTTTAAAGAAACCACCAAATGCTACCATCAAAACAATACATTCAACAGCAGATGGAAAACATCATCATGTAGGTCGAGATGAGAAGAATACGGCCTTAAAAACCAACACCAAATTCTACTAAATTGAGAGGTAAAATGGTAAATGGTCCAACTCTCCCATGGCCGCTATTATTTATCTTGAACATTCCTATTCAATTAGGATCGAACCGCAGGTTTACCTCTGCGGCGCCCTCCTGAATCCCAATCCCACGCAATCCCAATTCAACCCACGGGCTGGAAACTTCCAGGAACCCTAGCTCGCATCATCCACCAAGAGAAAGCTAAAAGGATTCCTAAACACAAAACAAGGAGCTCAAAGCGGTGGAGGTGGGCGGTACGGACCTGGGGAGGAGGGCTCGGGGTCGGGGAAAGGCCTCGACGCTGGCGGGGGCTGGAAGGCCGGGCCTCGCGGGGGTCGCGTTGGCTTCAGAGAAGAGGAATGGGAGCGGCTGCCAGGGTTCCGGCGCTGGAGGCGATCCATCGCCCGACGCCGCCGCCTGGATCGTTGCGCGCGAAATCTCGAGGGGGAGAAAGAAAGGAAGCCTTCGCAGGCGCAGCTTGCGAATATTAAATGCGGCTTCGGTTCTCGCCTTTGTTACAGCAGAATGAATTCTGTTCGGACTGTTTATTTTTCCAGACGTTTGTAATATTTTTTCTCTATGTGTAATATTTTTTTCTATGTGTGTAATATTTTTCTTCGATAACAGTATAAACAGTAGAAATATCGATACAGAAAGCAGATATTACAGACGTTAAAAAAAATATTATATACGTTGAACAAAAATATTGCACACGTTAAAAAAATGTTACAAAAAACATCCGATAAAATAAATAATACATGTACGTCCTATTGGTAGCACTCGCCTTACAGTGACGATACGTCCGCAGGTATCGATCGAGTCTCGGGTCGTGGAACTGGTGACAACCAAACATGGTAACAGTAACACCAGAACAATCCACATGGTAATCTGGAAAGTGATGCAGTGCAAGCACGAGTTTTAGTGCGATTAATGTTACGCCGTAAACTTGGGAGCCACTTAAAAACGACAAACTGTAACTGTAAACCATTTGAGTGGTACTTCTTTGCTTTTCATCCTAGCATAAGTTATATAAATTTTAAAGTAAACGAAGAGGAAAGTAATTACTATCTAGCATTCATTCATACTTTAATATTTGTGCAATTTTTAAAAAGAAAAGCATATAAACACATCTCAAATCTTTTTTTATGAGTAAATATAACTGCAAATCTTAATTTCTCTTTTTAGAAGCCATGATTTTCAGTTCAAATGTCTAGGTTACAAAAAGAAAGCATGGTGTACATCCATCTTCTTACTAGTTGAATGATGTGCACTTCATGCATAAAAAAGATATCTACGTGGTGTACTCGTGATGATTTATCTTCGTCCCACAGTATGATTACATCCAGGTGCTTCGTCTCTTGACCGAACCTCGAGTCCTCCTAACACTGATTGAGATGGAAGCTAACTAGCAATCACGCTGAATCTACAAGCACATAGATAAAGCATCCCATCGCAATGTAGCTGGGTTAGCAAGTGTGGTACATATATTTCAATTGCCGTCAATCTCAACGTCCAATATCCAATGTTATCATTCTACATATACAAAGCAAACCATCTCAAGATCTAATAAAAAATTGTCTGCATCAAACCGACGGCTGAAATATTCACAACCAATGTTTACCTCACAACGGATGTGTCCACTAACAGCCCCCACAGGAAAATGGGGGGATAAAAAGCCCCATGAAACTACATTCTCTGTTCTCTTTGTACAGTGATATGGTACAAGGTAGCACTAGCACGTAACACAATGCCTGCACACGGGGAGAAAATAAACAAGAAAACGAACATATATCACACAAGAAAAGCCAACAGCCCGACACATGGGCGGCATCTGTCCCTTTACAAATACACAAATGAATGAAACCCAAAACCCCAGCGCATCCGAACAAACACCTCATATGGTACACAAAACAATATGACTCATTGGCTAGCATCGATCGGTGCACCAGACCTTGCCTGCGATATCCGATTTGCGTAGATTGTTACCAGCCGCAGCTGTGTGCTACTAAGCCCCTCCAGATATGGTACAAATGCTTTCCCAAGCATGATGTAGATATCGACCAAGCAGAATACAACAGTCTGAAAGAAAGTGTAAATGATATCAGATGTGGACCACCAGAAATACACATTAAAAGTAAACTTTGCCATATATAATCAAGATAACAACGGCTGCCAGTAAGTGCAGGGTCAGGCGTGGCGCTAACAATGACTGAAGATGGACAAAGAATGCGCTACAACTGATGGACACAGAATGCACTAGAAATTGAAAACAGAGAATGCACTAAAGCTGGCAACCTCGTAAGTCATAACCCCAGTATATAGAGCTGACGTTGAAATAACTGCAAATATGTGGTTACTAAAAGTATGTAGAATTAATGTTGTTGAAACCATTTTGGATCCTATCTACATGCTTATTATGTCCCACTCATAAACTTAGCACCCTTATCCCTCTTTTTCATGTACCACTCGCAACCAGAAGCCCAGATTACTGCTCGCACATGAAACCCTGGTTTTTATTGCCTTCTTTACATGAGCTTCAAAGATTCCCTCATTGAGGAACTAGCATGGCCCTATGAAAACTGTAAGGACATTCATCAGAAGAACAGTAAGCACCTTGCGAACATCTGGACTCTGATTACTGAAAGCATCAAAAAGTGCTGGTAAAAATGAAGGCAGCTGCGTCATCAATTCCTCCTGTGAAAGCCGCCCAACAAGCTGCAAGATTACCAAGAGAATACCAACAGTCAACCACGGTTGTTCGGGATATATTGCTGTAATAAACCAGAACAAGGGAAAGACTACAAACTAACACTAATCTTTAAGAGTATTCTTGAATCTTGACAGATGTTTCTTCCTGTGTGAAATATTTATTTTCTGTGTCCCCTAACTAACAGATATCCAGCAATGATGCTTAAATGAAATAGTCGTACAAGGCAGACAGGATATCAGATAAACAGACATCAAGATGTTCAGGCTATAATGGGCCTGGTGGCTATAATCCAGGGAAATGCGGGATGTACCAGAATGACTCCATCAGCTAATGAGAAGAATTTTGAATAGAGCTCTTGGCAAATGATTCTTCCAATAGAAAAATATTATTTTATTGTTCTCTTACGTCTTATCTAACAGATACCTACTAGGGATACCTATATGAGATGATTGTCTGAGGTACACACTCAGATGAGTCAGATCATTAGTCAACAATAATTGAAACCATAGTTGCTGCAGTACAGGAAAGTCCAATGGCGTGCAGTTCAACAGTTCAAATTATTCAAGGTTACCATAATGCAAATAGTAGCTGCAGCTCCTAACAAGGGTGCATGGTTATGGAATCAGGACTATTGACACAGATAAGTTACAGTAACATGTATTAAATGTGGATTGCTAATGTGGCAATCATTAATAGGAGGACAATAAGCCATATACATATCCCTGCGTTGTCTGATATCAATTACATATGAAGTTGATATTGCATCATTCATAATTACAGTGCGAAAATAAGATACCTTTGTCAAACAGTTGATACACATGACAAGTGTCTTTTCATCATCACTAACCAACAAAGGTATAATAACCTACAGCACAAGCAAAAAAAAGTCCAGAATAGTAAATGTTGCTAATTACAACAACGATAAACAAATATTGTTTACTGTAGCAATATCATTTTTAAAAATAAAAGCTCTGGACATACAGCAAGGCATCTAAAAGGATCATATTTTGCTAGCACGGCATTTAAGCACTGGTTTGCTTCATTTGAAACCTGCACAAGCATTAAGTAAATATAAGCGCACCAGAAACAACAGAAAACTTCTTTAGTTAACGAACATATACCTTTGCCACAACATCTTTGGTCACATGCAGGAGCTTTTCAAGGACAATCTCAATGGATTCTTCCATAGGATCTTTCTGAGAAAATAATAAACAATACTAATCAACAATCTACCAACTAGATTACCTACTTACATGTTCTATTTGTGAATACAAAACCTGATTCTGGAGCATCTCAGCAACTAATGATAGAGAGAGCTCCCTGACAGAAGAATCAGAGTCATCCAACACCTCGAGTACAGTTGTTAAAATCTGATTGAAATACTATTAAAACACAGAAGAGGTGATATTAGAATATAAATAACATAAATTGAATGATAGCATACTGAAACAATACAAAGTAATATATTAGATGCAGAGGACCAGATAGTAATTGTGCGTTGTGGACTATCTTTCAGACAACAGTTACAATGCACTGTTTAGAAAGCAATGACAATCAAATGTCTTTCCTCTGTTGTTGAAATGGTGAAGCATTCATCATTACAGTAACCATGTCATCGAATTGTACTAGAAAGAAGGTAATGCTTTAACTGATAGTAGTAATTTTCTAATGAAAAAATAATGAGTCACCAAATTCAATTCATATGTTAGAGAAAGCAGAGAGAAAAAGGCAAATCAACAAGATAAAAGGAACGTGACGCATTCTCATGTGCAATGCGTGTTCTGCTGTTTTTCCCTCCCTCCCAGCACAGACTCTTCAGAAATTCTCATTTGTTCTCTTACCAGTCACAAAAGGAATCTAGCACCAGATGGAAAAAGTTATATGAATGCATGAACTTTAAAACACAATGCAAGTGTTAAGCCGAGTTGTCAAGAGGAAATTTTACAAAAATAAACCAAAAAATAAAAGAAAGTGCTAAGAATATTGAAGCTTTTCTTCCAAAATAAATGAAATGGGAATTAAAAAGGTAAGGTTACAAACCTTTGTCCATATAGAGTTCTCATCATTTGCGGAAGCTTTAACCAACTGCTGCAACGCCTCCCGCTTGTCTAGGCTAGAAACTTCACCGTCATTGGTTATCTAAAAAATGTAGAAAACATACAATCGCGATGTTATATAGGATGTCGAAAAGTAAAAGCAACACATAGCAACATTACTAGCAGAACCAACAAAGATGAAAGGAAATAAAAGAGAGAGGATATATCAGATATACCCGATGAAGAAGTTGTGGTATGCTGGGGCTGTTACTGGTGTGTGGGACAGTCTTCACAGAACTAAGATCGACAAATGGATCTCCCTCTTGAGTGTTCTCCCCAGTAGTTGTAACAACAGAATTACATCCATCAGAAACAAGAAGGCGGCCAAAATCCAGACGAGGTGTACCAGTAGAATTTTCATCATCAATTGTGGCATCTGATTTTTCAGGATAATCTGCCCATGAACGCACAGCTTCTACAACTGAGCGAACATTGTTCTTTGATTCCCTATTTGCTGTAAGAATTTCAGCCTCAGAGGCAGGTTGGAAACATTGGTTAGCATGATCGATGCTGGCATCAGAGGTTGTTCGACCAATAGGGACATTAAGTAATGTTGATTCCTGCACTGTGTTCATCTTTTTCCCTGCTTCGTTGTCAAGGAACTAGCAGAAAACCGTCCAAAAGGGTAGCTCTTCTTTGGCATCATAGCATAATCATCTTCAGAAAAAGTTCCAAAATCAACCTGGTCATAAGATTTGGGACGTGGACGTTCTTTCTTGCTCTGCAAGTAGTTTACCAGATCAACCTCAATACGAGGAGTATATTGCTTCAGCGCCGCCTCACAAGGTTTTGTTCTTCAATCGACAAACTTAGAACAAAATTTAGGACTGCTGCTGAATCAAAATGAGAATAGACCGATATGATTCCAGAAATGGATGTTTCCTTCAATTTTGCATTCTTTTCATGCATTAAAGGTGCTAGTTTTGAAAGCCAGAGCTTAAGAAAGCCGCTATTACTGTAACCTTCAGAGTCTACTGTGTACTTGCTGAATGACTTATTAGCAAACTCAAGAACAGCCAGTTTTGCCTTTGGAGACCTTTGTTCATCCAGTGAACGTACTAGCGCAGGTAGCAATGTGTCAATAGCATATGTTCGGCCAACAGCTTCCAAAGTTGACGAACATGGTTGTCTAACCAATTCCTTTGGATCAATAAGTCTTGAAAAGACATACGGTAAAACTCTTTCAACATAGCTCTCAAATGGCTTTTTGCATGCTGGAATAATGTCTGCAAGTGTGGAGAAAGCTGCCTGTGCAACTTTATGATGAGGATCATCCAAATAACGGAAAAATAGCTTCATGACCTTTTCAAAGTTCTGAGTAATTTCTTGAATGCCTTTTTGTCCTTGTTTCAGTAATTCCTGAACAAAATTAAAGGCTGCAACTCTAGCTACCCAGTCTGAATTAGGACTAAGACCCTCAGAGAATGCATCATTTAGAGATGCTGGACCATCTGTATGTCCAGACATGACATTAGACGGGACATGACCATCATCAAAACTGTGCCTGCCACTTGCAGAAGCCCTTGATACCACTTGCTTCCTAAGAGGCCTCTGGAAGTGTGGAACATGGTTGTTATGTGAATTTCTGTAACTGGCATCCCTATAGGGCATATCAACATAGTGTTTGTCCATCTGCATTTGTGGCAATTGCCTGGTTGGCCATGAATCATTACTCTCATCCATAACGCTACCATCTTGAGACTTACCTGAAGATCTTCTCAAATAAGGCAGTGATAATCCTGATATAGGTTCGGATGATATTTTACTCAAATATGGTGACCTTGATCGCTCTTTGGTGGCTACCTGAGGGGTCACTGTGCCTACCAAACGTGAACCACCATTTCTTGTGCTAGTAATGCTGGGGAGGGATGAATCCGACAATGCAGAATTCTGCAAAGGTAGGTGATCCGAAGCAGGCGCAGTAAGCGGGATAGGAGGATCGCGAGAGGATGGAGGATCAACTCCTGCACTAGGAGGAAAAGAAAGGAAATTAAGATTTCTTAAATATATAGAAAAATAAGTCATGCAAGCAATAGCTAAGAAGATTGAACTACATAATAACAGAGCATTTCAAAATTTAATTAACAAATTCCAATCAAGCAGCTTAAAGAATACCAAGATCCAAGCTTGTTGAGCGCACAGCCGAGAAATTTTGCCTGTCTGACATGCCTACACCTTTCAATAGACTTTCAATGGCCGAAACCTTTTGTTTGCTTGAACTAAGCACACTCTCTATGCTTCTTTCAGAACTTCTACCAATTGTCTTTGACTGCGACAGAAGAAAGCTTGACGAGAGAGATGATTCAGAAGAAATTGCTGCACTCTTGTCCATTGCAACAATAGATGAAGTGACATATCCGGCTAAATGTGTAGCACTTGCATGAGATGAAGCACGAGAAAGTTGAACATCCTTCTCACGCAATGACGGAGAAGAATAACGCTTGTGCATGCCCCCATCTTCATCATTTATTATCTGCAAATGCTTCCAATTTTAGATCAAACTAGCAAAAATCCTGCACAATAGTACAGTATAACATCCATACTATTTTAGCAAATATTTTTCACATAGCAAAAATACAAATTGTCATACATAATTTGATTTTTTTTGTTAGACAAAATCTGTTTTAAAAATACTTAAGTTCTAAGGTTAAGCTTGAAAGAATTTACACAGGGTACGTAAAACAACTAACTAGCACTGATAACTTATCTCCTTAGCCTTGAACTAATCAGGGTAAAACATCTTATCTACTACATAAAAATATAGAATACTTTATTTACACTGCTTTACACCAATTTCAACTCACAAACAATTCTGAGCTGTTATAATCAAATATAGATTTGTGCTTGCAAATTAAATGTAGGATCGACATATACTGCTGTTAAATATTTATTCAAGCATAAAATAACAGAGGAAGATAATGCAGAACCGATATCCAGAACTATGCTTCCATGAGATCCATAAAAAGAACTAATATGATGTTCTTAGGTGGAAGATAGTTACATGTTCTTTCTTTCTATAAAGAGCTATTGCTTCCAAAAAAATTCTTGAATTGGCAAACACAGGACAATAATAAATATAAAATCAGCTTCTTCAACCTCACATTTCCTGTTATAAATTTGATAGCTTGTGAAAAGGAAAAACATATAGAAAAATAAAATGATATACCCTCTGTATTGCAGGATCAAATGACATAAAAAGCCGGCGTGAACGCTCAGGCCATGTCTTTGTGAACATCCTGTAGCAAGTTCTTGCAGTTGCACGAACCTGTATTTGCAATATGGCATTAAATACAAGAACAACGCAAATACAGACAAGCTTCAAGCTTTCAATATTGAACAGTATTTCATAATGATGAATTAAGTCAGGAAACATGGACGTTGTTAGTCCTACCTCACTCATTGCATCTGCCACACAGCACTTTATTAGATTTTCATATAAATCAGCTGAACGTTGTATTTCTGGCGCATCTGCCCAGTATTCCAATATTAGGAGTGCATATTCACAACACCTGCCATAGTCAGAAGTAAGCATGAGTAGCTTTAAAAAAAACCATGGATGCTAAGACAATGCTAAACACAGCTACCTAGCACGGAGGACTGCACTGCGGTCATTCTTTGCCGTGTCAGCTATAAGAGGAAGAATACGTGAAACCTTGCAGTTCCGCAGGAACTGAAAGATATTACATGTCAAAAAAGAAAATACATTATGAAAGGAAGTGCCATGGTTCAATACAAGAACGCAGGTATCTCACAGTTTTTATGCAGTTGTCCGCAGATTCGGCAATCACAAGCACAGTTATGACAACAAGCTTAAAAAGTACCTGAGAATTCATCAATACGTTAGCAATATTGATAAAGCACAAGGCAACAATTGCAAAACACTGACAAAGCTTCTAGGACTACCGGAATAAATATTTCAGCACAAGCTTCAAAGTCACCAAGGAGTTCCTTTGATAGTACATTAAGCAGATGGCATGCCTGGGGAAAAAAAGCTGAGTCAGCAAGTTTTTCATCACCAAGAACTTTGTCCTGTAACTGCAAATTTAACCAGAAAAACGTTCTGAAAGAATTCCATAATGCCTACATTCTTATAAAATGAAATAACTTTAGACTGAACTAATATTTAGCAGTAAATTGGTGTTCAATTCAAACTTTTTTTATCACTGACGCTGATGGCTTACTGAGAGTGCCAAAAGGTAAAAAGTTGATTCCATCTAGTGTATCATGCATATCCTAGATGAGAGACTTGAGTACTTGACTTGTACTCAAGCATGCGGTACTTGACTTGTACTCAAGCATGCAACCCCCTAATGATTTGAAATGATTGATTTCCTATTCCAGGACGGTAGTATTAATTCCATTCTTTCAGCTCCAGTGCACCATATAATAGATGATTATAAACCTCTTTGGAACCATGCTGAAATGTGCGAGGACCCTCCCCTTAACCCTCCATCACTAATCATGTTTATGTTAGAGAGGTGAGATTGCAGCCTCCTTCATTATGGGCCCAATGGGCTAGAAATACATGTACCAAGGAAAAGGGAAATAGGCAAGTAAGCCCCTATACATATAGCTAATCTAGCAACCCCCCAAAACTCATGGTGGGTCTACTACACTGAGTTTAGAGAGATGTAAACAATGTTGCGCTTTAGTCTGTGCCTTGGTGAAGAAGTCGGCGAGCTGAAGCGCCAAAGGCACATGACGAAAAGTAACCACCTGATCTTGCACCTGGGACAAACGTAGTGAGCATCGACGCCAATGTGTTTCGTGAGCTCATGCTTCACCGGATCACGAGCAATGCTGATGGCGCCAGTGCTGTCGGAGCAGACGGTCGTCGGAGTAGAAACAGTCACACCCAGGTCAGCAAGAAGCCACCGAAGCCAAGTCACCTCAGCAGTCACAAAGGCCAGGGCACGGAGCTCAGCCTCGGTGCTAGAGCGAGAAACAGTAGTCTGACGCTTCGTCTTCCAAGAGATCAAGGAAGATCCTAGGAAGACACGGTAGGCCGAGACAGACTTGCGATTGGTAGGATCGCTAGCCCAGATAGCATCTGAGTAGGCCCGAAGCTGTAGACAGCTGGAGCTGGGGAAGAACAGGCGACGATCAGCTATACCACGAAAGTAGCAACGAACCCGAAGGAGATGACCGTACGGCACACTGGTGGGAAAGGCCATAAACTGACTAAGAATGTGCACAGCATGAGACACATCCGGGCAAGTGAAGCCAAGATAGACAAGACTCCCAACCAGGTGACGGTAGCGAGTGGGATCAGCAAGAGGAACCCCATCAATGGCTTGAAGCTGAAGGTGTAGCTCCATCGGAGTGTCAGCAGTACTGTCGTCAGTAAGACAAGCACGAGCAAGAAGCTCCTGGATGTACTTGCGCTGAGAGGGGTAGGAGCTTGTAGGCATGGACTCAACCTAAATCCCCAAGAAGTACCCAAGAGGGCCCAAATCAGACATTTGAAACTGCTCATTGAGGCACGTCTTAACAAAGGCGATAAATTGAGAATCATCTCCAGTGATGAACATATCATCAATGTAGAGGAGAAGAGTCCGACCACAAAGAGAGGTGTAGACAAGAAGAGCAGGGTCATACTGACTGGGAACAAAGCCAATAGCCGTAACAACAGAGGCAAAGCACTCAAACCAAGCACGAGAGGCTTGCTTGAGGCCGTAGAGAGAGCGACGAAGGCGACAGACGTGGCCATCAGGAACACTGTAGTCAGGAGGGAAAAACCATTTCTGCATTCATATATTATTACTTGCTGAGTACTTTGTACTCACCCTTACTTAATCCTCCTCTTGCTTAGAAGGTGAATCATATGGACGACCTTCCGAGGCATGGGGTGAGGACTGTGCACAGGACCAGGACATATCAGAGGGTGACTAATACTACTACTATCAGAAGCAGTAGAGGGGCTAGTAGACCATACCCTAGCTCTAGCAGGCCCTCAGGGAATAGGAGGTTATAATAGATATCTATATCTTTTGTTGTAATCAAGTTTATGTAAATTAAGGTAATTTAATGGACAATAACCCTACGCGGCTAATGAAATGTAATAAGAAGTTCCATTGTCTGTCTCTAATTATTGCTCTGCTGCAATACTTTGTATATAGTATAGTTAACTCTAGGCGACAGTCGTTACTAGAGGGTTAATTATGCGGGTCGCCACAAAATATAGGGAGAAAACTGGTAATCTCAGGGAGTTTGTCTCATGGTCTATGGATTATGGAACATGTAGTCCTACTTGTGTTTTAGTGCCTGTCATGGACTCTTGATGTTACCTATCATTATCAACTATCTTTTATTTTTAATATATATGTATATGTATGACTGTATCCCTGATCCGGTGATTTTGGGGAAGTGCCTGCTTCTGTTGCAAGAATGAATTTAGCATTCAGTTATCAAAATAAAGATTAGCAGGCAAGAAAGAAGACCTGCTTTACTATGCTGGACCGTCGATCGGATAGCTGGGAGGACAGTGGAGGAACTAGCTGCTTCAAGAGCATTAGAAATGATGGATAATCAATTGCACCTGATTAAAAAAGGGTTAGTTTTAAGAAAAATATACAAAATTATGTTAGCAAGAAAAGGCTTAGTAATAGTTAATGTGTAACATTATATTTGAGCAGCCAACACTATAAACCACAGCATCATGAAATATTATGTTAATAAATGTGAAAATTTTCATTTAACTGTTCCAATATATTAATTTCCACCGCATGGCTTGTCTCGCTCAAATGAATTTCTATACAGCAATATGCTTCAACAGTTGGCATCTCTGATATGTAAGCTACCGATATGGCATTCTAATTCATAACTGCTGACCAGTCAGTGGGTTACCATGTTAAGGAACAATGGTCATAAGGCAGTCTGGTGGCAAATTGAACCATGTTAAGGAATGTCCTTAAAACAGAGCAATTGATTGCTCCAGCAAAAAAAAAAGTAATTGCATCAGTGGCCTTGTTTCTTTGGTTGTTAAACTTTGATTTTACTATTTTAGAATGGCAGGTTCCTAAACTTGCTTAATTGTGACAATAACGTTCATCATCACCCACCAGTTACTTGACAAAAAAAATGATATGGCACCATGGTGAGGTCTCTGAACTTATCTAATTGTGACACTTAGGTCCTTCAACTTGTCCAACTCTGATACTTAGGCATTTAGGCCCTTGTCTGTTATTTTCCTATTAATTAACTAAAGCATGAACCAAAATGGTACGCTCAAACATATGGACCAAAATTGAAGTTTAAGCATCTTAATGAGATAGTTGGACAAATTTAAGGAACTCCAGTGCAATTACTTGGAAAATTCAAAACAACTAAGGTGCTAACAAATGTCAGTCTGTCAGCCTTAATTATAGCACCCACTATTCAGCAAAGACTTATAATTATACAAAGTGTTATCTAGGTGGTCACTGTTGGAGTGAGTCGCCAAATGGTACATCCTTTTCACAGATACATATGATTATCATCCTTGCATGAATTAACACTGACACTTGAGACCTACTCATTCCGGTCCGACTAAAAGGGATAATAGCTTGGATTGCTTACCCACACTGCATGCCTATGTAAGAGTTCACACTTGCTTTTCATTTCTTTTAAGCAGCAAGAGTGTCATAGTTTCTTATAAGTGAGAAGGCACCAAGCCCACTGACACCATTTTGACGTTCAGGACTAAAAGAGTACTTGCAATGCTTTTGCTATAACCCAAGTGGATGCAATGGAAAGTGTCTTTCATGGACGTTCTGGCTTTCAGCATCCAGACCTAGACACCTTGTTAGACTGCAGCCTACCTAACTTTTGAAAAATGGGATTGGTTTGCTCTATTTTATTATTTTGCCTGTAATAAAAAAGGATCATCTATCTCTGGAGTCTGGAAGACTGGAGTTTCCGTCAGTACAGCTTTTACATGGTACAAGAACTTCAAGCCCACGACAGGTATATTTTCCAAAGAAAGCTACTCATTGACAAAATAAAAATGTAGATATGACAATAGGAGATGAGTGACAAATATCAACCTCCGTATACCAAGGCTTCAATCCTTTGCATTGCAGCAATACGTATAGACCAGTCTTTTTCTGGATTAAGGGCAGATGCAATCTTCTCAATCTCTCTAACTAATTCTTTCTCTGAATGAACTCTCATGGGTTCCACTGGCTTTTCGGTAATATCCGTATCACCTGTAAATGGCATAAAATCCAGCAGAACATGATCAATATGGTGAATGGTTGTTATTGATACAAAACTTCAGAAATAAACACATCTTTCAAAAAGTTTAAAACCATTGACCATACAATCAAATTACACATCATTAATAGCAATAAGCCAACAAATATCATTGTCCTTAAGTCCAAAACAACATAGTGGACAATCATGGCAATGATGGCATATGCTCTAGGAACAACCATCTGGGACTCTGAAAAAGTCCAGTCAGACGCATACGAAGAAGAGCAAGGAATCTCTTATTATTTTTAGCCATTACTTAAAATCTTGGTTGACAGTTGTCACAAACTAATAACACTTGTAGAATTTTGTGGAATAATTGTGTTCGTGTGTGTCCCATAGGATCCCCACACCCTTTATTTATAGCGTCAATCTCAACCGTATTACAACCAAACTCTATCTCTAATTTATCTCAACTCTGAATCCTATCCTAATGCGCTCCGAGTCGACAACATCTTTGGGCATATCCATAATATGGATCAAATAGAATGGAATCTTCCAGCAAGCTAAAAAGTAAAACTTGCCTCCAAATAATGTGCTTTCCCTTGGTGTGCATTTTTTCCTTGGACTGCCCTTTTTGGATTAGCACTAACAGATCTTTCCATGGCCTTATATTGCACTCTAGCGCCATCAGATGAAGGAACCTTTGGTTCTATTTTATCCAATCTTGAATTTATTTCCTTTAGCTGAAAATATCAAACAAGGTGAAGAAAGGAAAATCAGGATGTGTCAGCATGACTAACTTTAAACTTGGGGGCATGGTAAGCGGCTAAGCGCTCAATCGCACAATTTATTACTAATGCAAGTATGCAACAACCAAGACAAAAGAAATCAATAACAATGGAGATATCACTGTGATAAAGGAGTAAAGTACCACAAGGATTACCATGTAAGAGGGCAGATTATGGCGCTGCAACTCTTCATGGAACTGAGATCCCATATTTTTGTACATCTCCTGCAGTGAATATAGATAATGCAAATTATTCAATTACAAAATGAAGCACTTTAAAAAATATGTGTGCAGAATATCAGGGAAAGTCGCATGCAGAGTAGTCGACGGATGTTCTACGCTGGCATACACCCAATAACCTAAAGAGAGAAAAAAATACCACATTTAATCAGCAGATGACTCCGAGATCCCTCTTATCCATCCTCCCTTTCATACATTCACTCACTATTATCCTGTCTACCCTATGCCTACACCGCCATGAAGACTATCCCTACACCCTTTTAAAGTCGTAAAACTTTGAGAAATGCAGAAGAAAAATCTTGTTTTGTTCACCTTCCTAGCATTTAGATTTTGGATATAGGTAAATTGCATGACCACAAAAGTTGGTGTTGCTTTCAACATCAAAATGGTTGGTACCAAACTAAAAAGTGAACTTTGGTATGTGGCAACTAGCCACACAGTAAGGAAGCAATAGTGTCTTATTTAAAATGCAGCATGGGTGAAATAGAAGAGGCTAGGTATGAGAAATGGAAAGCAACCTAATATACAATCATAGAAGAGAACGTCCAATCATGGAATTTGCATCCTTTTAGTGCATTAGCTTCATACAAGAAGAAGTCAACCGACTATACAATCCACTTAGCATATGAAGGATGGAACTATAACTGAGAACTTAGACATGAGGGAAAATCTAAGGGAAAAAACTAATGAAAAGATTAAACAAATAGTCAAAGAAGTGTGAGACTGTGAGTTGCACAATATTTTGTGCAAAAAAATGAAAAGCATTGACTTGGGCAGGTTTGTAATAAACTACCTCAATACATGAGATTGCAGCGTCTCTAACACTTTGGTTCAAATCATTCATCAATTGCAGGACCTACGAAGCCAAAACAATCTTAGCAGTTAGCATTACCAAATTATGCGAGGAAATAATGGAAGAACCTAGAACCTATTCAATAAGGGGAAAAAAAGTAAATTCATCCTGACATACAGGTGAAAGCAACACTCGCTGTAGAGGAAGCTCTATAGAAGCAAAAAGCCCAACTGCCGTTGCAACGGTGCGTACAAACTCTTCCCGCACTCTCCAGCTCTTGTGAGTCCAAGCATAACTTCCAGCTCTTTCAACAATGATTGTCGGCGAAGAAACCTGCATGGAGAGAAAATTAGTTCAACATGCCCCGAAAGATAAACACAGAAGAGAAGTGATCATTAACATAACAAACTACAGTGCAACTCAAAAAGAGAAATTTCCATGCACATAAGAGAATATGCAGCATAGGGAAATATATGATATACCGAAGCTCAGAACACTGAGGAAAAGGTTTTATTCAAAGTACAAATGATAATTTCAATGTTGTAATGATAGGTAACATCTTGTTTCAAGTATAAACAGAACATCAATTTTGCAAAGTGCTGCATCCACCCATCAATACAGCATACAAAAATCAAAATCCACATCACTGCAACATATCGTGCATAATTAATTAACTAGAGAAAATTAGTTTGGTACCATTGCAAAGATATATAAATTGGAAAATACCATACAATGTGAGGATGACAAGTGGGCCTGGGACCACATGTAAGTGACACATCGATGGTATTTTCCAATTCAAATGATCTTTGTGATGGTACGGAGCAATTCGCCCCAATTAATTATGACAAAAGGAAGCAGCCATGTGCACACAAAAGGGAAAACAAATAAGCAATAGTTTGATTTGCTACCTCTGCTTGGGCAAATTCCACACTTGCACCTAAAACAGATATCATGAAGCAACTTTGAACTATGGGACAAGAGGAAGAACATCCTTCCTCTCAGAAGCAAAATACACTGACCGTGCAGCATATAGTACTCCAAATCTCCATCTCAATCCACTCCAGTAAGCATTAATTGATTAAAGAGCTACGGAATGTAGTGAACTCCAAACAGGAGCCACCATTCAGGTCAAAATATTGCAGCATTCAGCATCGGTTCGGGTCAAAAGTTCATTTTCACTAGAAATTACCATCTAATTCACTTACGTATCATTAGAATTCCCCTGAAATGTTCACTTTTGAGAAAGGAGAGGGTAACCATGGTCCCTTATGTAGAAACCTAAATGTAAAGTCATAAATGAAAGGAACGCAGAGTTCGGAATGGCATGATGCCGAGCGGCGAGCGCGAGCGCACACATACACCCACATTGTAGTAGTCCGAAAGGCCTACAGAGAATGAGAATACCCCTGAAACAAATATCCAGTTCTGTCTCAATAGCTTAAATACCCGAACACTGTTAATTCACACCAGCAACCAACAGATTTCGCCTTAAAAGGTACAAGACGCGTCTCGTCATAACTCAAATTTGTACTGCATTCAAGTCCAAAACAGAAATTGTCCAAATTTCAAGCCAAGGAATAGCTAAAATTCCTCTCCAGAACTCAAATTCGCAACTGCAAATCCAAAACGCATACTGCCTCTAAAATTCAACCCATAACCTGTTAGAACGGACCAACTTATAAGTTCACAACTTCTGCCCAAGCTCGAAATGTGTAACGCCACCAACCCCAAAGTTCCACCTTCGATCACCCACTTCAACACACATACATGGCGAGTGCGGAATCTCAATACACTGACAAATTTATATCTTCCGCTCGAACTATAGTTCATTGCAACTTCATCCAGTATCGAACCCACAATTCCCCGACCCCAACTCGGAGAGAGCAAACGATATCGATTGCAAAAGGCAACAATGAAGAAGCTGACCTCCATGAGGGTGACCAGGAGCTGACGGGCGGCGTCGCGAACAGGCTGCTTGCCATCGCCGAGACGCTCGACGGCAGCGGGTACGAGAGCGTTCAGGTGAATCTTAAAGTGGTCGCCGGCAAGCACGGCCGCGGCGGACAGCGCCTGCAGCCCGCCCTGGGCGACGCGGAAGTTGGCGTCCTTTGTCAGATCCATGCAGGTGTCGACCAGCGATGTCACCTCAGCCGCCGTCAGCCCCCGCCGTGCCGCCGACTCCAGCGCCTCGTGCAGCCGCTCCACCCCGGCCAGGCGCTCCTTCGTGTCCTTGGCGCGCGCCGCCTCAAGCGCCGCCTCCATTTCCGCCCCCACCGATGCTTCCTCCGACGACGACGAGCAGTGGTGGTTGGGTTTAGGGTTCCCGACGAGTTCGGGGAAATGGAAGGAAGGCAGATGGTGAGGAGGCGAGTGGTCGGATCTGAGAAAGGAAGAGTGGGGGGTGAGAAACTGAGAACTGAGTAGAGAGAGACAGAGTAGTTTGGGTAGTTTTTGTGCATGTAAGTCCCTATCATTTTGTAATGTTGCATGTAGCATCCTGGGAGGAGTACATCTCAAACTTTGCCACGAATCCTTCTTTTTCTTTGAAAAAAAAATCAATAATTGCGTGTCATTACATTAAAAGAAATGTGTTTTAAGAGCTAAGTCTGTAATAGTAGAGGTAGTAGTTTGTTGCATAGTTGATAAATTTGAACTTGGGAGTGATACTACTTACAATAGCTATTCGTTGTACAGAGATAGTTAACTAAGTGGGCGTTATTTGAAGCCTTTATTGTAGACTAATAGTATACTCTAACCAAAAGATGATGCGACTGGAAGGTCAAAAATGACATGTAATACAGTCAAGTTGAGTGTCTTATTATAGTCATGTTTACTAAATGTACTGTTCTTTTATTAGTTATTGGGTTTGTAGCGACGCTGTCTTCGTGAAATCCAATAAAGATCTACTACTACAGTCCCTTGCCTATATAATATGATGCTATTGTCACTGTACACCATACTTTAATTATATTGACATGTTTATTTAAAAAATAAGTATACATAAAAAACTATTGCCTAACTATAAGCTAAGGGTATTAGCTTAGCATAGGCTTAGCTTCACCTTAATTAAGATACAAGCTTTGTAAGAGGTTTTTATCTTTGCCCAGTAATAATGTAATACAAACATAGTTCTAGCTGCCTTTTGCTAGACAAATTAAAATAGGGGCAACGGGGTATATATGTAGATGAATTATCATAAATTCCAATGTTTTGAAAATTTATAGTTTTTAATGTAGCATAGTGAATCCGTGGACTATACCAGATAGTACTAAATAAGTAAATAGCAATTTATATTACGTATTCACTTTAAAAATCTCATGATCCACAATAGTTTAAACGTCATGGTTCTATATGCAAAAGCACCTTGCTCTTCAGTTAATCATCAGTGAAGTAAATGGTACTACGTACTACTACTACTACGTGGCGGCAGTGGAAGTAAATTGCATAAATGCCATCGTAGTCCACATCTGACTATCTGAGTGTCTTTTCCTGAACAACTGGTGCTGTAAAGGCTGGACAAAAGCGACTTCCACTAGACAAGTTCAAATTGTAAGGTCAAGTTAGACTTACCGAGAGTAACACTGCAGGAGCAATATTTTTGTGTGTAAATTATAAAATATATACGAAATATCAACAGGTAGTAGATACTAGTCTAGACAATACATTTGTAGACATGAAGCGAAGCGACTTCTAGCCCTCTGCACAATATTTTTTCCGAAAAGAGCCAATGTCACGAAGAATGTAGAGAAATAGCTCCTGTATAGTGGACAGGTCTGCTAGATTTTTTTTTATTAATTTTTATCGTTCCAGTTCGCTGGAACTCTTTTTATTTTCTCACACGGTGAAATACTGTTTTTTATTTTCTAGTGGACAGCTCCCACAGAATTTTGTTTATTTCTTTCCGATGGAACCAAACAGCTTAATTTTTTTATATTTCGGCGCATAGTTTTGATTTTCAGGTAAGATGGCGCTGGAATTTTTTTCTTTTTGTTATTTTCATGGGCTTTTATTTTGATTTTTGTTATTTTAAATGGTTTCTAATTTTACAGTGGTAGCAATCCACTAGTCGTATTTTTTTCCGAAGATTGCTCTCGTGCCGACGAATTTGCAAGTCTAGCCTACTACAATGGAAATTCAGCGGACAGACCGTACAGTATTATTTCCTGTGGTTCAAACCGACAGGACTCAAGGAGAGAAACAATGAGAAGGTTATCCACCTCGACAGCTACTACCACACTTACTACTGTTGCATCAATGCCAGTTGTAGTTGTGCTTGCCACTACAATGATTAGCAACCGCGTCTACGCCGTCCTAACGGTCAACATTCCATGTAGATGTCTTACGATTACCCATTCGAGTCTTAATGTTCTCCACACTTAAAATATGGTCTATCCTGCCTTTTACAATTCAAAACGGCGTACTAATATCGTATTTTTGTCCATATTCGTAACTGCTCTATGTCATCATTCGTACCATCCAAACTGTATGTATCATAGAATCTCCATTTATTATAAAAATGCTATATTTCAATCATTTTGTTGTTTTAGAACTTTAACCACATTGAATGTTTTTTTTCAAAAAGGTCGTTGCCGCGTCCAGCGCTCGGGTTCCGATGGAAAAAACAACAAAAAAATTTCAGTGTTCGACAACTGCTGCAAGATTTTCACCATAAAAAAATTTCAACTTGTCATGGCCGCGGAAAAGAAGAATCCTGCCAACTCGAACCACGGGAAATAATACTGCACGATCTGTCCATTGAATTTCCACTGTAGTAGGCTAGATTCGTATATTCGTCGGTACGAGAGCGATCTTCAGGAAAAAAATTATGGTCAGTGGACTGCTGCCGCTATAAAATAAAAAAACTATTGGAAAATAACAAAAAATAAAAATAAAAAACCCAGGAAAATAACAAAAAGGAAAAAAATCTAGCGCTAGCTAACCGCTGAAAATCAAAACTGTGGGCCGGAATATAAAAAATTTAAGCAGTTTGGTTCCGCTAGAAAGAAATAAAAAAATTTCTACGAGAGTTGTCTACTGGAAAATAAAAAAAATATTTCACCATGTCGGAAAATAAAAAAAAAAGTTCTAGCAGACTAGAACCGCTAAAAATTAATAAAAAAATTACATTCAGACCCATCCGCTGAATGTTCCTGTACAGGGGCCATTTCCGTGAACTCTTCGTGACAACGGCTCTTTTCAAAAAAAATACCATGCAAAGGGCTAGAAATTGCTTCTAGGGATGGCAATGGGGCCACTATCCCCGTTTCCCATCAGGAAATTCCCCTGCTAGGGGACAGAGACGGGGAAATCTCTCCTAGCAGGGGGTTTATCCGGAAAAATGTTGCCCCTGTCGGGGGTCGCGGGGACGGAGACGTTCCACCGTTTTCCGTCCCCGATCCCCGTCCCCGTCCCCACGTTATCATTAATAGGTGGGAGTAAATGATCATTCTCAAAACAAAAAAATATATATGTGAGGTCATTATTAATAAATATGAATTACTTTAGTGTTTCACTTATATTTTAATCACACATGCATCATTACTCTAGCGATTCATTCATATAGCATGTGATCTTTTATATAGCATTTTCGAGGATTAGTCACCGTCAGGGCCCCGTAAACCCGTCGGAGATCAGGGACAGGAGGAATTAAGCTCTGTGTACATAGACGGAGACAGAGACGAAAAATTTTTCTTATTGAAGATCCAGAAAGAGAGGACACTCTCCGCTGAAATTTTCTGCGTTGCCATCCTAGTCGCTTCGCTATTGTAGACCTCCGGGTTGGCTACGTCGACCACCGGAGATGCACATTTGGGAAAGCGTATGGAGAGGCAAGAGAATCATTGTGTTCTATTTCTAAAGTGTCAAAGAAGTATAAGTGGCCTCCCCCTCTTATGTCACATGGTGCTTCAGTCTTGTCATTCCGGCCGAGTGGAGCCGTCAACACCGGGCCCACACGATAACGTCATCCTCACCGTGTGCGAAGACGATGCTCCATATGTAGCCAATGCAGACCATCGTGGAACCGAGCTCGCGTTCAAAACCGAGGGGCATCTCACGATATGGGTTGCACCATCGACGCACACGAGCAGATTCTACCATGGCGACCAGAATTAATATACTACCACTGTGATTTCGAGTGAGATTCGCAATAGGAAGGTTTGTCATCAATATTGTATGTCCAATGTTTTTATGAAGTGAAGCTCGATGTGTGTTGGAACTAGCTGGCACCTTGTGTGCACGTCCCTCGCAAGTCACAGTGGAGCCTCGCTATAATTGAGTTCGCCCGTAATACATTCCTGCAGGCTGCAGTACCCTGCTAACCTGTGTAGTTGCATCAGTGCAAATGCTTTGCCGGAGAATGTATCTGGGACAAACACCCCAACTCAGTGGCGGAGCCAAAAAATTTTAAAGAAGGGGTTTAAAAAAGAGACATTCAAAATCAACTACTATGACTATCGACATATTGTAAAATAGTTGAAATTTAAATTATATACAATATAAGTATGCAACTATGAAATGAAAAAAACGTACCATTCATTACTTCAAAAGAGTTGACAGTTGATATTTACACATTTTTATGTTCTGAAAACGTTGTAATATATCTTCCATGTCTATCTCTACAGGCGCTGATAGGCCGAGCCGAGCAGTGGCAACTCACAAGTACCTGTATTGCCAGCCTCATTGTTCAGCTCAAAGACGCAGCCTACGACGCTAACGTTCTCATCGACGGGCTAGCCATGCAAGAGCAACTAGAAGGTGAGAAGCCTTTCTCTTCCGTGTGCACTTTTCTGTATGATCTGATGGTCGACGTTGCCTCTGTTCTACACGTACGAGCCATTGGCGAGGTGGGCTCCAGCTCCACCCCGCCCCACCGATGGCTCCGCCTCTGCCCCAACTGTGCTTGGGATTTGGCAGAAGAAGAGGGCTATTCTGGAAAAATTAATCGAGACTTTGAGAGGATAAAGGCAGCGCAGGAGAGGATTAGTTGAAGTGCAATGTCATCGTAGTTGGTGCAGGCGCACCATGATTGACGTTATGATATGGGTGGTTCTGAATCGCGAAGCTAAAATATATATGTATCTCAATTTATGGAGAGGTACGGCCCCCGTCCGTCCGCACCGTCGCGTCGCACCGTTTCTTGTAGATTATATAGTGAACATCTGCATAGCCTAAAAATATTATTGCACGTCATGCTTCACAAACAATGCTTGGCTCAGTTGACAGAGGCTTTGCTGTCCGTGTGTGAAGTCTTCAGTTCAAATCCCATCCAAAGTGATTTTTCCTGGATTTTTGGGTTTTTCATCAGCTTTACTAATTTAGTTAAGTAATTTAGTTAAGTTATTAAATCATGTTGTAAATTTTTTGAGAAGGGTCTTCAAACTTATGTGATTATGCCTATGCTACTATAAAAAATTTTGTGTGAAGTCTTCAAACTTCAAAGCATGCCTAACCTACCATAAAAAATAAGGGCCCTGAGAGTATGCTTATGCTACTATAAAAAATTAGATCGTGATCAAATTTATGTGATTTTAGAAAGGTCTGACAATCCTACTAATACATTTAGAGTAACTTCATTGATTTAGTTAAGCTACTAAATTCGTATATTTTTGAATTTTTTTAGAAAGGTTCTTGGAGCATGCCTAAGCTACCATAAAAAATATTAGATTAGTGTGTTTTTAAAACTTTTTAGGGAATATTTTTTATAAAAAATTTGTAAAAAAATACCCTAACCTCGATCGATTATGGATAAAAGTTTCGTAATCCCTGCATTCCTGCGGATTGTGATAAAGTGGTACCAGTACACTGCCTAACTGTACTCTGACGCAAACAGAAATCAAGCGATGCATGCCATGATGCTTTGCAAGGAAGAGTATTCTTGTTGTGCTTAGTTCGAGGGAGCTTTTCTCCTGGTGTCGCGATCGGTCTGGATTGATCGATGTTGGTGATGTCTACCGCCTAACGGTATCTGATCTTCCACCACCGGTGCAGATATGGCTCCCGATAAAGCATTTTGTTGTGTCTGTATGTCTCATGAAAGGGGCGAAAAAAAAAGAAAAAGGCTACAGGAAAGAAAAACAGGTAGGTAGGCAAACAGGTTCATAATTTTATAGTAAACTGCTCGAAAACTACGGTTTTCGATTTTATCGCTACGGTTCGATATCTAAAACCACTCGGTAAACTGGTCTAATTTTTAAAAAAATTCAAAAAAAATCATGCATTGAAAACCGCTCGAAAACCTTTTTTTAGGAATATTCAATTGATCGGCCAGTTTTTTGCAAAAAACCACGGTTTTTCATTGAAAACCAGCGGTTTCGATTTTTTTGAATTTTTGAATTTTTTTTATTTCTTAACTCTTCGGTTTTTAACGATTTTCGAGCGGTTTTCGTACCGCAAATTTCGAACTGATTTTTGAAAAACGGTTTTTGAATCCTGCAGGCAAACTTGCAAAGAAATCGATCGAGAACTAGATCTTCATTTCGACAAGAATTGAGGTTTCTTATTAGGCAAAACCATTATCGTACCAAACATTACCGGTTTTTGTGCCTTTCTAAACTCTCGATAAAATCTCATACCACCGTCACAACATACGTGTTTCATCGATGACACACCAATGCGACGACGCTGCAGACCTTCCATGGATTAGAAGCGGGAGTTGCACTGTGAATTGAAGTGTTAGTGGATACTTCATTTAATTTAGGCATCTAAGAATGCAAATCTGCAGTCACGATTGTTAATTTGTCCGTAGGGTGAAATCGGGTCCGCTCGATTCGGGACTAGATTTAACCATCTAATCAGATCCAGGATCATATACGGAGCAGCCAATATCTGAATATCCAGATTTTTTTTCTATTCGGATATCCGAATATTTCCTATTTGGATTTGGATATCTGAATATTTTCTATTCGGATATCAACAAAGCTCAATCCATTTTCATCGCATTTTTTCCATAGCAACCTATAAATATATATATAAATAATAGGTGATATTCAATGCACCTCCTTCATTTTAAAGCTAATAAAATCCCACAATAATCATAAATTCTAGAAATTCTCATATTAATTAGAAGAAAAAGAGAAGTATCTCCACTATTTCTTTTGGTGGGACCAAATTAATTGCATTTCAATCATAAAAAGGATCTCCACCGCTTATTTTGGTGAGGCCGGATAATATCGGTGCAAGTTAATTATATATAAATAGAGTTATATAATAAATATAATTGTATTTTAATAATTAGAAGTAAAGTTGTATATCAAAGACAATTATATCGTAATATCTAGATGTGCAATTGCACGGGTAAGTTTCCTAGCTTATATTAACAATTAGTTAGTTATATTGATCCTCAAGCAGCATATTCTTTCTATAATGTTTATTAGGTTTAATTGATTTATAACTTGCTACTATGTCATGTAAACGTATGGTTTTAATTCCACGTATATTACTCTATATATACATGCATTATTCGTTTTCAATCTGAATATGTCCTTTATCTGTATCCCGATAATCCCGTTCTAAATCCAAAAATATATAGATCAGGATATAAAAAAAAGTATTATCCATCATATTCGATCTATTTTTACCCCTATTTGTCCGTGTTCTTTTACGCAGTATTTTTTTTTCTCTGGCACAATGATGCTGCCTCCGATTTCGGCCGACGTTGCCTCCGTTCTCGTGACTCCTGTCTTCCGTTGCCAGCGCAACCTCGTGCGATTGCCGCCGGCGATGCCAAAATAACATTACTAACGGCCTTGTTTTGGGAGTGGACTTTCTTCGTCGGATCGTGGTCCTACGGGCGACGGGTTACCACGCCGTACATTCGCTGGCCCCGCACCATGGCATCGCTACGTACGTTCTTGCAGGTGTACGCGAGTTCGGCATGGTCAGATCTGGTATTCGGTTTTAAAATAATTTGTTTTTTAAAAATTAGGAACCGAATTTCTTGGATAAAAATAAAAAACCGAACTGAATTAACTAAAATATTTTAGTTCGGTTATTTTGGTTTTACAGTTAACCGAAATATGAATAACACTAGGTAGATTAGATTTAGTTCTTCTCATATTGCAACACAGAATATGAATAAACCTACACAATATTCATATGTCATTACAATATAAGCATAATAGAATATATGAATATGCTATACATATGCATAAATATATTATAACATGAGAATTGTTTAATGGCTTTAGGAAGAATACTATAAAAGTGGTATTGTACATTGACTATTCGGTTATTTCGATTTTTGAAAGCGAAAAACCAAACTGAACACCGAAAACCAAATTATACCAAAACAAAAACCGAACCGAAAATCGAAAAAACCGAAATAATCGGTTAGTTCGGTTCAGTAATTCGCTTTCGGTTTAAAAATGCCTACCCCTAGCCAGATCGTCCACGGAGCCATGGACACGCCGCCACATTACCTTTAAAAAAATTTGAGCTGTTGCACACCCCACGGTTTCATTTTGAAAACCGCTCAAAATTCGTTTGTACCGTCCCGATACGAAAAAAGATTTCGTTTGGTTTACCGCTTAAATTCAAATTCAAAAAATTGAGAAATTTAAAAAATTATCAAAAATTCTCTAAAAGTAGTATTAATAACTTTATGACCTCTTGTGTGAATTTTGTTTTTGAAAAAACGATGTTAGATATTTTATAACATTTTTTCAATTTTTTAACATGTCGATTTTCATGAAAACCGCTCAAAATTCACCGCTTTTCGAGTAGTTTTCAACCTTTTTATTCGAATTTCGCTTCACGGTTTGACCATATTTTAAATTTATTTGACTTTCAAAGCCATTTGGTTTTTCATGAATTTTATTCGTTTTTTCACGAATTTCGGTACCGTCGGCTTGTCGAAATCTGAGATTGAAATGGTATTGTTAACCCAGTCACGCGCCACACATGCAAGCAACCTAGCCACTCTATGCACTACTGTTCGTCCAGAGTAGCAGCGGTCCTAGGATAAACAACACGGATCGCGAAACCTGTGACAAACATGAATCGCCGGCGAAATCCTATGAATTAGAAGGCCATTATTACGGAAGAGAAGTTAATGTTAGAATATGCCTTGGCATATTGGCATATTCTTTGTATATTTAGAATCCTTCTAAATTAGCTCATTAGTTGTCCGGCTAATTATGCATAGCCATGATTAGCTTGCATGCCCTGTATGCCATACTTTACACTATTTGTATCACTGATACACTAAGGAATCAATCTATCGAATAATTGTCCCTTCTATCATGGTATCAGATGCAGGTTACCCTCATGTGACCTACTTCCGCAAATCCTAGCCCCCGCTCGTTATGGCCCTTCTTGACAACGGCAACGACCTTGGTACCGGCACCACATCCGGAGCCTTCTCCACCTCCATGGTCGCGCCTCCACCCGCGACCAGCAGCCTGTTGACCACCCCTCTACCCTCTGGTGCCCTTGAGGAGGCACTCATATCTGTCACCATTTAGTTGTCGCCAGCGCAAATCGCGTAGGCTACCCCTGCGTAGGTCGCTGCTGCCCAGGTCGCCACTGCACAGGTTCTCACTGCGCTCTCGGCTAATGTGCACCACATGGCCGCCTCCACCCTGGCCTAGGGGTGGCAACGGGGCCATTCCCCACCAGGGAGTGCCTCCCCGTCCCCGTCCCCGCGATCCAAAATTTTCCCCGTCCCCGTCCCCGTTCCCCGTCTTGGGGGAGAAAATCCCCCCATCCCCATCCCCGTTCGGGTATCGGGGCCCCGTCGGGGACCCATCCCCGCGAAAATTTCACACAAGAGAAGAACTTATAGCCATTTTAACTCTAAAATCATATCAATAGACAAGAAAAAAAAGAATGCATGCATTCATTGAAGATTATGTTGTCCCATTTATGAAAATGTGAATATGATGGGCTAGAGAATATGTTTGCAATCTAATAACTAAATTGGACTAAACTAAATTTGGATCCCCAATCGGGTCCCCACGGGGAAAAAAATTCCCCGTCCCCATCCCCGCCATCCCCAACGGGGGAATAATTTTCCCCATTTCCATCCTCGCGGGGGACGATTTCTTCCCATACCCGTCCCCTAATAGAGGAATTCCCCGCGCGGGGATCGGGGAACGGGTCCCCATTGCCATCCCTGGCCGTCACCAGATGTGCCCTTCCCAGCGCTGGCCTCAGCGTGCCTAGGCCCATGCCCGCACCCCTTCTCCCTGGCGTCGCCGACCTCACTGCGTATGGTGCGCATGGTGGCCTCCCCGCGGTCGCGCCCGCGCCCGACGCCAGCGGTGGCCTCACGTGCCTTACCACAGTGCACAGCACGCCTCGTCTCACCATGCCATGCCAGATCTGGGTGCCGCCGACCTCAGCGCGTCTATCCTCGATGTGTCTGGCCTACGCACACCTGGCATCGACCTCACCGCGCTCGCTGGCGTCCCTCTCGCCCCTCCCGGCAATCTCGCCACGGTCGCCGCCCTTCACGCACAGGCAATCGACATCATGCACATCACCTCGCTCATCCCAGTCGTCCTCGGCCTCACCAACTCCAACTACAACAAGTGGTGTGGCCTCTTCCTCATCGCTCTTGGCCCGTTTGCACTTACTGACCATGTGCTCTCTCCGGCCGCTCACTCGTTTGAACCTGATTGGGCACGTATGGACTATGTTGTCCTATCATGGATCTACGGTCGCATCTCTGCTAATCTCTGTAAGTTCAACCTTCATTAGTTATGGTTTTGGTGTTAATGACAAATCTAATATTGAGATTATCCATTAATGTGATTTTGTTATTAATGACAAATCTTATATCGAGACTAACTTGTTTATTTAGAATATCTTTGATTAGTCTCATCGCATTGAAAAATAGAAAACCCAAGGTATGTTTGCGTATTCATTCTTAGTATTAGTTGCATACTTTGGAGTCAAGTTAAAGTATGAATGTCCCCATTATATTAACCACAAACGTGCATCTTGTTTCCCAATCCACACATTACATGGATGCACATATTTAGAGGGAGTTTGTAGTTTAACTTGAAAGTCTCTTTGTATGGATCTATTCTTTATTGACACATATAAAGATCAAGACAAAGAAACTAAATCCTTGAGTATATATTTGAATTGCCTAGTTATAAGTATACTCATGGTAATATAGGATATACTCCAATACGATCAAATTGAATATGTGCATATTATGTTCAAGTCAATTATATTTATGCACATATACATGTGGGGTTTATTCTATAGTTGATGACTTAGAGTAATGATCATTTCCATATAGCTTACACATAATGGATCATTATTTTTCATCAACATGAGTATATGAAAACTTGTGTAGTTAATATATACTCACATCAATTTAAATGAAAATTTAAATTGAGTTCATTTGTCTTGATAATCATTAAAGAATATTTAATCATGTGTTGATGGTGTTCCATGATTAATTAAGAACAAATGAATAGCTCTTAAGTATAATAAAGCATGAGTTGCATTATCGTACTTAAGACACATATAAATCATTCAAATTGATTTAGGTTGTGCTCAATTGATCTAAAGGCATCCATTATGTGTTAATGGAGTGCAAGAGATAATTGAGACAACCATGCATCTTGGACTAACCATTTTGTGAGTTGTGATTGAGTTAGGTCCAAAGATGAATGAGATATTTGAGAACGGGACAAGGATGGCATCATGAGGTGATGGATGTCAAGAGAAGATCCCGAAGTTGAAAGAGGAGTCGAGTGATGATCCCGGGGGAGTATCGAGTAAAGATCATAAAGACCCCAAAGGTGATTGCTTGTGCGCGGCGGCGAAGGTATAACTAGATAGGCTAAGGACTTTTGTAGTCTTTGAGTCTAAGGTTTTATCGCCGTACTATTAAGAGGGGTTGTCTCCTAGTTTGAGCTGCATCATGTGTTGGTGATCTCAATCCGCGTTCACTCAAGCTCAAATCATTTGGATTTGGTTTTTGCATGAGGGTTAACCATTTGGCATGTGTTGCGAAAGGGTTAAACTTATGCTTGGTTGTTGTTGGTTTATGCTCTGATTTGCATGTGTTGCAAAGAGGAAGAGCATGTGTATTTGATTTTCGCATAATGCTTTGATTTGCATGTGTTGCAAATAGGATAAGCTAATGCGTTGGCTTTTGCGTGAAGTTCACTTTTGCATGTGTTGCAAATGTTGAAGCTTTATGTTTTGGTTTCGTTCAAAACAATCTTTCTAAATCTGTGGTTGCTTGGAGCTAAGTTTTGCATGTGTTGCAAAAGGAAAGAGCTCAAGCACGATTTGGTGTTTGTGTGTTTGTATGGAGCTAGAGGCTTACATGTGTTGCAAGTAGAGAGCTCATACGGTTGATTTTGTTATTTGCAAATGTAGTTTGTAAATAAGCTAGAGGTTATGGGTTTCAATCCTAGAGCATGTGTTGGCATTTGCAAATATGTTTTGCAAAGTGTCGGGATCATGTGTTGATCCTTACATGGCTAGAGGATTGATCTTATAACTTTTCAAAGTTATTTGCAAATGTGTTTTGCAAAAGTTATTTTGATCATGAGTTGATCATCATGGCTCAATATTTGATGTTAGTGACTCTTTCTAGCTTGTAGTCATGCCTTTCATCAAGTCTATGCGAGGATTTGGAAAATCAAATTTAGACTTGAATGACTCCATTAGAGTTTGGTTTTGGTGATATTTAAAATTATCTATGGGTGCTTAAATCATGAAAATGGGTGGATATTGTAGCCCTCGTGATAAGCTTCGCATAGAATCAAAGATCACCTAAATCGGAGTTCGAGTAAAAAGTTATGGCCGTTTTAGTCTTTGTGGCGTGGTCGACCGCCCTAAGGCCGGTCCGACCGCCCCGATCCGGTGTGACCGGACCTTAGGCGATGTGAAAATTCCGAACATGTGTTTTCTTGCTCATTTGAGGCGGTGCGACTGGGACCTCGGTTGGACCGGACGAGTGGTCGGACCGGCCGGAGTGTGGTCCAACCGGCCATGTAACGGTCGAAAATCCGACCGTTGCCCTGTGAGGGCCGGTCGGACCGGGCGAGGCCCGGTTGGACGGGTTTTTGCTGATTTCGCTCATTTTGCCCCCAAACGGCTAGTTTTCTTTGTGGGGCTATAAATACACCCCTTGGGGGGCTTGGGCAGGGGGTTGGCTGTGTGTGGGAGTTGTTTGCATGTGTTGCTCTTCTCCATTTGCTTCTTGAGCTTAAGTGTGAGCACTAATTGCATGTGTTGCAATTAGGAGTGGTTTGAGAGCCCCTTGTGCATGTGTTGCACTTGAGGGAGGCCTTGGTGCATGTGTTGCATGAGGTGATCACCGGGAGCGCATTCGTTGTGCTCGGTGAAGTTCAAGCGGAGGAGCGGCTTATTACTCTTGGAGGTTGCCGACTCTAGGCAGCGTGGCGTCGTCTTGGGAGCTCTCAAGGTGTGAAAGCCCCGCGAAGTTTGTGAAGGTTCGGGTTGAGCCTACGCATAGCGTGAAAACCACGACTAGTGGAAAAGAGGCGGTGCTCGGCGGGAGCCGGTCCAAGTGTGGGCTTGCCTCAGCGTGGACTAGGGGAGACCAAGCAAGTCTCCGAACACCACGAAAAAGCATCGGTTGTCTCTTGTCTCTTTACATTCAAGTATTTACTTTTTGCATATTTATCAATTGCTTGAATGTATTAGAATTGCTTAGTATTAATTGATTGTTCAATTTAGCAATTCTAGTGTAGAGACTTAATTTAGTTAGTGCACTAGTAAGCCTAGTTGATTTAGGCTTTAATTGTCAAAACCTATTTATTGCTTCCGCATATATAATTGATTAGGTTTTGACATAGGGGTTGATTAGAGCGAATTGTTTAGTGAGCGATCGAATTTTGTAAAATGCCTATTCACCCCCCCTCTAGGCGCATCCTCGACCCTACAATCTCCTGGAGGTTGTGATGACTCCTGTTGCCACAACACGCTCCATGTGGACTAGCCTCGAGCACCAGTTTCTCGGCAACCAAGAGACTTGGGCTCTCTACGTTGAGGTCGAGTTTCGCACGTTTGTCCAAGGCGATCTCTCTATCACGGATTACTGTCGTCGATTAAAGAGCATGGCCGACACCCTTGGCGACCTCAGCGAGCCAGTCAGTGACCACATCCATGTGCTTACTATGATTCGCAGCCTCTCCGACAAGTTCGAGACACTAAAGACTATACTCTCGTCACAGAAGGCCTTTTCGACCTTCGTGGAGGCCCAGTCTCAGCTTCCCCTTCATGAGCTCGCTAAGAATGCCGCTCCAGGTGGCCCCTCTGCGGCCTTCATCGTCACCACTTCCTCTGGTGACTCGGGTGGCAACCGCGACAACAACAACAACAGCGGTCGCAACAACAACTGCAACAACAACAACCGCAACCACAAACGCAACAACAATAACGGCGGTGGTGGTGAGGTGGTGTTCACCCTGGCGGTGGCGATGGCGAAGGCGGCGGTGCAAGGGGTGGGGGTACTCTTGCCAACCATGTATCCCCTCCTCCTACTGTTCCGTCCTACTACAACCCATGGATAGGCACATTACAGCTTTAGCCTCAACAAAGCTCTTCGTCGGGACCAGGAGTCCTTGGTCGTCCTCCTGTACCACTCGCTCTGAGAACTCAACAGGTTCCCCATGCCCTGGGCGCCACTCCTGAGCTACCTTCCCACGCTGGCGGCTTGGACTTCGGGGCTGTGCGGCAGCCTCAACCACCAGTCAGTGGAGTCCCGTAGCGAGGGCTGGCTAGGATCAACACTCCCTGGCCAGTGCCTTGAACACCATGACTCTTACTCCACCTCCAAACAATGCGGAGTGGTACATGGACTCTGGTGCGACCTCACACATGACCTCCGATGCTAGTAACCTCTCTTCCTCCCATCCTCCCTCCATGTTTTCCCTGACCAATATCATCGTTGGCAATGGGTCTCACCTGCCGGTCACCTCCACTGGTGATCTCACGTTTTCCACCTCTCATGGGAATCTTACTCTTCGCAATATCCCTGTTACTCCTCATATCATCAAAAACCTCATCTCTGTTCGTAAATTCACCATTGATAACCAGTGTTCTATTGAGTTTGACCCATCTGGTTTTTTTTGTGAAGGATCTTCATACCAGGAGCGTGATCGTCAAGTGCAATAGCTCCAGGAACCTTTACTCCTTCCACCCACCAGCCACACCTTCACAAGCCCTCGTTACCAGCACCACCTCCACGACTTTGTAGCATTGTCACCTCGGTCACCTCGACCACGAGGCCCTCTCCAAGCTAGCCAACTCCTCGGCTATTTCTTGTAATAAGAAACATAATGAACCGATTTGTCATGCTTGTCAACTCAATTGTCACATTCGTCTACTTTTTGTTTCTTCCAATAATCGAGCTGTCAAGAACTTCAATCTACTACATTGTGACCTGTGGACATCTCCTGTTGCTAGTGTCTCTGGTTATAAGTACTATCTCATTATTCTTGATGATTGCTCTCATTTCTTGTGGACTTTTCCCCTCTGTCTCAAGTATGACACTTTTTTCACCATCTCCAATTTCTTCACTTACGTCTGAACCCAATTCAGCGCCACTATTAAAAGCATTCAGTGTGACAACTCGCGAGTTTGACAACTCCACTTCTCGGTCTTTTTTTCTTCTCCGCGGCATTGCCTTTCGCATGCCGTGCCCCTACACCTCTCAGCAGAATGGCAAGCCTGAACGCACCATAAATGATGTCATGCGTTTTCTTCTATTTTAGGATAGCCTCCCACCTTCCTACTGGGTGGAAGCCTTTCATGCTGCCACTTACCTCCTCAACTGTCGACCGACCTCCACTCTCTCTCTCCACTCCGTTCTTTGCCCTTCATGGTTCTCACCCCACTTACTCCCATCTTTGAGTTTTTGGTTGCGCTTTCTATCCCAACCTCTCTAGTACTGTTGCCCACAAACTTGCCCCTCGCTCCACTCTTTGTGTCTTTATTGGTTACCCATCTGACCACAAGGGTTATCGCTGCTTAGACCTATCCTCCAACCGCATAATCATCTCTCATCACGTCGCTTTCGATGAGTCGACCTTCCCATTCATGACTCATTCCACGCCCCCAGTCTCTCCCACTGACCTTGATTTTTTACTAGAACGAGCTCCTTCTCCTTTGCCCATTAGGCCTCATTCCCCCTCTGTGCTTGCAGGTTCAGGTTCCTTCCCGATCTTCAACTCGACTACGACACCACTGGGTATCGACCTCGTGCTGTGCGCGCTTCCTCCTAGCACAGTCACCACCCCTGTTGGGCTGCCACTCCTATTTGGGCGCCCGCCATTCTTTGGGCCGACCACCACCTTGGCCGAGCCGCCTTGTCCGGACCGCCACCGCCCAACCACGCCCTGCCTCTTTCTTTGAGCTCCCATACAGCGCCCCGTCGGTCTAGCACCATGGGACACTGCCAGCGGTGTGGCCACCCTGGTTCCTCTTGTGACCAATGCTTACCACATGGTCACTAGCAAGAAAGCTAGCATTCATCTCCAGCCTCGCGTGCGTCTCAACCTCCACGCCTTGGTACTGTCTCCCCTGCCAAAGACGTACTGTGGCGCTTTGTTTAATCCAAACTGGTGGCATGCCACATCAAAGGAGTTTGATGCTCTTTAGGCCAACTGCACGTGGGATCTAGTTCCACGCCTACCTGGCACCAATGTTGTCACTGGCAAGTGGATCTTCAGACACAAGCTCAACGCTGATGGGTCTCTTGATAGATACGAAGCTTGGCGGGTTCTTCGTGGTTTCACTCAGCGACCGGGTATTGACTTTGACGAAACTTTTAGTCCGGTTGTCAAGCCAACCACCATCCGCACCGTGCTCACATTGGCGCTTTCCCATGATTGGCCCATACTTCAGCTGGATATCAACATGCCTTTCTTCACGATACTCTCATAGAGACAGTCTAATGCGCTCAACCCTTAGGTTTTGTGGACTCTTTCTGCCCAAATCATGTTTGTCGATTAAACAAGTCACTCTATGGACTCAAGCAGACACCGTGAGCGTGGTACAGCAGGATTACTTCTCATCTACTGTCTTTCGTCTTTGTTGAGGCTAAGACAGACACTTCACTTTTTGTCTATCATAACGGCAACGACACGGTCTTCCTCCTTCTTTATGTCGATGACATTGTTCTGATTGCTTCATCTAGTGATTTACTGAGTCGGACCATTTCTGCTCTTGAGTGCGAGTTTTCTCTCAAAGATCTTGGTCCTCTCCATTACTTTCTCAGGGTTTCAGTTCATCCTCAATCTGGTGGGCTTCTTCTATCTCAACGGTAGTATATGGTGGATATCTTGGATCGTGCTGGTATGATTGATTGCAAGCCCAGCAGCACCCCCTGTTGACACTCATTCCAAGCTCTTTGCTGATAGGGATCTAATGTCTGATCAGACTCTCTATCGTAGCCTTGTGGGCACTCTTCAGTATCTGACCTTCACCCGTTCGAACATCACATATGCTGTTCAACAGATCTGTTTGTTTATGTATGATCCCCAGGAGCCTCACTTCACTGCTTTGAAACATATTCTTGGTACCTACAAGATCCAATGTCTGATGAAACTCTCTATCGTAGCCTTGTGGGCACTCTTCAGTATCTGACCTTCACCCGTCCGGACATCACATATGCTGTTCAACAGGTCTGTTTGTTTATGTATGACCCTCGGGAGCCTCACTTCACTGCTTTGAAACATATTCTTGGTACCTACAAGGCACTCTTGATATATCTTGGACTGTTCTTGCATCGCATCACATCCGTTGATCTGACGGTATACTCTGACGCTGACTAAGCTGGCTGTCCCGACACTGCAAGTCCACCTTTGGCTATGGTGTGTTTCTTGGTGACAACCTAGTCTCTTGGTCTTCAAGTGTCAACATACCGTATCTCGGTCAAGTGCTGAAACAAAATATCGAGCCGTCGCCAATGGTGTTGCTGAGGCTTGCTAGCTTCGACAACTTCTTTTGGAGCTTCATAGTCCTCTCCACCGAGCCACTATCGTCTATTGCGACAACATCAATGTTGTCTACCTCTCCACCAATTCGGTACAGCATCAACGTACCAAACATGTTGAGATCGATCTGCACTTTGTCCGCGAGCATGTCGCTCTCGGCCACATATGTGTCCTCCATGTCCTGACCTAATCACAATATGCTGATATCTTCATTAAAGGTCTGCCTACGTTGGTCTTCACCAAGTTTCGGTCCAGCCTGAACGTCCGTGTTGCTGCTGTTTCGACTACGTGGGAGTGTTAGAATTGCTGATATCTTCACCAAAGTTTTGCCTATGTCGGTTTTCACCGAGTTTCGGTCCAGCCTGAACGTCCGTGCTGCTGCCGTTCCGACTACAGGGGAATGTTAGAATATGCCTCGGTATATAAACATATTCTTTGTATATTTGAAATCCTCCTAAATTAGCTCATTAGTTGTCCGGCTAATTATGTCTAGCTATAATTAGCTTGTATGCCCCGCATGCTATGGTTTACACTATTTGTATCACCGATATACTGAAAAATCAATCTATTGAATAATTGTTCTTTCTATCAGTTAAGATAAATGAAGTACACACGTTGTTAAAAAAAAGCACATTGGTCGATGCTGAGTTATATAGTACATTAGTACCCTCCACCTTATCTAGGCCTATGCTTATAAAAGAATAAAAACAAAACCACAACACCCATTGGTCAGAAATGAAAATGATGATTCGTACCCAACGGAAAATGTACAACCCTGTTGCGCCAGTCCAATTTAAAATCATGTCCAATTAATTAGCTTCAAACTGTCGTTAGCGCAACCCATTTGGTACGAATTAGACAGTCTATCTTATCTGGACAGGTACTTCCATGCGCAAATTGGTTATAGGTTGTTTTCCGGTTAGCTTAAGTATACCATTAAAATCGATATTCAGATGTGGTAGCCCGTCTGGTGTAACTTACAAGTGGAGTGATCAGGTACATAAGATACAATCTGATCCAAAATCCAATCAATTTCACTTCTGAGAGAGCCCCATTCTAGTATGTAAACTGTAGCGACAATTAACAACAATGCTGGCCATCAAAGTATCAACTAGTCTATCGAACTTGCTTGTGGACCTGTGCTACTATTGACGAAGCGTACAGCTGGCAAGCCATCTGAAAAGGAGCTAGCAGAAGTCACAGAGGAGAAGATGGCACATCGATCGGCGGCACCTAATCACCTGGTTTGCGCCACAAATGGTGCTAATTAGGCTCATCACGAGGCCCTGAAAGCCCTGCACGCGCGCAAGCTCAACTACTTAGTAGGCGCCATTGGATGGATTATCTCATGACTACATTACGTCCTTCCGCAACGGATGATTATCGCGGTGAATTCGTGGAACAGCGACCCGCGCTGCGCTTCGGGCCTTCGGCAGATACAAACAACTCTACTTATCCCACCGGTTGGTGGGACGACGAGCTGCGGAGCTGAGCGGCCCCGAGGCCCGCGGCCGCCTAATCGCTCGTCACTTTTGCGGCTCTCTGTTTGTTTGCGCTGCACCCTGGCGTGGCAGCTTTTTCTTTACAGAAATTTTACATTATCCTACTAGTGCATGCCGAGCAGTCGAAAATACGTGAGCTGTCAAAAATCTAGACGTTGATTTATTACGTGTATTCCTATTATTTTATTATTATAAAAAATATAAATAAATATTAACTAATCTTATCTATAAGATGAAAAGAACAAACTATATATATATATATATATTAAATTTAGTGTACTATAAAAGAGCTCTTTCTTTGGATTATTCCCTTCTCGGTGGAGTAGGAAGTTGATCGTCGCCCCGTCCAAGTCAAGGAGGGTCGTCGGCTTCGGCTATCATATATCTTCGGCTTTTGGGTGTGCCGAATGCGTGTTAGGCCGGAAGAATAGAGGCCGGCTTTGGGGTACGTGGGCTTCGCGCTAGTTTTGGCCCTCAGGAATACAAGCTTACATACAACCTAGAGATGCAGTCGCAGATGTCTGTTTGGGGAAGGGCTGTCAGCGGATGAGGACTACAAGTGGTAAAACCTTCCTCGCATGGCAGGCAGGCTTTACTAGTACCTGTGGGTGTGGGCTGTAGCAGCCAACAGTAAACAGTCGTCGTTAACGTCGTGCCAACTACCAACATCTGAATGTACATACATGCTCCCGTACTGTTTGTTGTTCAACAAGGTAAGGCCGCATTGCTTTGAAGCATAGCTCGATCATCGTTGTCCCATTGCACTCTCCTTGGACCTTGTGAGGTGTCAGGATCAGTAAGGCTTGCTCTGGAGGGAAACTGAAAATGAGCTTGAAGGTTATTTATTACTCGCGTGCCGTGTCCGCTGCAGTAAAAATCATGTACTTGGCCTGCAGGAGCTACGGCATTTTCACTCGACGTCCATTTCATTTCACCCAGCCACCCTGGTGGCCGCGTCGATTCGGCAGCAAAATTCTTCAGGAAACTCACCGCTCTGGCCCAGGTGGACAGAAACAGCACAGACGCGTCTCTGATGGCCGACGCACGCCTCACCAGCGCCGCCGCGAAGGAACGGCAAGACACCGACCAAAGCCACCGTCGCCGGCGGCGATATCGGCGATGAGAAGCTCCCGGTCTTAACGCAGGCGGCGGTGGTCTCCGCCGGGCGCCGCGGCTGGCAGGGTTAACTCTCCTTCTCACATTCAGTACTTAGTACTCGTCGCAACAGTCTCCGATGCCGTGCCGGCTACAGATTTGTACCGGCCCCTTCAAGTCCCTGTTGACGCCAAAAACGTGAAGAGGGTTTTTGGATGCAACACACCAGACGAACACTGGGTTCAAACGTGTGCGAGCGTGCCAATCGATTTGACCTGCAATCGATAAGGGAAATAGTTGTAAAATTCAATCAAGCCGATCATCGGGATGAATCGGCTAAAAATCACGAATCAGCCCAAAAGCCGATCAGAAGGGTAAACAGACTAGTCGATCAGGACTAATCCGAGGATAAAAGGTAGATTAATTCTGAAAAGGCGATACGCAACAAGACAGAATAAATCAAACCTGGAAAAGCCAATGACGATCAAACAATCGGCGATATGCAACTTTATTTGATCGATGTCGACTTACAGAGGAAAGATTACAATGCTAAAAAAAAACTAAGAACTACGGGAAGTAAAAGCTGGTGGATATGTTGATTGTTGTTGTTTTTCAAGCGACCTTAGTGCGCCTTATATACCCGCCTAGCCGATCCGAGTCTGATCCAACACGATAATGTAGTCCGAATCGACTTCGTAGTTTCCTACCGGTCTCTAGTTTCCAATTTGTTATCTCGCGTCATATGGGATTTCCATGTGTTTATCCGAATCGCAAATATTCTCGTATTTTATCCAAACTCATGCTTTTTACTGCCGATTCTTCTAGAAATTTCCAAACTGGTGCAAACATATGCCCCCATTTTTGGAAGATAACTTGTTATCTTTCAAAAATATACATCGCTTTATCGATCGGCTTCATTGCCCATCGGCTTTGCTTACTACCGATTTAGAAACGTATCGAAGAACTATCCCGCCAGTAAAAATCTCGGTGCGGTTTTAATACCGGTGTCGTCTCAATTCATTTCCGCCCTTTCACCTTTTCACGCGCTATATATATGCGGACCCCTCTGTCATTTTCACGCTTTCGGCTCTCGCAACTCCTACAATCGGCTTTTATTCTTTAATCGGCTTCTCGCTCCGAGCTTCTCTGCGCCAACAATCGGTCTTCCTTCTTCTCAATCTATTTGAATGGATCCTTTTCGTCTTGATCCCGATTCACGAGTAAAGACCAATACTACCTAGGACCAAGAGGAACTTCCATTGCGATCTTTGTAATCAACGAAGAAATCCTAGGCTTCCTTTATCGGCTAAGAATTACAACATAACGGAATGGGGAAAAAGTTTTAGGGCTTGGCCAACAGCGCTTAAAGGCTGGAGAAGTTGGTTTATCAGAGTATCGGCCCAGAAGAAGTCTGAATGGGAAAACATGGGTATAGCCGAGTGTCTTCTATTGAGTCTTGCAAACCCTGAAGCCAATGAGCCCTTGGTGGCCACGGCCTGCTATTTTTGGTCGGATACTCTTAATGCTTTCCTTTTCCGGACTGGTCCTATCGGCCCAACACTTTTAGATGTAGCACAATTGTGTTGCCTTAGGCCTGATGGTGACCAATTGTCGGCTTTTAGTGGCAAGCCACAGTATAAATTGATCCGATCCAAGGGCGAAGGATGGTCGAAGTATATCTAGCATAATAACAAAGTGAATGGACTGGTATCGGGCGAGGAGCATGCAGCTTTTTTGAACTTATGGCTGGATCGGTTTCTCTTTTGTGGCGCATCCCTGGGTCCAACACAAGTTTATCGGCGTTAGCGAGCAATTGGTGAGCAGTTCGGTTTGCACTAGGAAAAATTTTCCTTGGAGCTGTTTATCAAATGATGCATGTTATCAGGAGCCGACTTTTCTCTGGATTTGGCCAGTTTGTAGTTGGTAATGTTGGTGGCCCATTGTGGTTTACCCAATTGTGGCTTTATAGCATGTTTGGCCGATCGTTGATCTCAGAGCATCTGGAAGACACAGCTTTTCCCCGTGAGGACTATCCAGAAGGCTCTACTCCTCGATACAGAGCTAGCCGATCGTTCGGGGAGAGACTTGTGATGTGTACAAGTGGGGATGTCAGAATCACCCCGACCGATTTCAAGAAATACCTATCCTTTTTTCTGCATTTGGACAACACAACTTTTGGTCAAGAAGATTTTTTCCTTCTGACAATACTGTTAGATTTCCAATGGCCTTCATTTCTTCACTTGGATGCTGACAGCTCCTTAATGCCAGCATCGACTTTAGACTTGTACCGGATTTTTATTTCACCCTGTATCTTTCATGCCGGCTTAAATTCTCGTAACAGAACATTTCAGCCGTCATATGAATTTTATCACCCTTCAGTATATGCCCGTCAATTAGGCTTTGGTCAAGTGATACCATCTTTGCCGCTCCTCGGTTGTCTTGAGCCTAGAGCTAAGGTAACAAACGGAACAGCCGCAGACTTGATTTTGGAGCTAGCCGACGAGTTTCAACTCCTCAGTTTGCCGCACTTTTTTCTGAATTCTCGCCGAGCAAGCCATTTCTCTGCTTGGTGGACACTTATATCAGAGGCTCTTTTCTTGGATCGTATACCGTCGGCCATTATAGAAAAGTTCCTTCCTGATTTCCACGAGCTGATGGTAGTTCCTAGCAGCAGCAGCTCTAGTGAAGATAGCTCGGATCCTACCAGCTCATCGGGTTACACTAACTCGTCCGTAGACGTAGAGGTATCGGCTTGTTTCATAAGTTTTTACACCTGCAAATTTGTTGCCACTTTGTCTTTTAATTACCTAGGTACTTTTGCTTTTTGCAGGACGCAGCTGCAGGGAACAAGGCTGTTATTAACCCATCGGCTGGTGGATCAAAAGGGAAACGCCCCATTCAGCCGAATATCTTGATGGGCTCTAGTACTCTCGGAGTAAACAGTCCTTCATTATCGGATCTTGAAAAAGAAAGAAAGCCCAGTAAGTTTTCATTATAGCCGATAACTATTTCCTGGCTCATACTTTTGCTCATCCTGTGATGTCTTTCCAGAAAAACCCAAATCTACCAAGGTCCCGGCCAAAAAACACCCAAAGCGCAAGGAACAAAGCGCTGAAAGTTCTCCCCATCTATCGGCTTTAAGTGCAGTAAGAGCTAAACTATTCTTTATGCCTACCAAGAGTAATCAACCTTAAGTTTCTGACTTCGTAATATTTCCTTTTCACCGATAGCATCTATTCAGCGGCGGGATATTGACCGATCTTGAGTAACCGCTAGTCTCCTGCGGCTTCTAAACCTCCAACTCCCCATCTCTGCTCGATCAACCCTTCCGCGCTTCTTTGTCGTCCCGGATAGCCTGTCCGACCTTCTTGGGTTCACTCTAGACGAACTAGTCGACCCGGAAGTGATGGCGACGGATGATTACCCAGCAGATATCCGGAAGATCTTGGATGTGTCCATGAAGGCATCGGCTTCTGTGGTGAGATCGGCTCCTAACATGCAGGAGAAACTGAATCACTGTTTACGCAATAACCGCCGGAAGCAGAGATTTTGGCCAATCGCCACTTATTCGTGACGCCATGGTCATTGTCGGCCGATCTTCCCGCAGAGGCCATGAGCGCTTCTCAATGTGTGCCATTTGGATGAGAAGAAGACGGAGGTTGATCTTTGCTAATGCGAATCGCCAAATACCAAGCCCAAGAAGCCGATCAGCACCTTCTGGATAAACTGATTGCCGAAGCCAAAGCCGAGAAGAAGAAGTATGATGAAACCGCTGCGTCTTTCATGGCCGCCAAGTCTTCGTTCAAAGGTGGAACAAACCAAGAAGCAGCTTGAGGAGGAATTGGCTAAGGTGAATGAACAGCTGGCTGATGCCCTGACTAACTCAAATGCAATGGCCTCAATTTTGAAGGATCAGAAGAACAATATCAGCCAAGCCGTTGCGAAGGTCAAGGATCAATCGGTCAAGGTTGTTTCGGTCCCTAGAGATGCCAAAGCTGACGAAGATCTGGTGTATGGTATCACCGAAACACTGGCTAAAGCTGCTGCAGCATTATCGGGTCTAGGCGCTAGACTTCCTGGGTCGGGCTTGTGATCTTGCTGATTTGTTGAAACGACGTTTTCTGCTTGTGATGTAGCGTCGTATCTTGAAACAATGTTGCTTTTGTACGCTCGTTGTGATACTTTTAATCGGCTGTTTAACCGATTACACCTATTTTGTTTAATCGGCTGTCTTTAACCGATTCACTTCTCAATGTTCTTTGCGCAACTTTAGTTATGCACCGATCCAAACGCTAGGGTAGTACCGCTTTAGATATTTTCCGTTGATTGCCTTCGGCAATACCAATCCTTCAAGTGTTTCGAGTATATATGCATTTCCACCAATAAGCCGATTTATTTTATACGGTCCTTCCCAAGTAGGTGACCATTTACCGAATCGGTTATCCTTAGAACCAATCGGCAATATCGTTTTCCAAACTAAATCGGCTTCACTAAAGTTCTTCGGTACAACTTTTTTATTATATGCTCTTGCAATTCTTTCTTTATTCCTTTTAAGCCGATTCAGAGTAACCAGCCTTAATTCTGCCACGTCATCCAAATTGTACAGCATCAATTCCTTATATTCATCAGCCGATAGATTATTCTGCTTTGCTACTCGCATCGATTCAACGTTCATTTCTACGGGCAACACCGCCTCTTGACCATATACCAACTGATACGGTGATAACTTAGTCGATCCGTGAAATGCTAGCCGATAAGCCCATAGAGACTCCGACAGTGTAGTATGCCAAGTTCGAGGCTTTTCATCAATTTTTCTTTTGATCAATTTGATCAAAGTCTTATTGGACGACTCGGCTTGTCCATTAGCCTGAGCATAATATGGCGATGAGTTAAGCAATCGATGCCCGATTTTCGCAAAACTTTTAAAATCGTTAGACATGAACACGCCTTGATCGGTTGTGATGGTCTGAGGAATGTCGAATCGATGGATAATATGCTCATTAACAAAGCCGATTGCTTCTATACTGGTGACTTTCTTGAGTGGAACGGCTTCGACCCATTTTGAAAAATAGTCTCAGAGTCGCAAGGATAAACTTATGGCCTTTGCTTGATCTGGGAATATTTGGCCGATCACGTCTATTCCCCATCCTCTGAACGGCCATGGTTTAATAATCGGATGTAGAGCCGATGCTGGTGCAAGCTGCACATTCCCAAACTTTTGACAACTTTGGCACCCTTTGTAGTACTTGAAGCAATCTTCTAACATCGTCGGCCAAAAGTATCCTGTCCTCCTCAATATCCATTTCATCTTGTAAGCCGATTGATGTGCACCACAAATTCCCTCATGGACCTCACCCATAGCCACTTTTGCTTCTTCATCGCCTAGACACCGCAGAAGCAATCCTTCCAGTGTCCGATATCTGACTCATCTTCCATCAAGACATATTTCAATGCTTGCTTTGTCGAACCTTTCGTGCGAGAGAGTGCGGATGGGTCCATCGAATAAGCTTTTATTTCGTTCTCCAATCGGCGATGTTGACACACAAGACCTTGCTTTTGTCGATTGAGTCTAATATCTCACATCGGCTATCTTCTCTGTAGAGTTCGATGTTTGCTTGGGCTAACGTATTGGCTCTATTGTTCAACTCTCGGGGCACATGGCTGATAGAAAATGTAGTAAATGTTTCTATAGTATTATAGCAATGTTCCAAATATTTGCATAATACTTCGTCGTTGCATCGGAACTCCCCTTTTACTTGTTGAACAATTAACAATGAATCTCCGAATGCTTCTACATCGCTTACTCCGATACTCTCTAATAATCTAAGTCCCTTGAGTAATGCTTCGTATTCAGCTTGGTTATTGGAGCATCGGCTATTAAGCCGATATGCAAATTCGGTGCTATACCCTTTTGGTGATATCAGCACGATGCCTATTCCACTTCCTTCCTGGCAAACTGACCCATCGAAATATAACTGCCATGGGGCTACATCGACCAGTCCTGCCGTGGTATCATGTCCTGTAATGAAATCGGCTACTGCTTGGCCCTTAACAGCTTTAGCCGATTCATATTGTAGATCGAACTCGGTCAAGGCGTATGCCCATTTCCCAAGTCGTCCTCTCAAAATCGGTGCAGACAAGATATATTTGATGACATCGGTTTTGCACACTATTATACATGTTGATGCCAGTATGTAATGCCTTAACTTGGTGCAAGCGAAATACAATGATAAACATAGCTTTTCTATATAAGGGTACCTGATTTCAGTTTCCAAAAGTCGTCGGCTGAGATAAAATATTATGCGCTCTTTGCCATTGATTTCTTGTGCCAACACGGCCCCGATGGTTTCCTTTTCGGTTAAACACGATAATTTGAAGGAATCCTTCGTAGTGCGGCTAGGACTGGCGGTGATGTCAAGTATTTTTTGATTTCATCAAAAGCTTTTTGCTGATCGGCTCCCCACACGAACTCCTGATGATCTTTCAACTTCAATAATGGCGTAAAAGCTTGGATCCTACCAGACAGATTCGAGATAAATCGTCGTAAGTAGTTAATTTTGCCGATCAACTTTTGCGCTTCATTTTGCACGTTGGCGGCTTGGTGTTTGCTATGGCATTGACCCTTGTCCGGTGACTTCGATACCTCTCGATGCACCATGAAGCCGAGAACCGACCAAACCGACACGCCAAACGCGCACTTCAAGGGATTCATCTTTAACCCATGAGCTCTTGTGTTTTGAAATACCTTTTCTAAATCGGCTAAGTGTTGCCAGTCCTCCTTAGATTTGACAACCACGTCATCGATGTAAATTTCAACGATATGTCCGATTAGATTGTGAAAAATTAAATTCATGGCACGTTGATAAGTGGCACTTGCATTCTTCAAGCCGAATGTCATTACTGGCCACTCATATAACCCTAACGCGCCGGGACATCTGAAGGCCGTTTTGGGGACATCGGCTTCTGCCATGAATATCTGGTTATATCCAGCGTTCCCATCAAGAAAGCTAATGATTTTGTTACCTGAGGCAGCATCGATAAGCATATCGGCTATAGGCATCGGATATTCATCCTTTGGCGTGGCTTTATTCAAATCTCTAAAATCCACACACACCCGAAGCTTACCATTTTTCTTCATGACGGGAACAATGTTGGACACCCACTCGGCATATCGGCAAGGCCTTATGAACTTGGCCTCCAAAGCAACCTTTCAATTTCTTCTTTTATTACATTATATAACTCTGGATTAAAACGACGAGGGGGTTGCTTATATGGCCGATATCCAGGCTTAATAGGCAGCCGATGTTCAACTAGTTGTCGGCTTAACCCAGGCATTTCATAGTATTCCCAAGCAAAACAATCCCTGCATTTTCTAAGTATTTCGACCAACTTACTTTTATATTCTAGGCCTAAACTTGCGCTTATAAAAGTTGGTCTCTTTCTATCACCTTCTCCTATATCGACTTCTTCAAGCATATCGGCAGACGTAAAGCCCTGGCCCAATTTTTCGCTTTGGAAATCTTCAATAGCTTCACAGGAATTTATTTCATGCCGATAACTCCTTGCTCTGTCTTGTAAAAGTTGGATCATTTTTGACCCCATCTTCTCAAGATTTTAGCCGCCCGATCAAAAGTGCCTGGTCTGACACTGATCGGCGTAAAGCCTGTCTTCCCAATGCTGATGAAATCGCAATAGTCTAGTGCCTTACCTGATATGCATTCTGCTTCTTCATGTGGCCAATTTGCATCGGAGCTGGCCATAGCAATATGAGCCGATGTATCGGCTGAAACGACTTCGACTTCATCTCCATTCCATCAATAAGCAATTGGTGCATGGTCGAGGGTATACAGCAGTTGGCGTGTATCCAATCTCGCCCTAGGAGCACACTGTAGTTTCCTTTTGCTTCAACCACGAAGAACGCGGTCGGCAAGGTTTTATTGCCGACGGTCAGTTCGGTTACCATCACTCCTTTGGCTTCAGTGGGGTCACCTGTGAAGTCATTTAATACCATGTTCGTCTTGATCAAGTCTTCGTCGGTTTTGCCCAACTTTTTGCAAGTGGAGAGTGGCATTAAGTTTACAGTGGCCCCTCCATCTACAAGCATCCTGGATATCGGCTTTCCGTTGATAAAGCCTTTTAAATATAACGGCTTCAAGTGCCGATGAGGATCTTGTGGCTTTTCGAACACTGCTTCTTGTGCGCCCAGGCACAATTGAGCGAACGTATCTTTAGCCGATTCGGTCTTGATCCTGAATTCGGCTGGCAGAGTGAATACCATGTTGATATCCATGGGGGGAGTGTCATCTCGAACTATTGGGGACAACAAATCATCCGAGGAATCTGACTCATTGTCGGCTTGTTCTTTTCTCCTCCATTCCTTCTTGGTGAGTTTTATTGGCCGTAGCTCGTTAAAGGTTTTATCCCTCTGTTTTTCTTCCTCGGCCTCTCTCATTTCCTGTGTCTTTAAGCGCTGGAGCCGTTTGCATTGCGATCGGCTAAGCCCAATCAGGCACCATCTAGGATTGGGCTCCAGCGGCTTGCGGATTTTACCCACCAAGTTCTCAGCTGGCTCTTTTTCCCTGTCTTGATTTGGTGTGCCCAGCCTCTCTTTTACTGGCTTCCTGTGTTCTGGTTCAACTTGATCTGTTGTTGGCCTGAACAATCGTTCTCTTACCGATTGTCTTGGCCAATCTCTTTGAGGGTAATGCTCCATGGGGCATGATTTTGCAGACGGTAGTGCCACACCCCTTTCCCAACAGAATTGCCAAAAAGGGCATCTTTGATGAGCTCTTTCTGCAGCGTCTAGCCGATACAGATTGTTTGGTCGAACACATCGTTTGGCCGACTGACCCATTTGGTTGGTGAGCTCACTTTGCTCTTGCCGATGGCTTATCCTTTCATACTTTTCAAGCAACTATGAAAAAGTTGGCTTAGGCTTGAATGTTGGTTTTCGTGGTGGAGTTCTTTCAGCTTTGTACCACCGTCCGACTTGCAATTCTCCTTTTGGTTTCACAGTCCTTGAATTCTTCCCATCCTGATCGGCTTCGATTTGAAGTGAGCCGATCGTTATTTTTAGTGTTTCTCCCTTTGAGCTAGATTCTATGTCGACTTGTCGTGTAGTTACGGGTCGTTCCTCGACAATTTGTTTTCCTTTGCCAGAGCACTGAACCATGTTGATTGGGAAGGGATTGACATCGACTTTCATGGCTGGCTCTTCTGCAAACTTGAGTCGACCATCTTCGATAGTCACTCAGATCTCATTGTCGAAAGATATTGCAGTCGTTAGTGTTATGGGAAAAATAATGATGCCACTTACAGTATCGGCGTTTCTTGATTTCGTCGGCTGATGGTATGGTATGCCCTTCGTCGCCGTGACGGTTTCTCTTGTAGCAACGATGTCGAATATGCGGTCACATTTGGATACATCGAAAGCGTATTTAACCTCCGACTTGTTCCTAGTCGGCTTAAGCCACGAACAGACAAGCGGCTTTTTAGAACCCTTTATCCATTCGGCTATATTCACGTCTGCTTCATCTTCAGAGGTTTCACTAGAACTATATTCGACCATGTTTATTTTAGCCTTATCTTTTCCGTTGTTATTTAGTCTAATCTTGTCCTTGAATTCTTTACTTAAGTATCGGCCTTCTTGTGCCGATACACGGTGGAGCAGATGGCTTAGATCTGTAAACTCCTGTCCAGCAAGCTTCTCTTTAAGCGGAGGAATTAACCCCTGAAACGCTAAATCGGCTAGTTGGTTATCGGGCAATACTACACTGAAGCATCGATTCCGCACTTCTCTAAATCTTCTAATGTAATCAGAAGCCGATTCACCAAATTTCTGCCGGACAGCACTCAAATCCGAAATCCTTAGCTCCAGACTGCCAGAGAAAAAGTATTCATGGAATCGGCTCTCTAAATCGTTCCAGAAATGGACCGAATTTGGAGGCAGATTCGTAAACCAAGTGAAAGCAGTCCCTGATAGAGATAAAGGAAAAAGTCTAATCTTTAATCCATCGATTGAGTCGCTTCTCCACATTGGGCGATAAATCGTCCGACGTGCTCTAGAGTGGTGACCGAATCATCCCCCGAAAATTTTGCAAAATCGGGAATCCTAAAGTTATGAGGATACGGCATTCGGTCGATATAGTCTGAGTATGGCTTTCTATAGCCGATGGTTTTTCCTTTGGGCTGTAGGCCAAATTGATCTCTCAAGACTATGGAAATCTGATCGGCCCAATTAATGTTATCGGCCGATGGAACACTAGGGTTTGGCCAATTGGGACGAAACAAGATCCCGCCTCGAGTGTAAACTCTCGGTGGCCGACTTGATCTAGCCGATGGGTACTGTTGTTGCCATGGTTCATACCCATCGGCTCTGGCAGTCGGCACCTCGGGCAACGGAATGAACGGCTCTGCGTATGTAACTACTTTGTATGGAGCCGGATTTCTAAGCTGAGTTGGTCCTTGAGGTTTATAATTTTATCTAAATCGATCTACCGAGAAGCCGATTATGGAAGTCCCTGACGCTGATGGATCTAATTTTGCAGCGTCGGTGTATGCATGGTAATGAGCGAAAGGGTTTGGACGAGGGTTTGGGGGTGCCAACACTGTGGGCTGGGTCGGCATTAGTGAGGGTTTAGGTGCCGACGTTTTGATGGTGTTGGCATTTGGTGCCACAGAATAGACTGGGTACGTTGGGAGTGGCTGTGGTGGATCTAGCAATCCCCCAGATGTCGCCAATTCTTGTGCAATCGTCTTCACGCTATTCTCTATCATCGGCTTTAACGTTGTAACCAGAGCCGATGATTGATTGATCAACGCGTGATGCACAGATTGCTCAATCATGATAGATAATTCAGCTTGAGCGGGCATGTATCGGCTTACCGGAGTCGATTCGATGCCAGCTTCGCCAAGCGGATTCAGTGTTGGGAGCGCCATCTTCTGTGTGACCCCTCGTCGGGTTTTTTGATAGCAACTCAGCATTAATTCCTCCAATGCCGCTTTCCTATCTTCGATTTCTTTGCGCTGCTCCGGAGTCAAATCCTCCATTGTGGCGGCGATGATCGCCTCCGTGTTGACGTCGGCTGGAGCAATAGACTTGTTTGCAGTCATCTTTCCGATCGGTCCCACCGGACGTGCCAAAAATGTGTTGACGCCAAAAACGTGAAGAGGGTTTTTGGATGCAACACACCGCATTTAACACCGGTTCAAACGCAGGCGAAGCGTGCTAATCGATTTGACTCGCAATCGATAAGGAAATAGTTGTAAATTCAATCAAGCGATCCTCGGGATGAATCGGCTAAAAATCACGAATCAGCCCAAAAGCCGATCAGAAGGGTAAACAGACTAGTCGATCAGGACTAATCCGAGGATAAAAGGTAGATTAATTCTGAAAAGGCGATGCGCAACAAGACAGAATAAATCAAACCTGGAAAAGCCAATGACGATCAAACAATCGGCGATACGCAACTTTATTTGATCGATGTCGACTTACAGAGGAAAGATTACAATGCTAAAAAAAAAAACTAAGAACTACGGGAAGTAAAAGCTGGTGGATATGTTGATTGTTGTTGTTTTTTCAAGCAGCCTTGGTGCGCCTTATATACCCGCCTAGCCGATCCGAGTCCTGATCCAACACGATAATGTAGTCCGAATCGACTTCGTAGTTTCCTACCCGGTCTCTAGTTTCCAATTTGTTATCTGCACGTCATATGGGATTTCCATGTGTTTATCCGAACTGCAGATATTCTCGTATTTTATCTAGACTCATGTTTTTTTTTTGCCGATTCTTCTAGAAATTTCCAAAACTGGTGCAAACAGTCCCGTTGTACTGTCGTTAATCAAACATGTCGGAAGCAATGAATTGAAGGACATAAATCGATTACTCTGCCCGCAACTAAGCTTTACGTCGGCCTTCATATTTCGTCCTCGGAAAGCAGGATTAGGACCGCATAAGGACGGTGATACTGATACACTGATACGAGGATCACTTCTGCAAGAAAATGAAGTTGAACTTGCTGGTTGATTCTCGTGTCCAGTTCAATAACCTCATCGTGTACTAGGCCTTCTGGAGCACTGGAAGGCTGTGAATACTGAGATACGAAACTCAAGAAAGATACGACAATGGACTGAGGGAGGCTGTACGCAGGACTGCAAGACTGTACACAGGACTACAGACTGACACAAGGATTCAGACTCAGTTAAGAAGCTAAAGAGAAGCTATGAGTGATCTGATGAAAGAAAGAAAGAAAGAGTACAGTGGAGTAGCAGGCACAGGTAAAAGCATATTACTAAACTGTAACTTAGATTCGATCTGGGTGAGATATGCAGTTCTCACAGGCTCACTGCCACCCTGTGGTGAAAAATTACTTTGCCTTTTGCATCTCTCTCCTATGCACAAAGCCAGACCTGAACTCAAGCAAGGAGCGGTACAACTGTCATTAGGCGATGCTCGCCTCGTCTTGGCAGTTTTTATTGCAGCTACGCAGCTACACCTCTACAGGACTCAATGAATGCGCTAGCTGTTCTTTGGATGGAAGAACAATAACCTAGTGACCGCTTTCAACTTGTCACTTGCATTTCATTTCACCAAGGTAATGGCATAGACAACAGCATGACTTCGATTATTCATCAACTGCAGCAGTAGAAAAAGTTGGGCTCAGTTCTTTTTGTTTTGCAACGCTGAAATAAGATCTTTGTGAGAGACCATATACGATACAATAGACTGATGAAACACAAAACCACAGAGCTTTGTATGATTCGGAGAATGTTAGAGCGTTGAAGTCTCATCAACTGAATTGGATGTTTTCATGGTTGGCTCATGTTATGGAGTACTAGTACTGTAGTACTTGCAAGATTTCCCCTTACATGATATGCCGTAATATATTGTAGTCAATTCATCTTCAAAATTCTACCCCACTGATTTATGAATTTCACATGGTATGTTACTTTACTCATGGAATGCTTTTGACAGTGTAATAAATGAAAAGCGGGATTAAATAGTTTGGAAGATTGGAAGATGTATCTTGTTGGTAAGTTTGTGACATTAGGTGTCAGTTGAAGACTTGAAGTACTGTTAAACTAAAGTTGAAGGAGACGATGCAGTACATATATGGCCATGGATTTTAATGACTGCAGCAAGCTGGTAGATATACTACTTTTGACAGAAATACTAGGAACTTTATTTAGCCAGTTCACGAGTCCACTTTCCAACTTCCAGATATCACCGTTGAGCAGAAAGATATGTAAAAAGTTGACACTGTACAGAGGAAACATGTTCTGAGTCTTCATCTGTTCATTGATTACTGAAACTTCTAGCGAGCGAAAGATTTCATAGATATATACTCTGAGAGCTAGTTTAGCGTTGCTATGCTCTATGACTATTGCTAAGTATAATCAATTAAGGGAATTTCTAGTAACTCTAGTAAAACATTTCTGTTCTAGCTTTACAAAGAACTTATCGATAAGTTTGGACCTCCCAAAATAGTAAAGTAACTAGCAGGTGATCTGCGCATTTGCGCGGTTAGGTTTTTTTAACAGCTTGTAGTATCAAATATATAACTTATATGCTTGAGAAAATATTAGCGTATTTTGTAGACTATTTAGATTTTTAAGACATCATAAACATTAGAAATGACAATAGAAGCTTGAAAAAAATTCAGCCTTACGGATGTAATTGAAGTAAAAGTTTTGATGGAAGAAAATCATTAAGAATAATAAGTTGTTGTGATTCTTAGAAACGTAGCAACTCTTCATCTTGCATAGATCATATAGTTATATACCCATATTCTTTCTCCATTAGCAATTCTTTTTTTAAAATATATGCAACACATGTACCTCTATTTAATCTGAAGTAATACACTAATTATTTTATATGGTATTAGAGTACATTACTCATGTATACACTAATACATCATGGGTGATTTATAACCATATCATAAAAGTGAAATTGTGTTGTTGGATCATACATGACATAAATTTTTTAATATAGTTTTATGTTGGAATCATATACAAATCCAATTAGTATTATTTTATTTTATTTTTATTCTCAATTTAAGCTATTTATGGATTTTACTTTAGAGTTCATATGAAAATTAAATTGCTAATTTTATTTTGTTTTTTATTCTAAATTTTATTGTTAGGTTGGTATTTGTATACAAATTCAATTACTAGTTTTGAATTTTATTTTATTTTGATGTCTGTATGGAAATCAAATTTCATATGAACATCAAAATAAAATTGGAATTTAGAATATTTTTATTTTTATTTTTTAATTTTTAAAATTTTTATTCTGAATTTTAATTTTATTTTGATGTTCAAATGGAAATTAGATTATTAATTATCTTTTATTTTTTCTTCTAAATTTTTGTATTGTACTTAGACTCTTTCTTTTAATAGTATGTAAATCAAATTTCTGATTTTATATTTTATTTTTGTTCTGAATTTCAATTATTTTTATATTATACATGACATAAACTCTTTCTTTTAATCTAGACCATTATAATCTGGACCCATTATGATCAACGGTGTAGATCTTTCTTTTTTCTCCGATTAATGTGGGAATTTCTAGCCTTGAAAGCGAACGTGATGGTTTCTTTTGTCTCTGCTTTGATATTATAATAGATAGATAGATGCTGCAGCCTAAAAGCCACGGCAATGCCAAACTAAACCTATTGTATCGGTACTAATCACTCTTTTCATATTTCGTAATCTTCGGACAACAAGGAAACCGTATCTACAAATAGTTAAATGTACTGTTCATATAATGCAATGCGGGTGCAGCTTTAGATCCCACTCATAATCGAGAAATCTCACTCCCCAAACGCCAACCAAGACAGCCGAGAAGCAAAACAGATTTCCCTTTCCTACGAGTGTAACATGAACAGCTCGTACTGTACCTGAGACCCAGCGTGGCCGTGCAATTGCATTGTTAATAAGTTGGTTGAGATGATGAACGAAAAGCTTTTGCGACCCGTGCTGAGGTCATATACTTCTTGGGTGCATGATCCAAGGCAAGCCGGCCTGTCTACTGGGATACCTAAATGTGACGCCTATCAGCCAACCACCTCGCATCTACGCATTTGCTAGGGGAGCCTGGCCTTCAGCCTAGGTGCAAATGCAGTGCAAGTTGTCGTCGATCGAGCCAAGGCCTCTATAAATTAAGCACACGCTCACCGCCTCCTCGTGCATTCTAAGCCACTGGACGACTGGTCTTCTCTCTGGCACCTCACTCAAATGGACTCTGCTCTCGTTTCTCTCCTCGCCACCCTCCTCGCCCTGGCAGCTGCACTACCGGCGGTGTCCGCAGCGCGGGCCTTCTTCGTCTTCGGCGATTCCCTCGTCGACAATGGCAACAACAACTACCTGCTGACCACGGCGCGCGCTGACGCGCCCCGTACGGCATCGACCTCCCGTCGCACGTCGCGACGGGCCGGTTCTCCAACGGGCTCAACATCCCCGACATCATCAGTAATAGTGCCGTTCATCATGCATCTTTCGCAGAAAGAAAATGCTGTTATAGTAGAGCATGTTACATTCGCAGAAGTAGTGACAGTACTGTCATTTGCTTCAGGTGAGCACCTCGGGGCTGAGCCTGCGTTGCCGTACCTGAGCCCTGAGCTCCGGGGAGAAGCTGCTCGTCGGCGCGAACTTCGCGTCAGCTGGTGTCGGAATCCTCAATGACACAGGAGTGCAATTTGTACGAGAGAATGCTCAATGCTTTTCACTTCCCAGGCATAACATGCTTATGCAGTTATGCTTCACTTCCATCCTAGTCTCTTGCTCCAGAATTTGATGTTTCGTGATTTTTGTGGTGTTTGTTTTTGAGTAGGTGAACATAATTAGGATAGCCAAGCAGCTGCAGTACTTCCAGCAGTATCAGCACGAGCTAACGGCTCTCGTCGGCGAGAAGCAGGCGACGCAGCTTGTGAACCAGGCCCTTGTGCTCATCACGCTGGGAGGCAACGATTTCGTGAACAACTACTACCTGGTGCCCATGTCCGTGCGGTCTCGCGAGTTCGCGCTCCCGGACTACGTCCGGTTCATAATCTCCGAGTACAGGAAAATCCTCACGGTAAATTCCTTGTCATGTTACTTTACAGTTGACATTTGTTGATTTTAAGTTGAATTACAAGTGAATTGCCCGTATTTCTTTATAAATCTAACTTTTGAGTGAACTGATTGGTACATATAACTCAATATAATATCATATATATTCTGCCCACTTTTATACTACACCTTCGACATGAGAGAGTTTATACGTGAAGAGTGTTAAAGTATAAGTGAATTGTCTGTGTTAATTTTTTTACGAGCTTAAACTTTTAGGTAGACTAATTGTTGCATGTAATTCAATAGTACACAATGTACTATGTATTAAGCTGCATATTTCAGCCTATGAGCAAGACAGATGAAAGAAATTGGACGTGAAAGTGACAGATCTGACCTTTCCTCTTTGAAGCAAGAAGCCAATTCTCCACATAAATGGTCACTGCAGTCACTAGGCCCACTACATTTCCAAAATCCAAACGTGGTTCATTACGAGAACTTACCCGGGAAATTTTAACATTTTCATCATTGTTTAACGACAGAACAAAACTTTCGGAACTCCTTGTCACGTAGAATTAGACAAACAAGACAACTCGTTAAGTAAACACTAATATTCGCCAGTTGCAAGGTGCAAAATTCCAAATGCTAATTTTGCACACACACGGCGATTGTACGTCGGCGCAGAACTCACTTCCTGGCGCGCTGCAGCACGTGCAGCGCGACAGTCGCCGAGGCGGCGGCCTGGCCACACGCACGCACGTAGCCACCCATCCTTGCAGGGATAATTTGACACCGCGTGCACGTCGCAGAGGCTGTACGAGCTGGGCGCGAGGCGCGTGCTCGTGACGGGGACGGGGCCACTCGGGTGCGTGCCGGCCGAGCGGGCGATGCGCGGCCGCGGCGGCGAGTGCGCGGCGGAGCTCATGCGCGCCGCGGACCTCTACAACCCGCAGCTGGTGGAGATGGTGAGCGGCCTCAACGGCGATATCGGCGCCGACGTCTTCGTCAACGCCAACGCCTACCAAGCCAACTTCGACTACATCACCAACCCGCAGAAGTACGGTACGTACGCACAGCACTGCTGCCGGACACATCGATCTTGACCTCGTGACTTACAATATGGTTGCACGGCACGGGTGGCCACTTTTGATTAGTTGAACGGAATCTTGCTGGTAAGTAAGCTGATCATTATGTTTTCGCAGGGTTTACGAACGTGCAGGAGGCGTGCTGCGGGCAGGGGCCGTACAACGGGATTGGGCTGTGCACGGCGGCGTCGAACGTGTGCGCGAACCGGGACGTGTACGCGTTCTGGGACGCGTTCCACCCCACGGAGCGGGCCAACCGCATCATCGTCGACCAGTTCATGTTCGGATCCACCGACTACATGCACCCTATGAACCTGAGCACAATCCTCGCCATGGACGAGAAGCGGCTTTTGGGCTGATCAGGAGTAGCATCACGTTACGTATCACAGTGTAGTAGTTGCTTTTCCAGCTGGTGTGTGCGCTTCTGATCGACTATAAATAGTGGGGAGTTTGATTGGCGCGTCTAATCAAAGCTCGTGGATTTACAATTTTAGTTGTTGTTATGTCGTAGATCAAATGAAGTGTGGATTTAGGGCAAATAAGTTCTTATAATAAAAGTTGCAGATTTCTCCTAAAAAAAAAAAGAAAAAGAGAGACTATTTTTCCTCGCAAAAGAAAGAAAGAAGAGAAGAGAGTATCCCAGGAAAGAAGTGCAGCACGCGTATATCCAGAACAAATTATTGCCAGTATCCAATACTTACACTATTGCGACCATCTGGAGATATCTTCGTAGACTCGTAGTCGTCGATGGTAGACGTATCGTATACAGCCATACAGGGCGTACCGCGATTCCGCGAACGCTGAGCGTACAAAATCCACGATACAAATTTGAATCGTTTCCATTGCAACGGCTCACCTCACCTTCTCCAAACACTACGAGGCACAACAACTCCCTGCCCTCCTTCCTTCTCCGGCTCTCCCCAGGCGAAGCAGCAAGCAATCCCCGCCTCTCCGTCTCCTCCCATCCAATCCCACCTCCGATCCTATTCCACCAACCAGTAAGTCCCCTCCTTCCACTGTCGCCTCCAACCTCGCTCGCGCCGCTCGATTCGATCGCGAAATCATCAGCCGGTTCGGCTCCGATCGGTGCCGCGCGCCAGGTGTTGGACGATACTCCCCGCGCGGGATTTTTGACCTCTGATCGCTCGAATTCTGCAGGAGGTCGACGATGGCGGCGATGGGACCTCTCGGTGACCCGTACGCGCTGCGGTGCGTCTCCGACCTGCCCCCGCCTTTCCGCCCCGTGTTTGGGTTCAGGTGCGTGCGATGTGATGCGATGCATACGCGGATCGAACTCCGCGGTTGCCATGCAAATTATAGTTTGTACGCTGTGTTTCGGCATGGTTGCATAATCGCACGGAGATATTAAGTAGTTTGAGATTTTGGGTAGGGTAGCCTCGTAATGCATGAGAGTATGAGACCAAACTAGTAGGTTCATGGCTCGAATTTATGGAGAACATGAGTCATTATTGTGTTAGGAAATGTGCACTGCTCTGCATCATGATAGGTTTCGGATGGGATTTGCAGTAACAATCTGTTTTCTCTGCAGATACTTCAATTCCTTGCAGAGCGAGTGCTTCCCAGCGTGCTTCCTCTCGGATGTAAACATGGTTATCTCCGCACCTACTGGGAGTGGTAAGACCGTGCTGTTTGATCTCTGCATCCTGAGGCTCCTCTCCAGGTTCCTCTCGGCAGAGTGGAGGTTCAATTTGATTAAAGGAACACTGAAAACAGTACGTGCCGACTAGATTTTTCTCAAACAACGTTGGGACTAAGATTGAGACTTGGGGATACTGATCGTAATTTTTCACCGTGTGCTTAATTCGAGCGACGCGGCAGGTCTACATCGCTCCCATGAAGGCATTGGTGCAGGAGAAGATGAGGGACTGGAAGACGAAGCTGGGCTCGTTGGGGGTCAATTGCTTGGAGATGACTGGTGACAATGAGTTCTATAACAATAAATCCATACACGAGGCTGATTTAATCCTCACCACTCCTGAGGTCTGTGTCACTACTTGTTTTGCTTTCTACGAGCTGAAAATATGACCAGCACATCTGCTAAGCATTTCACTATTTTTTTAAAAAACAACAACATCGTAATACGCGCAGAAGCTCGATTCTATGAGTCGTCATGGAATAAGAGATGGTGGATTGGGTTTCTTCAGTGACATTGCTCTGGTCCTTATTGATGAAGTCCATCTTCTCAATGACCCGCGTGGAGCTGCTCTGGAAGCAGTGGTCAGTAGAATAAAAATGCTTTCTCGACTTGGCAACATGAAATCTGCTCCTTTGGCAAATGTTCGATTCATAGCAGTTTCTGCCACTATCCCTAATGTTGAGGACATTGGTTAGTAACTCTATGCAGTATGTTGTCAACGTACTATTCACATTACGCATTATGCTCTGGTAAATGAACTTATGTTTTAACCTTGTGAAATCTCAGCGGAGTGGCTCCTAGCACCCCCTGAAGGAATCAAAAGGTAACTAAAGCAAGTTCCTCAAGGATAATATAGAGTACTACCAATAATTCTTCCTTATTTGTAGAATGTTCCTCTTGCAGATTTGGAGAAGAAATGAGGCCAGTGAAGTTGACAACCAAGGTTTTTGGTATGGTTCAGATTTCTCATTGTACTAGAATCTGGATGAACATATGTCGTGTATAAGACAAATGAATGCAATACTTTGACAAATGTTTATCATGAAGCTGTTATGCTCTGGGCCAACTGTTCTGCGGGTCTGGCAGTAATGACTTGATCTATTGTTATACTATCTCGCCTTAAAATATCTTTAACACCACGTAGTGAAGGCTAGGTTGTTCCTGTTCTTGTGTCAATAATCGTTTGACTGGTTCTCTGTGACATATGTTTCGAGTTGCATTTGGTTTCGAAAAATGGTCTACTTTGTCATGACTACCTCCATCCTGCACAGAACGGCTGCAACTTTTTAAGTCATGAAGTTCCCGTAAAAAAAAAGGGATCATGAAATTATGTTAGAATAGAACACCTTCTGAGCAATTGGTATGTTTTCCCTAATATGTTCCTGTTAACTGTGTTAATTAGGTTATGCTCCAGCAAGAAATGACTTCCTGTTTGAGAGGGTATGCATCTTTACTAATGTTCTTTCTTCAAAACTAGAGGGAAAATCAGGAAGGAGTGTTAAGTTAGATGTGTTCTGCATCTCCCTGAGCTATATCACAAATGTGCCCGACATTTGTTCAGAAAAAAAATGTTGTTGGACTTAATACTGAATCAACTCTGACAACATAATTTTTTTGTTTCTTTCAACTTGTAGAGGCTGCAAAGTTTCATTTTCGGTAAGTAACATCTTCCCATCTGTCAGTTGCATTGCATAAACTTACATTGTCAGAATTTCAGGACTCAAAATAGAAAGCAAATATTGATTACAGATATACTGATGCAACATTCAAGAGGGAAGTCTGCACTTGTTTTCTGTTCTACAAGAAAAGGTGCACAAGAAGCAGCACAATGCCTTTCAAAAACTGCGGAGTCTCTTGGCTATTCAAATCCATTTATGAAATCAATGCAGCAGTATGAACGTCTAAAGGAGGCTTCCCTAACCTGTAGTGACAAGCAGCTGCAGGCTTGCATTGTACATGGAGGTGATGTTGCATCTTGTTTTCTGGGCACCCGTGATATCTTCCTAATTTTCAAACATTTCCAATGTTTCTGTTTTTCTTGTCTGGATTTTTATGTTACGTGTTGCCTAAAGTTACACTGATTGTTTAATTGATGTGATCCTATTTCCTTTTTTTTCAGTCGGTTTTCATAATGGTGGTCTTTGCTTAAAGGATCGGAGCCTTATTGAGGGGCTTTTCCTGAAGGGTGATCTTCAAATTCTATGCACGACGAATACTTTGGCACATGGCATCAACCTACCTGCACATACAGTAGTGATAAAGTCAACACAATTTTTGTGAGAACCCATTTCAAATATGGAAGCAGTTGAGCTAACCTCCATTGCTTTTTTATGATTTTTTGCTGATATTCATTCTATTTTTCAGCAATAAACAGAAGGGCCTGTATGTAGAATATGAGAGATCCATGGTGCTTCAGGCATGCTATTAAGTCTCAGTTTTTCCTGTAAAATCATCATAATTAATATATAAACATATGCTTCGTTTTGCTTCATGCATTTATTTGATGTTGTATTTTTTACATGTAGCCTTAATGCTGTATGCCTGTTGCTGAAGATTTTTTACTTGTTTATCTGAGTAACCAAAATGTGCCAGTTACTGAATCTATCGTGATCCTCACTGCAATAATCATATCATTGTATGTTAAAATTTTAGTTTGATCAGCGATGGTAAGTTAGTTCTGACATAGTTATTGCCTCAAATTTACATCACTGGAATTTCTGTTCACAAATAAGGGGTATTTGATATGCTAAATTCTTTCTCATGCATACAAGTTCAATTGTTTATCCTGTAATGTTTTAAGTACTATAGTTAATTGAAATTAGCAGTTATTTAAACCCAACAGTCAAAGTTGTGCACATTTAGTAATTCAAATAGAAAACCATACTACTCCATATGATTCTTCCCTTGCTTCTGACAAAGCCTCTGTTTTTGGTCATCCAAAGATGTGTGGGAGGGCTGGTCGTCCACCATTTGATGATGCTGGGACAATTATAATTATGACAAGAAGAGAGACGGTAATGGATTTGTGTTTTCCACTCTTCTTAACTCTGAGAAATATTTTGACAGAAAAAATATTTCCTGCTTTATTGGTCTAACCTATTGTAGGTTCATCTATATGAGAACCTTCTCAATGGATGTGAAATGGTGGAGTCTCAGTAAGTGCTTGATGTACAATTGAAACCTAGTGTTCTCATGTGATATTTCATCTAGAAGTTAAACTGTGACGCACACTGCGTACCGTTTGAAGCTTTTGGCTGAGTATATATACTATGAACAGGTTGCTGCCATGTGCAGTGGAGCACCTAAATGCAGAGATCGTTCAGCTTACGGTGTCTGATATAACTTTGGCAATTGAGTGGATCAAGTGCTCATATTTGTACATCAGGATAAAGAAGGCATGGACACATCACTCTTGTTAAATATTTGAATATCTGTTTAAATGCATGAACTAACTTAATAATGAGATAAATTAACAGAATCCTGAGCACTATGGAATTAAGAGGGGGATTCCTTGTGATTTCCTTGAAAAGCAAATGAAAGGTATCTTCTTGAACTTTGTGGAAATCATGGTTGTATTATGAGCCTTTGGTCCTTCAGAACTATATTTACAGATATATGTGTCGGGAAGATCCATGAGTTGGGGGAATATGGACTAATTTGGACAGATGAAGATGGTTTCCTTCTAAAACCATTAGGTAAAATTTCCCTTTTTTTGTAAAGAAAATTGCAATCACATGACATTGTAATGCAATGTTGTTCAATCTGTTGTAGAAAAATACTTTTATATCATTTATCTAAATCCCTTGTGTGTCTGTGCACCAACTTATACTGTACAAAGTAGGCCATAGTCCCAAATTATCTATAATAGAATACTGCTTCTATGCTCTCCCTAAAAATGAAAGGCACTTTTTTAAAGCATATTGATGGTCTAATTTGTAGTCACCCACTGCTTTGCTACTAACAACAGCTTTAGTATGTGTGCAATTTAGTTTTTTGGCATAGCATAGAAACACTATTATCTATAATGTCCAGAGTGTTATTGTCCATATTGAACGATGGTTGAGATATTGTTTTGTGGTTGAGCTCCTTTGCGATGTTATCTCTTTAGTTTCACTTCTTTGCAATGTTACCAAACTTAGCTGATCTCCCTATAATACATTCTCTCTACCCCCACATTATAATCGGTTCTTATCAGTGGCGGAACCAGAAATTTCTAAAGGAGGGGGCCTAAAAATGAAGTGAATCTTTACTAATAATTGATATTCAAAATTTAATATGTAGTAAGTACAATATGTAATACTTATAATTTACCAGAAATTTCAAAGTTTAATATACATGTATATATATATGTATATATGTATTATATATATATAATTAGCTGCTGCTAAAGCCATACATTGGCATCGTAATGAGAGGTCTCGTACCTTGTGGATTACTTTCGAATTCGCAGGAGCATTCGTGCGTCTACTCTTGTGTGATCGAGTAGATTGATTCATACATATAGTTCTCCATCTACATTCGTCGTTCTCTTGTGGTTAGTGCTGTCGGTTCGTATGGTTAGACTATATATATTTGATTGTACGTTGTGAATATCGGACACGCGGTATCAACGTTATCAGTAAAATGACGAGTAAGTATCAGACACGCTGTTTTTATGAGCCGCCGGGGGGGCCCAGGCCCCACCACGCCCCCCCGACGGCTCCGCCACTGGTTCTTATTATCCAGTTTTTCCATAAGAAGTTCTGTTAGCAAAGATGTCAGGTATTCGGAGAAACTTCTGAGGGTTGGGCATGCAAACTTGGAGCCTAGCCTTGTAGCATAACTAAGATAACTCTGTTATTAGTTTCCTGGTGTTTCTGAATCTGTTCGCTCTCAAATGTAGTACTTCCTTTTATTTAGAAGTCTCAGTATTCCAGTTAGTCACTTCATTTGCATATGTGTCTGTATTGTAATTTTATATCAAAGGACTCTTTTGAGATCTACCTTTTCTACTTAGAACCTGGGAGGCTGATGACAAAATACTATCTGAAGTTTGACACGATGAAGCTTATTGTCAAAGCTTCTGCCTGTTGCAGTTTGGAAGATCTATTGCATATCATATGTCACTCTGCAGAGATTACTTGTAGGTAGCTGTAAACATTTGATTTAATAATAAGTTTAAAAGTAGAGTGAATTAGTTATTTGATTTATTTTCTGGAATATCAAGGGATCCAACTACGCCGAAATGAGAAGAAGAATCTAAATGACATAAACTCTGACAAAGAGGGAAGACTCCGATTCCATGTCGTTGCTGGGAATGGAAAAAAGAAAAAGCGTGTCCAGACAAGAGAAGAGAAAATATTTATATTAGTAAATGACTGTTTAACTGGGGACCCCCTAATCCATGATTTATCCCTCAACCAGGTTGTTTGTTTGTCTAGTTTAAAGCATGTTTTTATTTCGTTACCCATTAATTTTTTTGACTTGGTTTGAACTCCTGCATGCAGGAAACAAGTTCAATATGCTCAAATGGATGTAGGATTGCCAAATGCATGAGAGAATATTTTATATACAAAAAGAGTTACAGATCTGCCGTATATTCCATGCTCCTTGCGAAATGCCTACACCAAAAACTTTGGGAGAGCAGCCCTTTTTTGCTGAAACAACTGCCTGGAATTGGAATTGTTACGGCAAAGGTTATTAATTTTCTGTATCTGCAGACTGCATAATTAACTCTTGAGTTTGATCACTCACCAGTCAACATCCCAGGCACTGAAGACTGCTGGAATTGATTCCTTTGAGAGCTTGGCAACTGCTGATGCTAGAAAGATAGAAATTGTAACGGGGCGCAATTATCCATTTGGAAATCATATAAAAGAATCATTGTCATCATTACCCGGAAAAATTGACATACACATAGAGGATGCTGGAAACAGACAGGGAAAATCAACTATTATTGTAACACTAACTCGTCTATCACAGACAGTTCAATCCAGCAAACAGCACTACGCTGACATGGTACCTTCTTTAGCATTGTTTTGGATCTTCCAATGCTCCTTAAATATACAAAATCTTATATTGGTCTTTGTCAGGTTGTGGGCTCAGAGGAAGATAATGCAATCCTCTTTCATGAGAAAATAAGGTCAGTGGTTTTATTCTCCAATTTGATGTCGATTAGGATCTTTTTCTTCTCCTGATGGGTTGTTGTATGTTGTTTTTGGTATTGTGGCCATCATTTCCAACTTTTCTTTAAAGGGCTCAAGAATTTTCGAGGTAATACTTCTGAAGTTCTGTTATTTCAGAAAATGTTTGGACCATTCTTATAGAGATTCACAAGCAAATGAACTTGGACTGCACCATTATAAATAGTGGGGGGGGGGAAGAAGGAGTAATTAGACACTGGGATCTTTTTTGCTGCACGAAGGAAGATATTCTTTTCATTCGATTAGTATATTCTTTAAATAGATTATTCTAGCATAGTAGTATGGTAAGCTTATTTTTCGTTAGGCTATTAGCTGTTGTGTTAACCAGCAAACAAGAGAAAGCACCATTGTTTCGCACAACAGATGAACACATCACAATGATAGTAGAGATTAATAGAATTGCTCAGCCAAATATCATGATAGAAGGATCTTGCTGCACTCTCAGACACATATGTTGAACCTAAGTTGCCCAGAAATAATTTCACTGGCCAATTTATTAAATGCAGCCCGTATTCTATAAAGCTCTATGTGCCATGCCCTCGGAATGCCAGGGTGACTCTGAAGATTGATCTCATTTTTGAAGAATACGGTAATAGCACCAGCAGAGAATTATTGTTCATCAAATAAAGAGGCATCTATAATGTGTACAATTTTTTTGCTGACACAGTCTATGTTTGTAAATTTATGGTGAAGTTGGTCTTGATATCCACAAGAAGCATGTGATCAGCAGGGAAGATGATTTCCAAGTTACCAAAGTGCATGGGATAGAAAAGCCAGAACCCTTGTACAATCTTCCTGCAGAGATTTGTTTGGTTAGCTCCAGAACAACCCGAACAAGTCAATCTCAATCTCATAATGGACGGAGCCTGCTTTTCAAAGAGGTATATGTTATCGAAGATGCTGATGATTCCAACGCTCCCGAGAAAGCTGATAGTATGCCGGGAACGAGAAAATTTAACAACTTAGCTTCACTGTAAGTGCTTAACCTACTTTATGTTCTGGAATTAGCTGGCATACATCAGCATATGTGTACATATATATCTGATTCGGCATTACACTACCTGCGGTTGCCAAAATATCTTCAAGGATTGCATTAGATCACCAGGGATTACCACAGCTATTAGTGAATTTTCCACCATGTGTTAGACTTTCATCTTCGTATTTACTATTTACTAGTTATTTCTGTGAACATGCTCTCTGACCCTTCCAGTTTTGGGTATAACTTTCCTAAGGTAATATTTTGATGACTGCAGGGAGGTCCCCAGCTTTAATCTACTGCCCGAAGAAGGCAACGGAGGTAACACGACAGTACATGCATCTGTTATGTTTAGGGGTGTTCAAACCCAGGTTTCCGGTTTTACCAAAATCGTAGACAGGGTCAAATGCACCACCCACAACACAGCTATCGGGCATTGGCCGGGTTTCACAGTTTTGGAAAACTGTTTTTGGACACCCCTAATTATGTTTCATTTGCGCTTTTGTCATCAAAATCTGGATTATCTTATTTGCCAACCAAAGTGTGTATTATCATTCTTAGATATGCAAGATGTATCGGTTTCTGAACCAGCAGAGGCAGAATGCAAAAGTGCCACCAGCAACACAATTTTTGATCACATACGCAAGAAATCCAGAGATTTTCCCACTCTAATGCCGTCGAAGTCCATGGATAGCTCTTATGAACCTTTGATACTGAAGAAGATGAAGACATCGAGGGATCAGTTTGATCTAGATCAGAGCAGTCTGCATGTGGACGAGGTCACACCAATGGATTTTGAACGTACCGAGGCTACAGTCTCTCCAACCAATACTGCTGAGAAGTGTCGCAGGATCCTGGACAGAACTTCAGAAAAGACCTTTCTGTTTACAGGCAAAATGGACAGTCCATCTGAGAAGATCAAGGTCCCGAGCACAACTCCAGATGAAAACCCTCTTCAATTCGCAGGTATAAGGGACAGCCTATGTGAGAAGAGCAAGATCCCGATCAGAACTCCAGATGAGAACTCTCTTCAATTTGCAGGTAAAAGGGACAGCACACCGGAGAAGAGCAAATTCTGTTTCAGCAGTCCCCTCACAGATTTCCAGGCTATGCAATGCGCAAAGCAATGTCCAGCCGCAGTTCAGCCTCCCAGGGTTCAGGATTATTGCAGGGATATATTGATGAATGCAAAGGGCAGTGAGAGCGGTGCATCTTTTCTTGGTTTCAAGAGTGTCTTTTCCTTCCTCTGATCTTGAAAAGATCTTGTACAGCACAAGGCAGCTTAATGTTGTGCCCGAAACCTGCACTCTAACCCGCCAGGTACGTTAGATGATCACCTTTCTGAGGGTTGATAGGTTTTAGGTATGTCATTATATGCTCGAATGCCTTTCTGTACTGTGCACAGATGGTATGAATGTCCTTTGCCCTCTATATTGTCCTCCAGTATCTCCCACCGAACAAAATGGGGAAAGGAAAACAAAAAAGGAGCACATGCCTATGTACAGTACATGTACAAGCTGTTATTGGCTGCACAGACGACGAAGTTTTCCGTCGGATGCCACGCTAGATGTGCCACCTTTGATGCCATGTTACATGGGATTTCCTCCCGGCCATCCGGACCTGCGAGCTTCAGTTCTTAGCTGAAACTTCACTGAAAAATACACAAAGATAACGTGAAAAACCTGGCAAATACTGGCTCTTCTTCCGACCTTTTCTATGGATCCCGCGAGCAAAATTGTTGAGCAGCCCTTTACTTCTTGTAGGAGCGTTTGATTGTACCCTGGGGCCAAAATGTAAGGTTTACTGTAATTAGGAGCTCAGTCTTCACCACATTAGTCACGCATCTTGGAATTTGAGTTAATTGGATAGCAACAGTTAACCAGTGACGAGAAAAGAACGGAGGCACGAAGCAACGTACCTGTAAGGGTGCGTGCTAGCTTCCAACGTGGTCCCGTCCGACCGAGAAGCAGCACGAGAGAAAACTTTGAAAGTATTGCTTAGCACAAAGGAGCATAAGATAGGTAAGGAAATGGCCAAGAACAGTATAGACTGACTACTCTAGTCTAGGTTCATGTGTTGCAGCAGCTAGCAGAAACCTGTAAGATCCAGTGGCGAAGTAGTTCCCGTCCTTGCTAGCGCAGCAGCTGAATCTGTCGAAAATGCAATCTTTGTTGTACAACTCCGCCAGCTGCAACACAAGGCACGCAAGCAAGGCTTCTTAAGTTTTGGACCGTTTCAGTTGGCAAATCGGACAAGGCGATCTTAGATAGTAGTGAAATATTTCCGTGATGGGTAAATTATGTACCTTGGGACGAAGGAACTCATGCACCTTGTATGTCGCGACGGGGCAGCTTTCCACGCGCAAGTCCCACAGCTGCAAGGGTGAGGTTGGCCGAAGTTATTCAAGAACTGGATTTCAGGCCATAGCGCCGTTGAGGGGCGGAGTCAGCCCAGCTCACAGCCTCGGACCAGGCTATGAAAATGCTGCCTCCATTCACTTAATAGTGTTGTTCACAAATATAAAATTTATACTAGCCATGTGCTCGTACGTTGCAACGAAAACTCAATTTACGATAAAAAGTTTATTTGCAAAGAGTACTAACAGTGGCAGAGGTGTGTAATTAAAAAGCAGTGGCAAAGGTGGGTAATTTTGATGAAGTGACACGGGCAAAGGTGGGTAATTAAAGAGCAGTGGCAAAGGTGGGTAATTAAAGAGCAGTGGCAAATGTGAGTAATTAACGAGCAGTGGCAAATGTGGGTAGTTTTGATGAAGTGACGTGGGAAGAAACTCTCACTTTATATAGTAGAGATATATAGATTTAATAACGAGCAGTTTCTATGTCTTCACTCTCAACCATATATATTTATTCATTACCACCCACACAAAGTATATTTTTTATCTTCTAAAACAATTAAGTGAGAGTATCTAAGTCATTTTCTCTCATACATTTCTCAATTTTAAAGTAATCTTAATCCTTGTATAAAATCAAAATACACCTTATAAAAATAAATGAAGAGAGTAGCTAATTAGCCATTGTTTTTGGCTAGACTTTTCATGCTAGGTCTTGGGCCAAGACCAAGATTGCCCGAGGCCTGGCTCCGCCACTGGCTCCACAAATATATTGAAAGTGAAGACATAGAAACTACGAAACATATTGAAAGCTGCAGCGTCCGTATGCTGTTGCAATGATCTTTGGCTTGCTAATGATGGTGTCTGTACACTTTGTATTTAGAAGTTTAGGCAAGCGGAGCTCACAGTACCTTCAAATTCATGAAGTCACGAGTAAGAAGATTTCCTCCATCTCTGGTGAATTTTATGTCGGAGATGCAAGAGATTATCTCAGAGAAGAATGTCATAGGCTGCAGGCGGTTTTCGCGATCTTGGAATCTGTGAAGCAGTACGGGACAGTTTTTTTTAAGAGAAAGGTACACCAACAATCAGGGCGATTTCGGTTTAAGCACTCGAACTAAAAAAAAAAAAAACAATGCTTCAATGTTTTTCTTTCTGATGTAAATTGTATAACATCTTGAAATTAGTGAAGAGATAATTAATTATCGTCTATCATTCATTCATACTTTAATATGTGTGCAACTTTTAAAGAGAAAAGCATTAAAGCATAAAAAATATTCAAGAGAGAAAAAAAAAACAGCCTCTGTCTTTGCGACGGTAGCCGTAGCTGGCAGCCGGACGCGCCACCGCCAGCCTAGGCTTGCCATCCAGCGGCGCGGCACTTGCCGCCGTACGAGACCGCCCTTGCCAACCCGCGATCTCGGTCGCCCCACGCCGCGCGTGGCACCTCCCACTTTGCCCACGGCCATGCCCGCGGACACGCCACACTACACGGCTCTTTCCGTGGATCGGTGGGGACGATCAGAGTAGCGCGTGGGGCTGGGCAGATCTTGCGGCTCCCCTCCCGGCCACGTCCAGGTGCGGAGGGCTTCGTTCGAGCGAGGTGCAAATCGCACGCAGCCGCTCCCGTGCCGATGGCACCCGCTCGTACGTTGCCACTCGCGGCCGCGCCGCATCACCCGGCTGCCTGTGCCTGGTGGCTTTGCAGGCCTCCACGCAGCCGCTGGATGCGCCGATCGAACCAGCCGACACGGCCGTGCACAGGCACAGCCATGTGATATGTTCGGAGACTGACGCTTACGCTGAGGAGGGGTTGCAAGGAGGACTCACGTTCTCACGCTCCGGTCGCACAGCGCCGACCGCCGCAGGTCAACCAGCCGGACGAAGCCTCTCGAGCTGCCGTACGCCAACAGGTTGCAGGACGACGGGTGGAACTCGGCCGAAGTGATCACCTCTGGTTGAACAATCGACAACGCCATGTGAAACGGAGCGATTAAGCGTCAGTGCTGTTTCTTTCGCCATTCTTGCATGTAGCATTTTCATTAATTCTTCCGAGTAACAGAACCAAATCACCTACGAGATCCTCCATGTCCAAGGGCTTCGTGTCGACGATGTTGAAGCACTGGTTCGTAACCTCGAGGTGCCACAGGTTGATCCTGAGGTCGTCGGCGGACACGAACGTCTCCCCATCGCTGTAAAAGAGCAAACACTGACATTGGACGTCACTTTTCCAAGTTCAGAATTAGACAAAGAATGAACAGGTTAACCGCGCCGGATCAAACTACCAGTTGTTGGAAATAGAGTTGATGTTGTACTCATGAGCATGGGCGAAAACTCTTCGACACTTTGCAGAGTATTCATCCCCAACCTCACCTGCCTGATCACACATGACAGCACAAAATAGAAATCTCAGTGCATTATTAGTACTAGTTCATCAAATGAGTTGAACAGAAAACTGCAATGCTGCAGAGAGGACACCTTTTCAGAATGTTCAGTAGGCTCTGGAGAACTCCTAGCCTTCTTGCTCGCCCACTCGTACTGCCCATTCGTCACGCCCGAATCATTCTCCCCGAGCAGCGCAATCTCGGCCAGCAATGCCGGAGTGCCCCCTCGCCGCGCCTGAACGTCCCCTTTCTTCGCCCTGTGTTCGGAGACCTGCCTTGAAGCTATAGAATCATTATACTCTGGTACTTCAAAAGAGACAAACTCGCATCGATTTGTCATCTATATATCACCGATTTCCCAATGCCGTGCGTGTTCAATACCTTCCAGAGCTTGACCGTGCGGTCGTTCGTGGCGAGCATGCACAGAGAGCTGTTCGGCCGCGCGCACCATCTCAGCTTCTTGATCTTCTCGCCGATCTCCAAGCTGTGGAGGACGTCAAACTGTAGGTAGGTGGGGGTCAATACTCAATAGAATGACCTAGGATTTGCAGTGCTCGCGACTCATAAGCGACTCGATCGGTGACTCACCTCCTGCTCATGGCTCTGGAACTCCGTCATGTAGCTGTACCTCTGCGGCGCTACCGCGGCGGCGTAGTCCGTGCGCTCCAGCTCTGCACGAGACCGCGGCTGCACGTGGATGAATCCCGGGGTCAACCGGCCCCGTTCGTGCAAGAACAATATTGGTACGTGAGATGCAGGACTCTTACGTGGTTTTCGTCGGTCCTTCGGAAGAGGATGACACGCCCTGCGTGGTCACCGGCGGCCAGGTAGTCGCCCCGACCGTCGAACTCGATAGCCGAGATTGTATCAGCTGCAAAGAACAGATTAATTCAGAAGAAAGGCCCCATTATATCCTAGTGTTTAACGTGGCGTGAGAAAAACAGAGTCATATGTGGATGTATACCGTCATCTTGGAGCCTGCCGTTGTCGTGGCCTCGGCCTCCGGCGAGCGGCAGCTCGCCGAGGACCTGAGAGAACTTCCAGTGGGGGAGCTGGGACGCCTGCTGTTCTTGGGTGCCAAAGGGCGAAGAGTAAGAGAAGACAGGGGAGGGAGCTATGGAGCTAAAGCTCCTCCTCCTCCGACCGGAGTTGCTCATCGTCACCACCAGTGATTGCGAGCTCCTCCGTTGCGACGTATCATGAATGGCGTTGCACTGTTCCGTGCAGTGCAGCGCTGCCGTGCTCCTGCTCAGGGGAATCCGCAGCCAGTCGGTCACCGGTTATTATCGTGATCTTTTGGTCCTTTTTTTTTCTTGAGAGAGGTTTTGGTCTTTGTTTTGCTGTCCTCCCAATGAGATGCTTCACGGCCGCACATCTCGTCGTGGGCGGCAATGATTCCACGCTACGTTTCTCTCTCGCGCGCGCACGAATAGACTCACGCAACCGATAGCTCTAAAGATAGCATGCGCTGGTGTACCACAATCCTGCATTACAATCCACATTCTGTACCACAACCTCGTTGCATACTCTTGAATCTTGATACTTGACATATCAATGTTCAACGCATATCTGTATTGGAATCAAATGAGCATCAGTTTGTGGCATCCAAAAAGGCTGCCTCGATATTCTTATGGAAAAAGATGTTAAAGAACAAAATGAATTAATGGAATTAGTCGTTGGTGGAACATAATACTCCTGGAACACCTGCTACAGAGAACTGACATTTATCGACGCGGTTATTTTAAACGATAAATAAGCAACATTATGGCAAAAATATACAGATGCTGCTTCAGATACGATGTGCCGCGTAGGGAAGAAAATTTGGTGCAGCAGGACTCCAAAACACGATCGCTGCATACCGGCTTCAGATGCATGCCGCGTGAATATCACACCGATCCGACGTGAGCGCACGGAGAGGCTCCCAGGCCAGCGTGGCTCCCAGGCCAGCGTTTCGGCTCGGCTCGGCTTCTTCCGACGTTTCGACTGCGTTCGTGACTCACAGCCCATCGCGTCTCTTGGCACCTCGCCGCCCGATCCGACGCGCTGCCGGCCGCCTGCCCGCCGTTCTCCAGCTCTGCCGATCCAACGCGCGTCGGCCGCCGTTTCCTTCCTTCCGCCCCGCTCTAGCATCTCACGAACGCAGCATCGGCTCGTCTCGCCATCTCCCGGGTCGATACACGCGGATCTGATCGGAGAAGGGCGTAGCTGCTACTGCCTTGGCGATGTCGAGGGTTCGGGACAGGACGGAGGACTTCAAGGAGGCCGTCCGCGTCGCCGCGCTCACCCATGGCTACACGGAGGTGAGCTCCATGAAGTAAGTCGAACCCCATCTCTGCACTTGTTCGTTGATTATTACCTCTTCTTTTGTTTGTGGATGCATATAAGTAGTATAAACTGAGCTAGTTACTAGGAAGTCCTGTTGGTTTAATCCTGACTTGGCCACGTCAAAGCAAGATTTGCGGAAACTGGAGAAGAGACGCAACGTCAGGCGGAGTATTCGGCATGCGGGGAGTGCGTGAGTTAGTTGCCCAGAAAAATAGGATCATGGATTGACACGATTAGTATTTTCCGTTGGTTGTTTTTAGTAGAAAATTGGAAGTGCTTAATGGGTTGTACTTGCTTTTATGAGTTCAGAAATAACACAGAAAACTTGCCCCAAAATACTGCCTCTGTTTTCTTCTCTGAACTTCTGAGTCCTTGTGCATTTACAATTTTTTGTCTGACTTGCTACAGTTGGGATCGGGGTGTGTTTGCTTCAGCTCTTTTCCTTTCAAGTCCGTGTTAAGACGTAGTATTTTGCAACTTGCCACAGATATAGTTGAAAATTTGAGGTTGAGGTTTGTTTTACACTGCATTAGTTCTTTAGCATTTGCAACGCCACAGAATGATTCCTGGTGATTTGTCATACTGTCTTCCTTTTGTATTCTGATAGCTCTTTTTCAGTTCTTCCTTGATAATTGTAGAAGTCTAGGATTAAAATTGTCAAAAGAGCATAGGAAGCACTACTCATTTATGATTTATTTATCCTCTTTGTGGCACACCTTTAAATACAAGCAGTTCGTATAGGTTATGCGTCTTACTCTTCTTGCTATTAATCTATATTTGGATATTGTGATGAAGTATAGTCCTGTGAGGTAGAAAAAGAACAAATTTTCTAGTATAATTGACAATTTTGCCTGCTACCAAAGGCATACATTAGAATGCTCTTGTTCCCCTTTTCGCACTGATTTAGTGAAGTTGCGCATACATTTGCTTCTTCTTTCTTCGGCATTACAGAAGTTACAGGCATTCTTTGTACATTTATTACTGAGCTTATATCAGTTTTTCTCAATGAATTAGACTAAGAGATTTCTTGGGGATACCTGATATACTTACGATAGGCAATAATTTCCTTTTACAAGAACTAAGGTTTTAATAGACATATCACTTGTTATCTTGTCAAGGATTGTCCAATATTTATTTTCCAGATGTTTAATTCGGATGTATGCTATGCCTAGTTGGTAGCAGGATATTCATACCTTCATTGGTTGATATTGTTAGGTGGGACCAAAAAAATGCTGCGTAACTTTTTGAGGATAGATTGTCCAGTCAAACAGGTTAATTTGAGCAATTTCAAATTTTGTTTTCTAGTTCAGAGCTGCATCATGTAGGAACATACATGGCTGTATTCCCTCATACTGCAATTTTCTCTATATTTAAATTGTTGTAACATCTAAGGAATATTTTCTGAACTATTCTCTATTTAATTATTTATATGGATTTTCTTATGCTCAGTACCACTAAGCTGTCTGTTGTTCATACGGTTTTACCAGGTTTTGATTTTGAGCGAGCGTCTCCACTCTGTAACTGCACAATTAAGAAGATTCAGAAGAAACCAGAAATAAAACCTGCTGAACCATCCAAATCAAACCTGGTATTAAAATCTGATGTATCGAAAGTTCGAGATCAGGAGGTATCTGTTGCACCAATAAGAGTTCAAGAACAACTCTTAGATGATGAAACACGATTTCTCCAGGTAATATTTGGATGAGATATATATTATTCATTAGTGCAAGTCTGATACTGGAACTATCATGCATGGTCACATTATTTGCATCCTGTAATTCTTAACACAGGTGGAGTTGACAAATCTTCTCGATGTTGTCCAAGAAACAGAGACAAAGATGATGGAGATGTTAGGGCATGTGAATATTGGTAGCTGTTGTTGTCTTTTGGCTACAAGGAGGACATAAAGAAAATGAACATGTAATTTTCTTTGCTGTTTTGTACTAGAGATAGAAGCTGCGTGGAGATAGAAGCTGCGTGGAAGCCTTTGCTGAAGAAGATTTTGTTTGCTGTTTTGTATGGAGCTACGGCTTGTAATTTTCTTGAGCTTTACTTGAATGTGACTGAACTTGTATTGCTATGTACAATTTTCATGTATAGTGACCTTCACATTGAATGAAATTGAATTACATGCCATTGAAATCAACACTTGTGCTTGTAATTTGTTTCTGTTTTCTCTGGAGTTAAAAACAGCAGTTCAATGTGATTGGTAGCAAAGAATGTATGTTGAAGATATGTCAATTGAAAGATTGTTCTTGAGTCCAGATCAAGGCAAACCCTTTTGGTTTTCTCCCATGACAAAAACTGAACAGCAAACCTTTTTGGTTTTCTCCCATGACAGACAAAGGCCAGTCCATAATAGTAAGAGTACAGTTACATCTCATACATAGCAAAATGTAATTTCCATGATAGTAAAAGAGTACAGTTACATATTTTCATGATTTGGCCCTCCATCAAAATTTAATTTCCTAGCAGCCGACTGCAATGTGACATCTTGATTAACTCCAAGTAAGAGACTTGTATATCTTCCTTGTATATATGGAGCAGCCGTGGTAGAAGAATTCCCATACATATTAAAGTGTGGAATTGTGGCATTAGCATATCCGCCTTGGATCAACGGAGCAGCCATGTTTGAAGATTGCCCATACACATCATTTGCAAAGTTTGGCATTGTACTTTTAGAACCATTGCTACCAGCATTAAGCCCCTGTGTCATAAAAGGTGCATGTAAGTAAATAAATTATGAAGAGGGCAAAATGAGACCAAGTCATGTCTTACGATCAATTGCTGTGGATCAGCATCTTCATCTTTATTTTTTGCAGCATTATTTGGATCTTCTCCTATAGTCAAATGTAAAAAAATAAAAAAAGATAAAAAATTTATTATAGAAGCAACTACCAGCTAGACCGGGTAGGATCACTACCTTTCTTCTGAGCACTTTTCTTCTTCTTTCCTGTTTTCTTTTCAACCACGTTTTTGAACCGTGTAGTCTTTGGGCCTTTTACCACCCGAGGAACTCTAAACGATATTGTACCATTTAATGTGTCTTCAGCACAGTCATTCAGAATTAGAGGAACCTCATTGGGTTTTTCTTGCATCTGGCTTAGAGAAGTATCTGCTTCCAAATCTAACTTATCTATGGCTTTCTCCAAATTATCAATAAGTTCTTTTGACACTGAACACTTCAATGCAACGGATGTGGCCTTTCGAGAGATAAGTGCAGCACGTGTTTTCAAATCTTCCTTCTCACTTCCTTGTTTCTCAATATAAAATCCTCTTTTCGCATATTTTGTCCATCTATTTAGTATATATTGCGACGGCAAAATAAAAACTCCATTCATATTGAAGACTTTGAGGGCATGGTTGCACAATATACCTATAATATATGGATGCCATTTTCAGCAAATTGTATTAGAAACTATATTGCAAATTAAAATGTGCATACATACCTATGGATTCGAACTTTCTGCAAGAGCATGTAATGGTAGAATTTGCAGTATTGAATACTACTGTTGCTCCATGATCAGATTGCATATGCATAACCATGAATGTCAAGATTGTCCCCTCGGTTTGTAGCAATTTACAAGAGAATGTAAATTGTCTTTTAAATTCTTCCTCAAACTCTGAATACATCCTCCTTGTATATGATTCAGCTGCAGTCTTCAGCATAGGTAAACTTGGGATGTAAGTAACCGGGTTCTTTCGACGTGACTTAAAATCTTCATCCAACTCATTTTCACGGAGACTAGTTGAAACCTTCTCACATTCTATAAGGAGTTCCGAAAGACCAAGTTTCCTACGAAATCTTTTCTTGAAGACATTATTCATACCTTCGCTCCTTTGAGTCGAGGTCATATCCGCTGTAAAAGAGTCACGGTAGACAGCAGCCCACTTTGCCCTCAAATCATATAGATTTGCTATCCATGCATTATCCTCAAGGTTGTATGCAGTCAACAATTCATGCCACTTCTTGTTGAAGTAAGCCTCTGATCTGTCTTCGTACACACATCTCTTAAAATCAGGTAGAAACTTGTAATCTGACTCATGAATTACATGCCCGAGATGTTTAGCAGCATTTAGGTAAATGTGCCACAAACAAAGACGATGGCTTGTATTTGGGAATACATAAGCAATTGCTCCTGCCATGGCCGCGTCTTGATCAGTGAAAATTGTGCTTGGATGCTTGCCTGACATTGCTGTTAGAAAGGTTTCAAAGAGCCAAACAAATGATTCAATAGTTTCATTGAATAACAGTGCAGCCCCAAAAATTATTGTCTGTTTGTGATGGTTGGTTCCAAGGATCGGTGCAAAAGGCATTTCAAACTTATTAGTCTGAAACGTGGTGTCAAATGACACAGCATCACCAAAGCATTTGTAATCCATGATAGATTGACCATCTGCCCAAAAAAAATTTGCTAGCCGACCATCTTCCTTATTTATCTGAACGGCATAAAAAAATACAGGATCCTCTAATTGCTTATTTCTCAAGTATTCCAGCAGTGTTTGCGTGTCATTGGCTTCTAAGTACTTTCTGCGCTCGCGACCAATCTCATTATTGCAATCCATCCTTGAGAATGGGACTTTGTCAACTCCTCCGTAAAACTCCTTCATGAACTCATACACATGGGATGGCTTCATCCCGGCTTCTCGTATCTGGCCAATTAGTTTCCTGTCCGCTTCTCTAACACATCGTTGGGACCTTAGCTTGTGTGACTTATTTGGACTAGCAAGATAATGGTTGTGATCAAGCAAAACCTTTTGCACTGTCCAAATCCCCTCTCTGTTGACACTAAACTGAACACGAGCATTGCAACCCGTCCTTGTAGTGTCCTTTGATGACTCAGTTTCTCGATGTCCTTGGTTACTGCAAACTATATATTTCTGATATATAGTACCGTCTACTCGGCGCTTTGTCTGGCTCTTTCTAACACTGAACCCAACCTTGCCAGCATAGGTGTTGTACATCTCATAAGCTTTGTCCTCTGATTCAAAAGCCATTCCAACTTCAGGAACAGTCAAAGTTTGCCCGACTTTATGAACCACCTCCTGTACAATCAGTTGAGAATTGCAGTTACATTATCACAATACAAAATATTATGTTATCTTGAATTTGTTATTTTTAATTTCATTACCTCATCTGGTCCTTCCTCCGTCATTGAATCAGGTCCTTGGCTCCTTAGTAGAATTGGATCATGGGTTGAGGAACTATATTCTTCCATGTAAGGTTTGTGATGATATGTGCTTCTTATTTTTTAACGAACTTTTTTTTTGCTTCAGAACTTCAATTTTCCTTTCCTACAATCGATTTTCACTTTCAATTAAATTTACAAAATATTTATGCAACGTTTTCTATTTCTATAACTTGAGATGTTTGATATGTGAATGAAAAGATTCGAACTTATTTTTTTTAAAAAATGATCAAAATGCTAAATTCTTTGGATAGTATATTGTACTATCAAGGAGATTATGCATGCAGCTAAATATAGAAGGAGAATATCTGTAATTGATTGCCCGTGACAGCCGATTATGCCTATACGCAGATTGTGCTTGCATGCATAATACGGCTAACAGCAAGAGATCAAAACATAAGTGCAGTGCAAAAACTATACATTGCTTGCTAGAGCGGGGCGAACGGAAGGAAGCGGCGGCCGAGGCGCGTTGGATCGGCAGCGCTGGAGAACGGCGGAGGCGGCCGGCGGCGCGTCGGATCAGTAGCGCTGGAGAACGGCGGGCAGGCAGCGGGCGGCGCGTCGGATCGGGCGGCGAGGTGCGAACAGACGCGATGGGATGTGAGTCCAGGCGAAGAGACGCGATCGGATCGGGCACCAAATTTTCTTCCCGGGCAGGCGAAGAGACGCGATCTCCCGCTCTAGCATTTCACGAACGCAGTCGAAACGTCGGAAGAAGCCGAGCCGAGCCGAAACGCTGGCCTGGGAGCCTCTCCGTGCGCTCACGTCGGATCGGTGTGGTATCCACGCGGCATGCATCTGAAGCCGGTATGCAGCGATCGTGTTTTGGAGTCCTGCTGCACCAAATTTTCTTCCTGGCCGCGTAGTGCTCGTACGTTTCAGACTTGCAGCTGAATCGCAAGACAAACTTTTCCCTCCGTCACTTCGTAGCGTGGTAGCATGCCTGACGGGCAAGAAAAATGCAAGAGCAAAATGCTCACAAAGCCGCAAAAAGCGCAAAAATTGGTAGCCTTCGGACGAAAGTCGAGGCAGATTCACTGTTTCTCAAGTAGCTCAAGTCGATTGATTAACTGCTACACATTTACAAGTGTTATCTCTTTAGGCCTCTAGTGAAAAAGCCATTAGCCCCATCAAAATGGCTACTGATCTAGCAATAAGAAGACTGGAATTCCTTTGCATTGAAGCTTGCACATTTTACAAGTAGCTTTTCTCCGACCTCAAATTTCTTTTGGCCATTTTCCTGCAAAAGAATGTCCAGAATTTCAGCACCGAAGGCCTAGAAATGAAATTAAAACACTAAAGACCTGTTTGGTAGAGCTTTAGATCCTGATTCTTCAACTCCAGCTCTTGATTCTATATGGAATCGATTCTCTAGTAGAAGCGATTCCTATCTGAGAAGTTATGAACTTGGTGGGAAAGTTCATAACTGAGAGATTGTGAATCAGGTGGGAAGCAAGTTTTTTTAGCTCTCAAATTGCAAGTCAAAAAATATGAATCACTTTCTCGGATTCCTATGTGAAACTGGTTGATTTTTTCTTGTTTGATAGAGCTCCTCATTTTCTCATGGGGAAGCTGAAACTGAAAGCTTTGCCAAACAAACCCTAAATTATGCATGGTCAGTTTTTCTAAAAGAAGCATGGATAATTAAGGGCCTGTTTGTTTCAGCTTTACATTCTCTAAAAGTTGATTCTGGATTGTAGTTGTAGAGAAGTTGATTCTTCAAAAGCTAGAATCCAAAAGCACATATGAAGTGAATTGTGGGTTCTAGTGTATATGGGTGGGCTGGATTGTGAGAATCGTATTATAAAATCAAGCATTTTGTTTTTTATTATGCTTTTGGGACCAAAATCCAGAATCAAAAGCTAAAACAAACAGGCCCAAGCTTCTTCAGTTTACTACATGCACCCCATAATATACTGCATTGTTATGTTCACTACAGGAATCCGCATTATTTTCGTCGGCCAACTACGGAAAAAGCCGACGAAAATAGCTATTTTCGTCGGTTTTTCGGGTATTTTCGTCGGCTTTTGGCCGACGGAAGAACGACGAAAATATAGTATTTTCGCCGACCGATTTAAAATAAATTATTTTCGACGGCTTACGAGTCATTCGAAATTATCGGTCGATGCACCAACCGCGGTCGGTGTTGACGTGGCATATGTATTTTTTTTACGGCCGATTTAAATTAAAGTATTTTCGTCGGTCTAACCGCAAAAAATGCAAAAAAGTCATCGGCAAAAAATTATTTTCGTCGGCTGGAAAAAGCCGACGAAAATAGTATTTTAATATCAAAAAATTAAATTAACATATAAAATCCCGAAAATTCACAAAAATCCTAGAAAATAACAGATCATTTTGCATTAAGCATCCAATCCTAATACTATTTCATCACATATTAGGGTCTATAGTTATTCATGATATTCGTAGAGAAATAGCGATTATCGCTACGAATATGACGATACAATTACAACATATCAGCTTTCCAAGAAAGCTCGGCAGCCATGTAGCCTGGTCAGATAGACTCTTCCTAGATCATGAAACTCACATCAAAGGACTGCTACATAAAAGCAAGCTTTAAAATGTTAGAAAAGTAAGAAGGGATCGACCAGTTCTCATGTATTCCGGAGGAGTAAATGCCAAATTGGTACTATAACTTTTTCCATCCCGACTATTCTTCATGAGGCCAAAACATGAAAGTCTAGGGTTACAATCCTGCAGCATGTGAATAACATAAAGATGTTGCAAACACACACAGGTGACCACATTGCAGAAACAATTTATATGATACTCACATCATCAAACAGAACTCTGTAGGCATTGAGGTCATGGTAGAGAGCACGCCCCTTACTGGTGCAATATTCTAAAGCCTCAGCAAGATACAGAACAACCCTTAATCTCATGGGCCATTTCATTGCTTGTGATTCCCCTGCGAAATCCATACAATAATGGGAAAATGTTAGATCATTAATCTTGTAAGGAATTAAAAATAATGTATGGCAGGTGATACACTTTCAATTGTAGAAAAAATGGTGAGGCAGACTCGGCTAATGTCTTGGCCCACTTAGAGGTTCAAAGAGAAAGTTCAATATAATACAAGTCCATGAATCTTTAAATAAATATTTGTGTTGCCTGATCTAATGCAGCTAGAAGAAATCTTCCCCATTTGTTATCCATTCCAATGTAAGAGAAACCCCCATTTGTTTGGTTCACTAATGTAATGTCTTCCACTTCCTTAATCTTGTTTGGCTAGGGACAACGGTAACAGCATTGCTTTAATCCTGTTTGGCTAGTGGTTGTTTCTGAAGCACAAAAATCGTTTTTGTAATGTCCAGATCATCACACAAGCACAGAAACAGTTGACAGAGGCAAATAGAGAAATGCTTGCTCATCTTCTGTAAATCATCAGGCATACCATAGAAACACAATCAAGCAGATCACATCCATTTTTATATATTACATACATTAAACCAAGCAGATCACATCCATTTTTATATACCAGAATTAGATGAACATTAGATAGTCTTCCCTCTCTTCATGTAGACTGTAATAACTAATGACAAAACAATACAATAACTGACAATCGAGCAAAATGAATGGCAAACCGTAAACGCAGTTCAATCTATACTGTGAAGCATGTGAACACTATAAGAGATGGTGTTCAATTGTTCGTTGATCATATTAAAAATAGAGAACACTGGTGTTATATGAAATCCCAGAATAGCTGCTTCCCGTGCAGCACCCCCAATAAGCATTCGCAAACCGACCTCATTTGGATATGGCACTGGACGAACATATGCTCCATATGAAGACAACGAGCTAAGAGAAACAAAAGGTTATAAGGTTGACATGAAAGAATTATGACTGTTATAATCGTCGGTACGAGCAAACTTGGTCACCTTTTTAAACAGAAAATTGATGTCAGACTATATACAAACCAATGTAAGACAAGTTCACAGGACAAAAGGAAGCAACTACAACAACGGTAAAGATGTCTCCCTACACTGATGTAGTAGTGATGTACACAATCTGACAGCCAAGAACAAATCCAACCAGCAATTTGACTTGTTCTCGTTGTTGGCTGGTCTAGCTTAGGAAGCAATGTTAACACTCATATAGAACAACAGATAACAAAGCCATTATGCCAACATTTCTACATAGCACTCTAAAACCTGTATATTTTTAGGATACAAGAATACAACAGTAAATTGAGCAACTAGAAGCAATTAACTCAATAGACCTCCCACGTTCAAATCGCGCAAAAATTGAAGATCCTAATCTGATTTAGGGATTTAAAATCCACCTAGCCAATGAGCGTATCCAGCCCAGCCAAGGATAACAATGTTGGACGAATAAAGAAATTTGAGAGGCTAAGACCAAGGCAGTACAAATCTGAGAGATGTACACGATGCAGAAATGCATAAGAACTCACCATCTCGCGCCATACCCTCTCGCCGACCGCCAATCCGTGGACATCAGGTACAGAAAGCCCCCAACCTTAAGCGCCAAGAACGCCGCCCGTATGTATGCGGCCTCGCCTCCGAAGGAGTCCACATCGAGGTCGTCGAAGTACTCTCGCCGGAGGTACCGCTCCGCGAGCAGCCGGGTGGCGTCGAGGTGCGACACCACCCACCTCCTGTTCCCCTCCGACGGCGCCTGCTCGAAGCGGGAGGTTGTCGAAGATGATGGGGCGGAGCGCGTCGGAGGCGTCGTTGGCCCAGACGAAGTCAGCGCCGGCTTGCGCGAGATAGCGGAGCGCACGGACGCCGCAGCCGCACATTGCATCGAGGCAGAGGAAAGGGGCTGCGGGGTCGGGGCGGCGACGGCGCGTGGGGGTGGCGGCGGGCGACGTGCGGTTCAGCAGCGGCGGCGGCGCGCGGGGCGGGGCTGGCGACGTCGCGCGGGAGCGGCGCGTGGGGGCGGCGGCTCGTGGCGGCGGGCGCGAAGGCTGCGCGAGTGGGGAAATTTTTGGCCGGGCAAGGGTTTTTGGTCTCGACTTATTTTCGACGGCAAAATTGGCCGACGAAACTATACACATATTTTCGACAGTCCAAATCTAGCCGACGAAATTATCCAATATTTTCGACGGCTTTAGTCGGCCGACGAAATTAAATCCTTGTTTTCGACGGCTTTTTGCAAAATACCAACGAAATTAACCGGCTTTTCCGAAGGCTTTTCCGGGTAATGAAATCGCAAACGTATTTTCGACGGCTATATTATAGCCGACGAAATTACGCCGACATTTTCGACGGCATCCTTTGGCCGACGAAAGTATATAGTCATTTTCGACGGCTTTTTTTTTGCCGACGAAATTACTATTGGCCGACGAATCAGCAGCGTTTTCCTGTAGTGGTTCAATGTATTGCGATCATGAAGATAAATGGAAATTACGGAAAGTTCTTATATGCAATAGTATTATAGTTGTTCACTTTTCATAGAAAAGGATAAAGCTGTGCTGACCAGACTAAAATGGGCTCAACAATGTATGATATAATAAATGCATTAATGGCAGTATGAACAAAAAACGATGGTTCTCTTCGCTCTCTCAAGAATTTGGTATGAAATTACCGCAAATTTATGCATTCCACGAACTCCATCGCTCAACTAAAGTACTAGTCCATAGGCTCGTATCTGGTAGACCTTTGCTGTAACTACATCACCCAGCTTCATAGACCCAGAACAAAAGTTTGTGGGACTCGAGTACTTCAGGTTCAGGGTGTTGCTAGTCTCTTGTTCTGGAATGGATTCCAGCCCATTACTTCCAGATTCCTCAGCCTTTCGTTTCTTACTTTGCTTGGCAGTAGATGCACATGAAGCTTTCTTAGCAGTAGGTGTCCTAACCACCTGACGTCCGCTGGCAAGTTTATATGGCCTAGGGATGACTTTGCAACCTTCGAATGTTTCTTAGTAGGACCATTTGCAACATCTTGGGCATCACAGTCAGCAGCACTTCGAATTATAACTGGATGACTAGAAAACGCAGGCGTTTCCACAATCGTGTCATCTTCATCTTTGCTATTGGATGGCTCAACATCAGCATCCTTGCTGGGCATGTTCTCTACAGCGGTCCAACCAATAGCTTCTTGACTTGGCAAAGGAGCAGTATCGCTACTTGCTAAACCCTTCTTTTAGGTGGGGGTAGGGTTGCTTTAAGTGAAAGTTTAATGTTACCCCTCACATCCTGTCCAATGTATGTCAACGAGAGAACTTGGCCAACAGATACAATATCTGAGACTTTCGACACCTGAAGGGACAAAGGAAATAAAACAAAATACAAAACAATTGTTAGAACTGACCAAAAGCTGGTCTGCCAGCATTTAGTCAAGCAAGAATACAATGGAACACTTATCAATACAGTGTACACGCAATGAACACTCTGCTTGCAGCTGACCTTAGGCTTAGGAGGTGTTTGGTTTGAGGAATAACCTCATATAGAATGTGTCAGTCCATCACAGGGTCATTAATTCCATGATTTTCATGGCATGATCTAACTGCTCATCGCCTATTATAATTATAGCCATGTGGAGTGGGATGATGATGGACTAAATCCATTCCTCATAGTCATACCAAACAAGAAGGTTAAGCTCCAGGTAGGAATCAAGTGATCCTAGACCAACTCATTCCTCAAACCAAACACCCCCTTAATGAAAAAAAAAAAAGTGGAGCTATTTTCTACTTGAAAACGACATATCCAAAAAAAAATTCAGCTAGAACTATAATCATGTACTGAGAGAAATTTCAATAGCATTGTACAATTCAAGGCAAACCGAGTAAATGAAACATGGGAACACAACCAATCTTATCCATCTGTTACAGAATTTCCAGAGAAATACCGGTTCATGTGACAACTCAGAAATGTGAAGTAGACCTTGCTGTCCGCCATTGAACTCCACAAAAGCGCCATACTCCTTTATTGAGGAAACAATTCCTTTGTATGTCCTGCGAACTTCAATTTCACGGCCCACAAGAACTTCAACCTGCAAAGAAGTGGAAAAGGTTAGACTTTCCTATATGAAGATTCTTCCTCCAAAGCACCCATGTTGTACTTTTGACATGTTGACTAGCAAAAATGGAGATCATGTGTAAAGTGTAAGCAAGGGTTATAATTTATAAAGCCTTGCATATACAGGTGGTCTCATAATTGGCTTAAGCAATATAGCATTGTGTTGCTGAGACATACCTTCTCGATTGCCTTATCTATAATTGGTAGGATTTTAGCAACAATAGTGACTGTACCATCACTAACAGATACTCGTGCACCTTAAGAAATGTAAGAGAGGAATTAACTACAGAACTGGCTACCTCAAAATCCGAAGAAAATATAATGCAGCACAGTGAAACATAAAATATGTTCATGCATTCATATATGCAAGCTACCAAACAGAAATCGGTGACAAAGCATGCCAATAGCAGTATCTTAAAATTTTCTATTGAAGGGAATTTTTTGTTTCTGCCACTGGATTCTCACGCTACTGACATGCAGGTCTAGACATAAAGCGAGACAGCCAATGGCAAAAGCAAATAGGACCACGGCTTAGTGGCAAAAATGAAACTGCCTATACTTAAGTACCAATATATTAATAGTTAAAATGCAATCATCTCTACCAATATTTTATTATTGTTATTCAAAGTTGTGCAACCAAAATAAAATATTGAAATCTTAAAAGGATATAACCCTGAAATCACCAAATGCTATAAGATGGATTAATCTTGCAGTCCTTGCATATATCCATAGTTTTTTCTTTCATCTAGGCTGAGATGTTGAAGATATATTTCTCTGTGTTGCCTTGAGCACATACCAATTCAATATTTTTTTTAAAAAAAAGAAATTAAAACAAAGTGTAGTTAGGCTCCAAAAACACTCTTTATTCTTTACTAACACTGAAATGCCAAGTCGTCACTCATCAGTATGATTTATGGTACAACAGACAGTAACCAGAATTTCCACGAGTAACATCTACATCTACCCCTCTTGTCAAATGACATGAATCATTTCTTAAAGAAGAGATTAAGGAAGGACATGAATAAAGACATGTACACAGCTAGCTTGATACCTGTTTCTTGCTCAACTTTTTCCTGTGGAAAAGCAACTTCGTAAGAGAATCACTGCTGAAGCACAGTGTGGCTGGAGATGGAGGGGCAATTCTGACCTTAATCATAACAAGATAACATAAAAACAATGAAAATAAAAGTACATCAACAAACCTAATCGAGGGCACTTCCATCATTAATAGCACGTGCAGAACTTATTTCCTGGTCCATGCGGTCAAGGATTTGATTTCGAGCCTTCCACGCCGGCTCCAAACTTTCACATATTATATCCAATGGTATTCCAGCAGGTTTTATATCCAGCTGAATAGCAGTAATACCATTCCTTGTACCTGCAATTTTAAAGTCCATGTCACCCAGGTGATCTTCAAGACCCTGAAAAAGATTGATGATCATGTTCGGTTCAGTATCAATTTTTTGCAGAATGTCGGACACAACATCCACAATTGGATGAAAAAAATAAGGAATGGTTCTTTGAAAAGATTTGACAACAGAAATGAAGCTCATAACACTTACTAAAATATCCGTTAAGATACGATAACTAGAAATGTCTCCAGTTGTTGGGTCTACTTCACTGACAAGACCCACTGAAACACCAGCAACATGTTCCCTTACAGGTATTCCAGCATCCATTAAAGCCATGCTTCCTGTGAGTTACCATTTAGAAATGCATTAAAAGCAGAAAATTAATTAAGAAACAAAACAATTTTAGAGTGGTTTAAGGTTATTACAATGACACTGAAATGGTACTTTATATCAAGATTCATAAGTCGACCCAGAAACCTAAAAGGCCTATATAAGATAAATAAAATTATTCCGATGTCTCTGTTAACAGTTGCTTATCATTTACAATACTAATCTTTATATGAAAGAAATGACAAAGGCAATTGTAAATGGCTAGCTTAGCTTTGCTACAAACAAAAAATATAGACCCTTGACCTTATTCATATGGCAGTTCAGTAAATGGTCTTGCAAACTATGGCTTCTGCAAGTGATAGAATGACAATGCATTGCCAAGCTAGGGCTAAGGCGCACCAGCTAAAAGCTGCGGAACATTAGAAAAATGCCAATAAATGCCATTTAGTTCTCACAAAATGCAATCTCCAAGTCATAATAACTGAAAGAGCATAAGAGTTTCCTTTTAAGTATAGTAGCACCAATAGAAGCGAAAAATGATGTGTACCTCCACAGACTGATGCCATTGATGTTGAACCATCAGAAGCCATGACTTCTGAATTTACCCAAACAGTATACAGAAAATCACCTTCTGGAGCCGCATTGGTGGTATTCATTTTGCTTTTATCTAAACTTCAATTCAAATAAAGGCTGAAATTAAACAAGCTGAATGGAAGGGGGGCAAGGGAAAAACAGTCATGGATCAGGAATCTAGACATTGCACCAGATGCCATTCAGCATACTGTAACACCTAAAGTATGTCCGAAACACCAAATGCTTAAACTTTCCAGTTTCAACCACGCTTTGCCAAGGTTCCCTAGGTTTTGTATACTAGTCTTAGGCCCTATTCGGAACAGCTTCTAAAAACTTCTAGTTAAAAGAAAAGCGGATTGTTTGCCGAATGGGAGGATTTTGGATCACTGTAATCACGGCGTCGCCTAGTCGCCTCCTAGGATTCCAGGCGACCCATGCGGAGCGCCAGTGCCAAGCGCCTCGCCTGGTGTGCGTTAGGCGGCCACTTGGGACGACCAGCTGTCGCGGCATGCAACTAGGCATCGCGCCAGGCGTCCCAGACGGCCGATTGGGGGATGGGGACGGGGCAATAAGAGGCAGGCGGCACAGGCAATAACCCTAGGTCACACAGGCGTCAAGGGAGAGGACATGGGAGGACACAGGCGACAGCAGCGAGGGCGGGAGCAACTAGTGCCTTATTTGTATGGATTAGTGGGCTAGTGGCTATGCAATCTGTGCTAAACTGCTGACTGAGTAGTGCTTATTTGTATGGATTAGTTATTAGTGATTTAGTGCACAATCTTCAAGTGGTGTTTGGTGCTGCTGCTGTTGCTGCCATATTTGGTGCCTTATTGGCTTATTGCGCCCATCTATGCTGATAGTTTTGTGCACCTTTCTTTGAGAATTGAGATGGCTCGGTTAGATGATTGATAATGCTGCTGCAATTGTTTTGTATAGGACTTACAAGTACATGGCTGATCAAAGTGCCACCGTTGGTGAGGCCGGTGATGCTAGCCAAGAGCAGGCATATGATCCATCCGAGGATCCAAAGCGGAAGGCCAAATCGAAGGATTGTACCAGGGAAAATCAAGGCAAGCTGCTCGATGGATTGAGTTATTTCAAGTTCTACATCAATGTTTGGACAGCAATGATTTGGATCATATGGAAGATACTATGGATGCTATATACAGGGTACTACACATCACCCCTCACTCCTGCTATATTTGAGCTTGAATTTTGATTTTGTACATAGGAAACTTGAACTATATTTGAGCTTAAAATCTGAATTAGTTGGTCGCCTAATTGTCCCTTAGGCAAGCACCTAGGCGTCCAAGCGCCCCGGAGGCAACTTGCCTCGCCGAGGCGCCGTAATAACTATGTTCTGGACAGTTTCTCCTACAATCAGAAGCAGGTTTGTACACAAAATCAGAAGCTGTCACCCACCAACTTCTTGGAAAATCAAAATCTGCACAATCAGAATCTATCCCAAATAGGGCCTTAATACCATTACAAACATTGTGGAGTCTCCTTGAGGCCAAGGTGGCCCTTAGCCCTCCCTTTTGCTAAAACTTGCTTAAACAAACTACTGAGTTTTACCACCTAAATGCTAACCAAATGTTAAGTTGGTCATCTCTTTCCAAGGATCCACCCAACTATGTTTCATTAAGTTGGCCAATCACCATTTTGCTTCACGATCCACCACTGACTAGAACTAGTCAAATATCCATGTGAGACTAATCTCATCACACTGCTAGGCCTCTATGAGCCAAACTGGACCAGGGTGTTACATATCCATTGAGCGTATTTGATGTGGTTTAGGGTTTGTGGTGGCAATGATTTGGAAATAGGAAAGGTAGGGCTGAAGAACGCCCTCCTTAGCCTAGGGCTTGTCCCTGGCTCAGGAGGCTCTGTTCCCAGATTAAGAGATCAACTGAATTCTTTATTGCCTTCTCCAAGCATTGCAGCACCCTTTATATACTAGGGCAGATTACAACTGAATAGGAATATGAGTCCTATCCGGACTCTGACTAGGGATGAGTCCTATCCGGACTCTGACTAGGGATGAGTCTTATCCAGACTCTTACTTATTTAAGATATATAACCAACTACTACTAGTTATTCAATCCGACTTCCTTCTGGACTAACACACAAACCCTAACCTGCCACGCCCTGTGCACTGGACGTAGTTGCAACACCCTGGCCAGCGTCTTGGTCTTGGACCCTTTTGCGGCGTCGCTCATAGACCTTCCCAATAAAAGCATCCACAACACTTCCACCCTCCTGGCGAAACAACTCGTCCTCGAGTTGAAATTGAGGGTACCTCTCCTTGAACACTTCCAAACGCTCCCAAGTGGCGTCCGCAGCTGAGCAGCCCAGCCAATGCACCAGGAGTTCCCAGACGCCCCTGTTAAGGCGGGCACGGACAATCTTGCTAGGAGTAGGAATCACACGTCCATGGACAAAGTCAGGCAATGGAACTTCAGAAGTTGGAGGAATTCCTTCATATTTCTTGAGGAGAGCCACATGGAAAACGTTATGAATTCGGGCTTTAGCTGGAAGTTGGAGGCGATAAGCTACTGACCCGATGCGGTCCAGAATCTGGAATGGTCCATAAAAACGTGGCGCCAACTTCGACGGAGTGCCCTCCTTTATGTTTGAAGCGGCGCGATGATGCAACCGCAACCAGACCCACTCACCAACGTCGAAAGTGACATCGCGATGAGATTTGTCATAATATTGTTTCATATGGTCTTGAGCTTGCCGAAGTCTCTCCTGAATCTCAGCCAAAAATTCATCCCGATCTTGGAGTTGCCTATCCACAGCAGCCACCTTGGCAGTACTGGCTTCATATGACAGTATGGTTGGTGGCGCTCGACCATACACCACCTGGAATGGAGTGGTCTTCAATGTCATCCGATATGAAGAATTGTAACAGAATTCCGCCCACGGAAGCCATTGGAGCCACTGCTTGGGACGATCACATGAGAGGCAACGAAGATACATGACAATAATGCGATTAACTACCTCCGTTTGGCCGTCACTTTGAGGATGGAAGGCAGTACTCAAGTGAAGCTGAACGCTGAGAGACGAAACAAGTCGGCCCAAAAGTTCTTTAGTAAAGACCGGGTCTCGGTCATCGACAATAGAGGATGGAATCCCATGCAAGCGGACAATGTCAGCGAAGAAAGCCCTAGCAACTGAATTGGCTGTATATGGATGTCCCAAAGCAATAAAGTGAGCATACTTAGAGAAACGATCAACAACTGTCAAGATGACTGATTTGCCCCCAATTTTAGGTAAGACTTCCACAAAGTCCATACTAATATCTTGCCAAACCACACTAGGAATAGCCAAAGGTTGCAATAACCCCGCTGGATGGAGATGCTCAGTTTTATTGCGTTGGCAAGTTGTACACCCGCGAACAAATTCCCGCACAATCTTGGAGGAATGCGGGTGATAAAAGGAAGAACGCAGCCGATGTAGAGTCTTTTGTGTCCCTTCATGACTGCCGTGTGCTTCCATCAACAACTGTGTCCATAGGGGGGAATCTGGTGGCACATATACCTTTCCCTCATATAAAAGAAGTCCATCCACACTAGTCCAACCAGTTGCAGCAGTTCCGGCAAGGATTTGTGTACTGATTTCACGGGCTACCGCTGAGGACTTGAGCTCATTGCGGATCTGATCAAAGAGGGCAAATGATGGAGAAGAGATGGCGGCTAACAGAGGTGTATCCTCTTCCCTGCGGGAGAGAGCATCGGCAGCTCCATTTTGTCGTCCTGGCCGGAATTCCACGGTGAAGTCATAACCAAATAACTTGCTCACCCATGTATGCTGAGGAATCGTGGAAAGGCGCTGATCTAGGAGGAACTTGAGGGTGTAATGATCTGTCCGGATAGTAAAGGAGCGCCCCCATAAGTATTGCCTCCAATGTCTAACCGCCTTCACCAAGCCAATTAACTCCCTCTCATATGCAGCCAACTTAAGGTGATGAGGAGCCACTGGCCTACTGAAGAAAGCAATAGGTCCTGCCCCTTGATGCAGTACTGCTCCAAAACCTGTCCCTGAAGCATCACAGTCCACTAGAAAGCGAGTATTGAAATCAGGAAGTTGCAATGTGGGACCCGTTGTCAGTGCTGTTTTGAGTTTAAGGAAAGCAGCATCCGCCTCTGGCGTCCAAGAGAAAGCTTCTTTCTTGAGCAACTTAGTGAGAGGAGCAGCTACCGCACCATACGAGCGGATAAATTTGCGGTAGTACCCTGTAAGACCAAGAAATCCTCGCAATGCTCGAACTGTTTTTGGTGTTGGCCAGTTAATGACTGCCTCCAGTTTACTTGGGTCCATGGCTACTCCATTTCTCGAAATGACATGGCCGAGATACGCCACTGATTCTTGGCCGAACAGACATTTGGAGCGTTTAAGGACCAATTGATGTTGTCGCAGCACCTGAAGAACTATCCTGACATGCTGAAGATGTTGGGACCATGACGAACTATAGACCAAGATGTCGTCGAAGAAGACCAACACAAAGCGACGTAAGTACATTTTGAGGACTTCATTCATAAGGGCCTGAAAAGTGGCGGGAGCATTGGTCAAGCCAAAAGGCATGACGAGGAACTCAAAATGGCCACAATGAGTACGAAACGCCGTCTTCTCAATATCATCCTGGTGCATGCGCACTTGATGATACCCGCTGCGAAGATCCAACTTGGTGAAGTAACAAGCGCCCTTAAGTTCATCGAGGAGCTCATCGACTACCGGTATAGGGAATTTATCCTTGACTGTTTGGGCATTTAGTGCTCGGTAATCCACACAAAAGCGCCAAGAATTGTCATGCTTCCTGACCAATATCACAGGAGAAGAGAAGGGTGAAGTACTGGGCCGAATAAGTCCTTGCTGCAACATCTCCTCACATTGTCGTTCAATCTCATCTTTCAACAATTGTGGATAGCGGTAAGGACGAACTGCTACAGGAGCTGAGCCGGGCAGCAAATGAATGCGATGATCACAGCTGCGTTGAGGTGGAAGGGAGCACTGTGGTTCAAAGATATCACTGAATTCCAGTAATAAGGATTCCATCAAATCCTCCTCATTGGCGATGAGGATACTGGGCTGCTGCTGCTGCTTATTTCCTTGCCACTTCACCTGATGATCCCTCAACCAAAAAGATATGGTTAAGTGCTGGAAGTCCCATAGGATAGGCCCCAACGTGCGGAGCCATTGGATACCCAACACGATATCAAATCCTGCCAATGGAATCACAAAGCAATCCAGTAAAAATTCCTCTTTGCCAATAGTGATACATACTGCCCTGCATATTCCACTGCTTGCAACCTTATCACCATTTGCTACTGCCACCCTAATATCATTGCTTGGAGTTGGCAGCAAGCCAATGCGACTGGCCGTCTCGTCCCCCACAAAATTATGCGTGGAACCGGAGTCCACGAGAGCCCTCAATGTCTCCCCATTAACCTGAACCTGAAGCTGCATCGTCCTGCCTGTGCGAATGCCTGTGAGCGCGTGTACGGATATTTCAATGTCATCCTCAGATTGCTCTTCTACTTCCTCTTCCTCTGTAAGCTCCAGGAGATATATGCCCTTCATGGAGCATTTTCCCACATGTTCTCTGGAAAATTTCTCCAGACAATTAAAACACAATCCCTTAAGTCTGCGATCTGCCATTTCCGCTGCGGTGAGCAATTTCCGCCCACGCTGCACAAAAGTTCTGGGGTTAACAGATGCCGGACTAGCCATGCTTGCCCCTGGGACTGAGTTGTTTTGCCCATTCTTTTGCCCAGCAGTTGTGCCAATCGGTTGACTGCTTATCATTGCACCCCTACTGCTAGAAGTGGCCTTGCTGAATGCTGCAGGTCTGGACGGTGCTACCTTGATCTCATCTTCTTCATCTACCTCCAGTCTCCTCTCATAAGCCCGAGCAAGACTCATTGCCATCTCCAATGTTGCCGGATTTTGCAGTTCCACATCAGTGCGCAAAGGGTTGCGCAATCCAGTGGTGAAGATCTGAACTTGTTGCTTCTCCGTCATATCATCACAGCGGCTCAAAAGGGCAAGAAATTGTTCCTGGTATTCATCCACAGACCCCGTTCGACGGAGCTGTATGAGTTCTCCAAGAGGATTACTCCGAATTGGAGGTCCAAAGCGGAGATTGACATGCTCCACAAATCTGGGCCAAGTAGGAACTCCTTGATTCTTCTCTAGCCGATAGTACCACTGCTGTGCCACTCCTGTCATATGATATGAGGCAAGCCATACCTTCTCTTCTGCTAGGGTTTGTTGTCCCAAGAAGAATTGCTCACATCTATTCAACCAGGGCAGAGGATCATCCTTCCCATCATAGATTGGAAACGACAATTTATGGAATCGTGGTACTCCTCGATTCCTGATGCCTGAGTCTTCTTCTCCTTCCTGAATATCCCTCCTGCGGTTGCCAGACGTCCCTTCAATTCCCATCTGCAACCTGTTAACTGCCTTCTCCAAGGTTTCCACCTTCGCCAATGTGGAAGCCATACTCTCCATCATCTGAAACATCCTTGCGAGCTGTTCCTTCTCTGCCGGTTCCATGGAAGAAGCAGTGGGTTGGCTCTGATACCAAATTGATGTGGTTTAGGGTTTGTGGTGGCAATGATTTGGAAATAGGAAAGGTAGGGCTGAAGAACGCCCTCCTTAGCCTAGGGCTTGTCCCTGGCTCAGGAGGCTCTGTTCCCAGATTAAGAGATCAACTGAATTCTTTATTGCCTTCTCCAAGCATTGCAGCACCCTTTATATACTAGGGCAGATTACAACTGAATAGGAATATGAGTCCTATCCGAACTCTGACTAGGGATGAGTCTTATCCAGAATCTTACTTATTTAAGATATATAACCAACTACTACTAGTTATTCAATCCGACTTCCTTCTGGACTAACACACAAACCCTAACCTGCCACGCCCTGTGCACTGGACGTAGTTGCAACACCCTGGCCAGCGTCTTGGTCTTGGACCCTTTTGCGGCGTCGCTCATAGACCTTCCCAATAAAAGCATCCACAACAGTATTATACTATGGGAAAAACAATTTCCTCCAAATGCACATACAAGAGCAAATATGTACCATGTCCAACTTCACGTCGATTCAAGCCTCCATGTTTTGCAACTTCATTGATTGAAAATGGTGGAAAGCTGTAGTGAAGCATGAAATGCTTTGTTGGAGGGCCAACAATTGAATCCAATCGTTGAGCATCACCAAGAGCACCAAGGGTAACTGTACATAACTCCTACAAGCGAAGTACCGGTTACTTGCACAGTATAGACAAAATAACTTCATTTATTCAAAATTTAAGCAAATATCATTTTCTGCTCTGCTGTGTTTTGTGTGTTGCGTAGAGAGGGGGGGGGGGGGAGGGGGGGACCTGTGTATGTCCACGCGGAAACAGGGCAGAACCATGCAATATAGGATATGTGCTAGATTCACAGTACAATGGCCTCACTTCATCAAGTTGTCTACTCGACTCTAAGTCCTTTCTCAATTATTCTTTTGCATATGACCTGAACAAAAGATGGCACAACTCCCTTGTCAACTGAAATAATAAAAGTGGTTCTGTGCAAGAAAAAGTAGCACTGAATGAAGTATCAGGTGGTCTCAAGGATACTTGGTACCTGTAGATCTCAAAAATCTCATCCCATTATCATAAGCTAAAAGCCTAATATTTAAGCCTAGTACTTGAATAAAATTTGCATAAATTTCTAGAAAGTTCCATACACCACTGGATGCCAATAAATTATTTTGATTGTGGAAATCTTGGTACATGCAAACAATGAGTCAAATGAATGCATAGGGAACAGAGCTTTCATTGACTAAATGCAAAACTGGCATGCCAAAGGCTCAAAGAATGAGTTTTGTAAGTTTCTATGCTTTCCCTCCCAATACAAGTTGAGCAAATGTTGAAGCAAGCGAAGAGATAAGTAATCACCATTCACCCTTCATTCATGCTTTAATATTTGTGCAATTTTCAAAAAGAAAAGCATAGAAGCGCCTCTTGACAGCATACATGCATTTTATGCTCATCCATTGCCAAAGCAGGGTATTTTTCTCTCTCTATTTGTTAGATTTGCCAAAGAATTCAATGTTCTCCACCTGTTTTCTCACTGTGTCAACTGCCTTGGAAAGAAACTTCAAGCTGTCCTCATCGCATTCTTCTTCAAGCTTTGATTTCACTGATTATGTGATTTTTTCCAAGGCTTCTCGCTCAAACTGAAACAAATGAAAACATCCAATCAGTTCATGCTGTACAGAAAAAGTCTTGGAATTTCTTCCTGGTTGCTGCTCAAACAAAAGGGCGGGGCATAGAAAACAAAAGGTTACTCTGGATGACAGAAATCCTTAAAAAACTGGTCACAGCTGAACAATTTGGCTTCCCCCCTCCACACACTAGAAAGGAAGAGTATATATAACATCATAACATATAGTTACCTTGCCGTACATTGCATCAGTAAAGACTTCCTCGATGGGAGCTTTTGATAATGTTCTAATTTTCTCGTCGATTTATCTGAAATCAATGAAATCTTGTACTCTTTCTTCTCTTTGCCAGCTCGCTTAGCCAATCTAATTTGAGGGTCGATACATTTAACAGCCTGAGCATCATAATCAATGCGTGAAAATATATTTACAATGCAACAAGAAATAAAAGAGAAAGAATACCTTAGAGTGTGCAAGCTCCATTCCTGTTTGAATATCCCTTTCAGTTATCTCACAAGCTTGTACATCTATCATTAATGTTTTATCCCATGAACATGCATAAACCAGGTTGAGATCACTCAAACCTAACTGCAAAGCACCATAAAATATTCACAAATTATGAGTCAACTGAACAAATTTCTAGCAATTATAGAACATACATGAACCACACAGATGCTGATAGAGTTATCACGCCACACAAAAAGGACCCCCAGCAAAAAAATTCAAAAAAAAATCATTGCAAACATAGTAGGACAAAGACCACCATGATACTATGAAATACTCCTAGGATATATCATATCCACAAATAGTACAACTGTAGAACACCATGGTAACAATTCATGCACGGTTGGGATCAAAATAATTCAAATCAATCAATAAATATATACCTCATCCACTGTCGAGTTCAGCACAAAATTCCCATCAATTATCCCAACACGTATTAGTCCAATTGGCCCATTCCAAGGTGTATCAGATAGCATTAGTGCAGCTGAAGAGGCATTTGCAGTCATCACATCACATCTGGATCTTGCTTTCCATCTGAGGAAAGAACATTTACCATGATCTAGAAAAACAGGAAATAACTTGATAAATGAGTTAGGATCGTTCAAACTTCACAAATTTTAAAAATAAAATGTTAATAAGAAAGATTACCTGAACTTCATGGTAAAAGCCAGGAGGAAACAATGGCCGCATTGGTCGATCGATTATACGCCCATACAGAAGTTCTCTTTCCTTAGGGGCACCTTCCCTGCGCATAAATGTTGTGGGAGTAACACCTTGAGCGTATTGTTTCTCTTGATAATCAACCTACAGCCATAAAAAAATGAGCAGCATATTCGTTAGGACAGAGAAGCACCAAAATAGTCCTAACAGATGCACATAGCAGACACGACATGAGTGTTGCATTAAAAATGTGAAGACATGCATATTCAATTTTCCTTTTTGGATTTAGCATTTCCTTAAATAAGTTAAAATGATAATAAAAATTATTGCAGCATATCAGCAGCTATAAGACGTAGGTTGAGAGTAATCAAATGAAAATTTTGCATTCCATTCAAGCTCAACACCCTTCCAACTAACATCAAGCATGATAATTGGTAATTAGCACCAGATTTGAATTTCAACAATATATTAGTGAACGGACAATTTAGCTCACATTAGCACAAACCAACAGCAGAATAGCTAGTACTACTGCAATCCAAAACACACTTGTGGACCAAATCATAAATCCGCATATCCAAATATGAAAAGTGGGCAATTAACAAAGTATAAAACCTGGAATTTAGTTGCTAAGCCAAATCAAATGTTCTAGCTAGAGAATAGTTGGAATTGCATCAAATGAAAATTTGCGTACATTCATATTAAATTGCACGCCACACAAATGTGGAAGCAGTTGAATTGGGCATTCGGCCTCTAAAATTCACATTAACACATCACTTCAAAACACGTCAGAGAATGATCCGTACGGTTAGTGGGAGGAAGTCCCGGACGGGCTCGGAGGACATGGCGGCGGCGACGGTGGAGAGGACGTGGGTGTCGTCCATGGAGATCACCACGGAGCCGTTCGCGAAGCGCGCCATCTTGCCGGTATCGAAAGCGATGAGGCGCCCCCCTATCTCAAGCTCCTCGCGGAAGCTCTCCAGCACCTTCCGCCCCGGCGGCGGAGGAGCGGCTGCCTGCGTGACCTATTCAGCGACGTCGGAGAGGAATGCCGCGCGGCCGCCGGGGACGGCGAGCGGCGCGGGGAGGCGGAGACGGTGGCGGCGGCGGCGGCGCGCGACGAAGCGGAGGGAGGCCACCGCCATCGACATGGTGGCGCGCCGGGGGAGGAGGACCAGGAGGGAGAGGGTTTTGGGTTTAGGCTTAAGGCGACGCGAAAATGGTCGGGTCTCGCCATCTCGGCTTTGGCGCAGTGGAGTTGTTTGTTTCCAGTAGATCGTGACCCCACCTGTCAGTTGGAGAAACGACCGCACCTTCTCCGCTTTTCCGTCTCTCTCGCGATCCTGGGCGTACATGCAGCGATCGACGGCTCAGGACACCCATGGCGTGTCGAAACTCGAAAGATAAACCCACCTCTTTTCCTCCGGCACCGCAGCACGCCGCGTGGCCAGTGACCACCGTCTCCGGCGACGCCGAAGCGGACGACGCCTCACGTCGGCGGAAGCTGCAGCACAGTCCAAACGACCGTCGTGGCTCTCCGCTGCGCCTGTGTAGGACGAGAACACTGCTGGGACCAAGGTGGGTGCTGTCTCTATATTTGCCTTTTTTTTATTGTGAGATTGCGGTTGGATCGTTGTCGAGATGGGTTCTTGAATTGAAGGATTATGTGGTGGGTCCCAGAGCAATTTTTTTCAATTTCTGCGCTGATGTGCCCCGCTAATGTAGTTAATTTTTAAGATACTTGTCATAATTTGGCAATTCTTAGACTGTTAAGAGTGTTTACTTACCGCCTTTTGATCAACCATATGCTCTTGAGGCAAACTTGCATAGGCTTGTTCTTAGATACTCAACTGTTGACACCATGAGGTAGGAGTAGGGTATATTGGAGGCATAAGGCATTGGAATTGGGAGTGCCTCGTCGGTTTGACCTCTGGACTTGTTACATTGACCGTGCTTGGCTGCTTTTTTTTTACAACGGGCTAGCCGGGTGTTGTTTCAGTTTCAAGGTGTCAGGAACACAGGTAGGCTACTCTATCAAAAAATTAAAATTTTCTTTATCACGTAACTAAAAGACCACTGCAAGTTATAGATCACAGAATTACTACTAGACGCGCAGACCCATAATAGAAGTAGAGTCAATGAAGCGCGGTGGTGCAGATGTAGTCATACTAGCCTCACGTCTCCTCCAACAGCTTCTTATGAGTGTCGCTGGTTGTGGGTCGTCCTGGTGTTGAAGCTTCGCTACAACACCTCCAAGATATCCATACGTACGGGGCGAGAACACCACGCGCCGGAGTGCTAGCGCTGGTTGCGCGGTTATGGGCGGAGGAGGGGTGGCGGATAGGGTTTCAAGAATTCTGAATTCCTATTGTTTATTTTCATATACCTGTCACACATCATCCCTTTATATAGATGTCCTATGACAGACCAACCCTTGAAGCCTATTAGGAACTCTAAGTCCATTATAACTCAGATCCCTATCCAAATTGGTTACAGCCCCTTAAGTGTACAACCCTATAGGTTCACGTATACTTAGACATGGTTAGAGTACCCCTATCGATCATCGGGTACTCTTACTCGATCATCGGGTACTCTTACTCGATCATCAGGTACACCCATCTACTCGACCATCGAGTACTCCTACTCAATCATCAGGTACACCCACCTACTTGACCATCGAGTACTCCTACTTGATCATCGAGCATTTGACCAATAGTCGATAGCGGCCTCTAGCAGGACTTACTGACTCCTGAGTACATGTAAAGATTGGACGAATCTCAACAATGTCCTATATACATTTCCTTTTGCCTCACGATATAGGTCAAACTCCAGGCGAGTTGTTCTCATCCTTGTTTGGATGGCTCGACCACTTTTTCTCGATGTTATGATTCGGATTCCCCGAATGTATCGAGTTAACTCTTTAACTCGATGACTCGAGTAGCATGACCATGCATTTTCCGGAATCCGACCACTCGAGAGGTCTAGAGATATTTCTCCCGTTGTATGGAGGGGCAAATCCTATCTTGATCGACTATGCCTTGCAGCATGTTTCATGACAAACCCGAAAGTCATCTTTATAACTACCCAGTTACGGAGAAGCGTTTGACGACCCCTAAGTAAGCCATTACGCATCTTGTGAACATGCGACAATTTCAAGTCGAAGTATATAGCATACACATGCATATGAGACCAACTGATGATATGAAAGAATACAACGTTCTCGTAGAGTCTTATAAGTAGGTCGATGTCCAACATCATGTTCTCTAGCATATGTTCATATTATTGGTTTGATATCTCCATATCTATGACCTGTGAACTGTGGTCATCGACCAGTATATATGTTGGTCTATTCATATGTGCCCTCATATGATTAACGACTAAGGACCCCTTTTAGAATGAACATCATAAAGATGAATATAGAGTTTCACAAATAAGTCATGTACTTATTAATCAATATCCATGATATTATTCAAATAACAATATCATAGTTTATGAACATTTATGAAAATATAATCATCTCTATGATTACCTCTGGAGCATATTTCCACACAAGGACCTACGAGATTCAGTACACCCTGTTTCAATCCACAAAAGCAATTCACAGAGTATCAAATCATTAACAACTCTACCAAAACCCAGTCTAAAGCATAGTAAACGCCTCTGGAGACTTTTTCACCTGTGTTGCATCTCCCTAGTCAACCCTTCCCGTAATCATTTGGGTCCAAAGAAAAATGTTTGGGGCTTGAATATTTTATAACCCCCATCACCCCATGGCATGATAGTATGGCACGCAAGGATGATGATAGCACTTGTTGTGCAAGGAACAGTCAGTTGTCCCAAACTCCCAAATCCCAATAACCTTTTTATGTCAACTGCTAGATCATCTTCCAATAAAGTTAATCCGAGTTAGCATAGTATATAATTGGCTGATATATGGCCTTATACTTGGAGACGCCCTTATTCTTAAATGCAAAAACCAAGAAAGCTTACTGATCATTTATTTGGTGCCCAGAGGTTCCAAGTATATGCTCAAAGTTACAACATTCGAGAGGATGAAGCAAGGAAACAGAACATAGAATGGCCCTAAATCCTGTACGAAAAAACAGTAACACTCTAAAATGAAAGAAGTTGAAGTTGGAGAAGCATATTTGTAAATTGTTATTATTTTGGCTTTACTAGTTGATTGTATCTACAGACTCCTAATTCAGGAGCTCAGTGGGTTTATTACATTGAATATTTGGTCAAACATGCAAAAGAGTTGCAACAAAAATTGAGTTCTTTATGCCCAGCCAGCAAACCCTTTTTTCATATTTCTTAGATTTATTATGTTCTCTACCAACTATGTTACCTGTTTTTCAAAAAAAAAAAAACTATGTTACCTGTTGCTTAAAAAGAATGAAAATACAGGCGAGGAACTGTTTATCTTATTCTTATATTTAAGAAGAGAGTAGGGACTTGAACCTATGACATCAACCACCACAACCATGTGCTCACTCTACCAATAAGCTACATGGTGTTAGAAATTGGTGATTGGGAGGCCCATTTCCTTTAAAATTTCAAAGCATGCATGGTTTAATATCATATTACCTAGCCAAGTGGAAGGAAGGCAATTTATAAGGTGGAATCCTTGCTTCTCCTTGAATAATATGACACATGGCATGAGCATGGCATGTGGACTTTGGCTAAACACCGTACGTGCACATTCACGGATTTTTGCGTGAAAATTCGTGTGTCTTGTTACGAGCGATCGTACCGCGTCATAGAGTGTCTCTTGACACATCGAACCCACGTTTTGTTCTACTGAATCATGCAATTATCTCTCTATTCATTCTATTTAAATGCGATTTAAACATCTATTTCAATTCGGTTTAATTGTCATAATGTTGTTAGTTACTTGTGAGTAATTGCTACATTTAATTGACATAATGTCGTTAGTTACTAGTGAGTAACTGACACGCGTTTATATAAAGATCTGGAGACGTTCAAGCCAGTAGGCACCAATTCCTATTCTATTTTTCTTCCTCCTCTTTAGATTGTTGTATTGTGGTGTTGAGCAGCTGAACCTCTTCGGCTTTCCTCCTCGGCGTACACCGGAAAAGAGGGTAAGCGGTATCTCTGAGTCGTTGCCACAGAGATCACCTGAAAACAGGGCGGCAAAAAGGTTTATGGCAACGCATCAGCGTGGCCACTCTACTGCTACCTCGATGTCGACCACTTCCACAACCGCGTCTACGCTACTTCCTGTTTTTCATCAAGCCTAATTGTAAGTGGTTTATGCGACCAATCGAATCTATTATTCTCAATTCTTAAGCAAATTTCGAAGTACAATATGTTGCCTACTGATTTATGCATCTCTTGTCTTTTGTGTTATTTGCCTCATAATAAAATCTAAATATAGCGCAAATTTCCAACACATGGATGTCCCCATGTACGCTATGCTTTGATCATTGGAGGTTAAGTCTCTCACAAACACGATGTAAGGTAATATTTAATTTTGTCATTAAAGGCTGTTATTATGTGAAGAGTGAATGACATCTGTACAACTCATTGCGCACCCTGCACATGCTAGAAAAGAACAAATCATTTATTTCTGGTAGGGTAATCATGTTCCCTTGAGTGGTGTTTACTTTATAATAGTCTGAAGATTGACAGCAACATCAATTTTTGGAAGTGGGCAGAAGTTGGCAATTGCTTTGTAGATTATTGAGGTGCTTGCTGAACATTGAGTGGACTAGTGGGGTATGTAACAGCAATGTTTTTGGACCAATCCTGATATCAACCATAGAGGAGGCTTGGGTAAACTGGGCACACATTGCAGTACTGATTTGAAAGGAAAAACATGTAGATGAATTCATATGTATGTACAATTTGCAGAGAATAAATATCTGTAGATTTTGCAAACAGAGCTCAGATTTTTGTGATTATGCATGTTGCTACATTGTAATAGCTTATTGCACAATAATTGCGCAAGAACATTTTGAGGACACATTTTCATCTAGAAAAATTCATGAAAATATTGTAGATATGTTAATCATGTTGGACAGAGGTGGTGTTTACTTTATTAATATTGTATACAATATGTGCTATTTGGCAGTTGGCTACTAACAAATCATAGGTTCTTATTTGGTTTGTACAGACAAAAATCATTCAGCACACACATACAGAAGTGGATACTGTCGATTCAAAATCTCTTCATGTATGTGCATGTTGAGCTTGGTCATGGGCGCCATATATGGTTGAAAATGACCTGTTGGTGCTTCTCAGAGAAGTGTTCATGATGGCAATGATTATGTGCACTTACAAGAGGAAGGCTCACTGCCTCTGTGGCTTATCCACCTGTTCAAAGGAGGAAAAGAGGGTACAGAAATTCCATTGGAGGGCTCCACTTTACTAGACCTATACCATTAAACCCCACTTTTGTGGAAATGCCCACAATTGGTGGTATTGACTACCTCTGCTTTATAGTGGGAACAGTCACCCACTAATATGCGTAGTATATTCCATTCCTTTAAGCATAGTTTGCTGCTAAAACTGAAGAAATGGTAACTTACATGAACAGGGTATCTGGTCACCTTGTTGCCTTTTAGAACATTAGTGGGTGGGTGTGGGGGGTTAGGCCTTGCACTGGAGGATTAAGAGATGCAAAACTTGCTAACCATGAGCTAGTGGCTGAACAGGCAGCCCGCATTGTTCCAAACTCCTTATTATAAAAAAAAACGCATCTCAAAAGGGGAGATTTCTTCTTCAGCTTTTTTAAAGGTTGTCTTTATTTTTGTGTTGTGGATCTGTGGATTTAGTTGCCTAGCAAAATCTGATTAACCTTTTTTTTTGGCAAAGATCAATTAGTTGGAGTTAAGCCACAGGTTGGTTGTTAGTGCTTAATTTCTAAGCAATTGGGAACCGGTTAGAAGGATTTTTGCTTCTAAACTTTTGGCAGCAAGCATGACAATTGGTCAAGAGCCGACGTCAAAATATTAGTAAAAAAATGGCATGATATATAGAGTTGGTCTATACTTTTACCAGCATGAATGACTGGGGTGCTGTAATTGGATGACAAAAGGTGTTTGTAAATGTCCCATTCAATGGATACAAGTCTTAGTGCATTTACATTCAGTAAATTACCTTTGATAGTCCCAGAAGTAGGATAGGATTGGAGAATTGTCTGCAGAACAAATACAGTAGAACAGATGTTTGGTTAGACAAGAACAGTACGGATTGGGAATTCCAGAAAATAAATGCACTGTAAGTACATTTACATTGAGTAAATTACTTTGCATAGCCCCAGAAAGGATAGGAATGGAGAATTGTCTACAGAAGGAACACGGCAGAATTGATGTTTGGTGAGGCAATTATATAGTATGTGTTAGGAGTTCCAGAAAATAAATGCACTGCACACAGTAAACTTTAGTTTCATTTCATTGTTCTTTCGCCCACTAAAGTACACCGCACTAGCCTATTTAAGGTGCCACCGTGCAAGTTCTTGGCTCTCACAGCTGCGCACCGCAGCGGCTTCAACCAGGTACGAAAAGGACTCCTTCCACCTCTTGTGATTCTCTGCACTTGCAGATCATGGAGGGTGTATGGCAGGAGCGTCTACATGGTTCTTAGGAGTTTCGAAAGCAGTATGAGGATGGAGAACAGTGGCTGAGCTGCTACTGCTCCTCCTCCTCAAGAACCCATCAGTTTGTGTATGCCTTTTCCTGGCCTTCTTCCCTGGCTTCCAGATGGCTTGGTGAGGTATGAACAAACCGGCAAGTCAGAAATCGGCGATGGTGAGCTCCAACAGGAGTCTTCCCCTTAGTTACCATTTTTCATTTTTCCCTTGTCGCAGTTGTTTCTTATTTTCCTCCTTACAAAAGGCATTCCAGTTGTATCAGCCTATCAGGTGTATGAAGAACAATATGTGATTTCAGTTGAAGTCTCATTGTCTGAATCGATGTTTGCTTTTATGCGGCCTTTGGAATATGTCACTGTGAACTGCTCAAGTTTACCATGAAAGATGGGGTGTGTTGTCCAATCTGTAATTCTGCATACTTGCTTGGTCTCCTTATGCAGGCCATGATTGTCATATTTTTGGATCAATTTGCAACTTATATATGGTGGTAAATAGACAAGAGGAGTTCATTCTAATTCTGTGTAGCACTGTCGCAAATTTGTCTTCGACGCTACTGACATCTGAGCAGGTACTAAAAAGCAACTTATATATGCTGGGTAAAATGACACGAGGAATTCATTCTAATTCTGTGTAGCACTGTCATAAATTTGTCTTCAACGCTACGGACGCCTGAGCAGTACTGAAAAGTCGCCGTTTTAGAAGTCTAAACCACTGCAGGCCTATCCTGGTGCTGCTGGAAACCTGGATCTAGAAGTGAAGAGGTTCTGAAAATAGCAGGACTCGAGGAGTAAAGACAGGCTGAGTCTGTTTTTTCCTTGCAAGATGCAAAAGTATATGCAGCTTGCTAGTAATAGAGAACATATATGCAGCTGATGTCTACAAAAGTTAACTGAGGCATCAGTAGTAGAAAGAATGAAAAAAGCTCATAAATTCCTGTGACATTAAAGCGTGCAGAAAAGTTTGGCCTATCGTGCCCCAGCATGTCCCTTCTATAATTCATGCTGGTGCATCTTTATCTTTACTAAGAGCATGTTTGGTAGAGCTCTAGATTCCAGCTTCACCTGAAATCTGAAACTTGTAGGCTAAAATAAAGTGAATTAAATTTATATTTTTGGTCTAAAATATAAACAAGATGATCTATCTAAACACTATTAATGTACTCACAGCTTCAGCTTCACGAATCTGATGAAGCTAAAATTTTCAGCTTCACCAGATTCACGAATCTAAAGAAACTGAATCTCTGCCAAACACACCCTAATTCTAATTAGGAGTTGGTAGTGGTACGTCCGTTCTCTACCCTCACCCCAACACGTGTGTGCACTGGTGTGACTGAGTGAGAAGCGGGCAGTGGCCACCCCGGTAGATTGGATTGGATCATTCCATCACGGGAGATAAATGAATATGCATGACTTATTTATTACTTTCCTTCCGTTGATTTGGCATTCAAATCGGCGGCGTTGCTCCCAGGCTTTTCGGATTGGATTGATTGATTCCCTTCCGAAGGAAGCAGAATTCCAATTCATAGAGTTGGACCTCTTCTCGCATCTTTCCCTTTTGTTACCTTTCTTATTCGACGATTTCTTAATCTGGATTCTATAGATATCTTCTCAGTTACTAAATCTATATAACCCAATCGCTTCTTGCCTCTTGCAGATGTGTTGAGCTTATCTGTTGAGCGGAAGTAATGGGCAACCTTCCTGATCTCTTCAATGCAACAAGTGAGGCGTGTCATGCATGTGGTGGGCGGTGAGATAAGTCAAGGCGCCTTCGAGCTCATGCCCGATAAATGATGTCAATAAGTTGAGAGAGGCACTTGCAAGGGGAGGTGAGGAGGCGGTGGAGCTAGTGATGGGGTGCAGTTATGGTATGGCCGGAGCAAGACGTACAAACCACATACGCCGCTGATGGTGGTAGCCACATACGGATAATGCCTACCTCTTCAATGCCTTTGTGTCCATGGGGCAGCAGATGATACCTCTTTTGGTCGATCGATCGATCTCGAATTATGGTGTTACAAATTTACAATTCTAACTGTTGTGATGTTATTATTTAAGTTTGTGAGATTAAAGATTAAAGATAATTTTAAGCTCAAGCTTATAAACATGTGCTTGGAATTTGTTTGCTTCGATGAATCGATTTAAATATTTAAACATTGCATATTTAGAGTGAATATTATTATTCAGATAAGGTCAGTGCTCTTTATAAATAATTTTTTATTATAAATTGAGTTTTCGTTGCATAGCACGGACACATGTCTAGTTATTCTCTCGTATGAATGTGAAATTGCGTTGTACTAATCTGGAGTGCCAACCTGCCGCTTGCCAAGTGAAAATTTCACATTCACCCAGTTGCAGAACAAGAGAAGCAGAAATCTTTCAACGAAGAAGACTGCTAAGTCTGCCACGGTATGATTGTAAATCGAGTCCAGTGATGTACAAGAATGCTAAAGCATCCAATTAAATAAGATACTCCTACATTGGCAGGGGGAAAAAAGAGAAAACTATCCTGAACAAGAAGGGAATTTCTGAAATGTGGTTTCTGAATTTTAACTAGTCCCACAAACACCACTCGTTCCATCTAGATTTGGCCATTCCAGGGTCCTTTTTTCCTTCATTTGGGCGTCGACCAGAATCCTTTATCCAGCATCTTTTACTCTGTCGGCACTCGGCGTTCATTTTCTTAGTGCTATCACTAGGGATGGTAACGGGCCTTGATCCCTGTTTCCTCGCAGGGAATTCTTTTATTAGGAGACGGAGATGGGGAAATCTCTTCCCGCAGGAGGTTTATTGGGGAAAATATTGCTCCCGTCAGGAATCGTGGGAACGGAGACGTTCCACCATTCCCCGTCCCCGATTCCCGTTTCCATGTTATCACTAATAAGTGGGAGTAAATGATCATTATCAAAAGAAAAAAAATATACGTGGGGTCATTATTAATAAACATGCTAAATATGAATTACTCTAGTAATTCACTCACACTTTAATCACACATGCACCATTACTCTAGTGATTAATTCATGTAGCATGTAATCTTTTATATAGGATTTTCAGGGATTAGTCCCCGTTGAGGCCTCGCAAACCCGTCAGGGATGGGGGACGGAGGGAATTAAACCCCGTGTATGGGGATGGAGGCGGGGAAATTTTGATTATCGAGGATCAGGGATATAGAAGGGGCGCTCCCCGTGGGGATTTTCCCGTTGCCATCCCTAGCTATCACAGGCCCCGATGTGATAACACAGAGGCGTCGGTTTTTTTAGCTGGCGTTTGTTGAGGGCGGTCCATCGGCGGCCTCATATTGAGTAACGGCTCTCGTCCAGTTACAGTCTGGATGGGATGGAGTCATCCAAGTGACTATTTAGTTGGGTGGACAGGGATGAGCCAATTTTTTGTTTGGTTGGGTGGATGGATGAAGATGGATGAGCTAGTTGTAATCAAGGTTTTGAATTTCGGTTTGAAATTTTTGGACAAAATTTAACCAAAATTTGAATTTTTGGACAAAATTTGAACTTTTTGAAATATTCGGATAAAATTTGACCATAATTTAAGTTTTTGGACAAAATTTGAATTTTTGAACAAAATTTGAATCTTTGAACAAAATTTGAAATTCAAAACGCTGCCATCTTGGCTGTGGCGGTGGCGCTGCCCACGAACCACTGCCATTTTGGCTGCGCCGGCCTCGGCATCGCGCCCGTATGCGTCGCCACCGTCACCGCACTGCGCGAATCCTGTTCAAACACCACCGACCTCGACACTGTCGCCACGCTGTGAGCGGCAAGCAACTGTGGTGGAAGCGCGAGAGCTGGTGCAGCGGCGAGCGAGCGCGATTGTTTGCGGGCAGTGGGGTTACCGAGCTTCATGGCCATGGGCGAGCGCCTCCCGGAACAGGTACAACGGTGTAGTTGAACATGCATGGACACAACGAGCGGCCGCGAACACACTACTGGGCCATCGTGGTGTGATGGCCACCGGTGTAAACATCGAACAAGCGATCTGGTGGTCGTTTGAAACTACGAGTAATTAGCTTGCCAAACTATGTGTTTCATCTGATCTCTTTTACGAAACTAACTAAAATATTGATCAAACCTTCTAAAGCTTCTTAAAACTCGTTGAAACTTTTTTAGTCAAACCTTCTAAAACTGCTTCAAACATGTTGAACTTTTTAACGAGACATACTAAAACTTGTTTGAAACTTCAAACTCGAAAACCTGAAATATTCACGGTATTTTATACAACTGAAACCTCGCAAAATTTTCGAAGGTATAACATGGGGCAGCAGCAACCGAGCCTAACTCCGGCCCGCTCATTCAAACAAGAGCCAAACCGCACAGGTCAGCCCACTGGCCTGCCGACTCGATCCCGCAAGAAAGGCGACATGCCCATCTGCACCGCAAGCTCCAACTCGAGGGGAACCCCCCAAAACCCTACCGGCTACCGCACCGCAACCGTCCTTGTGCTCCGTCTCCGTTTCCGATCCCCTTTGCACCTCCGGTATGCTCCTCACTCCGACGACGAGCGCAATCTCCGGTGTTTTGTGTTGATTTTTTCTTTGTTTTGCTTTTGGGATGCGTAGGAAGCAGTGGGAAGGGTGGTTGGTGCTTGTTAGAGGAGGAGGATGCCGCTGGGGCTGATAGTGAGCTCGCTCGGTAGGGCGATGCGGCGGAAGCGAACGTCCTCGCTCGGGATCCTCTCCTCCAAGAGGGCGCCCCGGGATTATTACAAGGGCAAGAACTGCAAGCCCACCGGGTTCCACACCCGCAAAGGTAAACACTATGATTGATTAGGACCCAATTCGTCCGTGTGCTCGCTGTCAGAATCTTATCTTTTGTATCACCTTCTGGTGCAATATGTCTATCGCAAATAAGATGGCAACTGGTGATCGATTGGGTTGAGAAATCTTAGGATTTTGAACCAGGACATTGTGAATCGCCTTGGATAAAACATGAAATGGTCATTCTTGTCAGTTGCCACACTATTTGCTCCATCGGAGGAAGGGGTGTTCTTTGTGGGAGATCAAACGTGAAGGTCAAGGGTTGTTCTTGAGTCTACCGTGTGTGAAGCAAGTGTTTGTTTACTAGAGAGTTGAGATGCTTTCAATAATATCGGAACAAAATATTACTTCAGCGAAAGGTGCAATAGGCAAATACTAATGAGATGATTAGTGAGTAACAACTAACAAAAGTGCAAAACATTTCTAGCTAGGTGGTCTATAGTCATTGGTGAGGTTCAGGGGAGTGAAGATTTTATGGTGGACACATCAGAAAGTGTTCCATGTATTCATAGTTTCATAATGAAGTTTTAATTGATATTGTATACAACCAGGCTACAGGATTCATGGATCTTTAGTAGTATTGTTCATGCATACTGCTAGAAAGAAGATGTAATGAAGAGCAAATTCTGCAATATCAAATTCGGGAACATCACTATAGAAGAATATAGAGACAGCCTTGCACCAAGAAACACAACTATATAAGAATCGAACTACAGTTTACTAATGCTTGGTGACTGTGGATTACAGTCTGCAGGATAATGTAAAAGAATCCTGTATCAGTGGATATTTAGCTGAACTTAGAACCTGGCCAGATCTCAAAACTTGGAACTGGTTTTGTACATCATCACATTATAGTGATGCCAGCTGAAACTTAGCAATGTTTTCAGTGAAACGAACTAAAGAAGCTATACATTAAGTTTTTTTTTCTAAAAAAGGAGATATCAGATATGTACCTTACCCATTTGATCAAATATTAACATTTTCTAGTCCATTCTTCATCCAAATGCTGCAAGTTTCTTGTGGTTGGCTCATTTGATATGTAGATGTGACATTTTCACCTACTAGCATGCCATGCTTGTCTGAGCCGCAAATCTTGTATAAATTCTTAAGTCTAAACTCCCATAGATTTGCTTGATTATGTGTTACATGTGAGGCTCCAGTCACCTCGAAGCTATATCTTGATTTTGCCTGATTCAAGTAACATCTGCAATCACTTTCGTACTATGATATGATTATTCAACTGAGTGTATAAGACTGTAACTGTGGCTATGACTTTCTAGTTCTATGCATCCCTTTCTTTCATTAGAGTGAAGAATTTCACTTCTGTACCTTTGGTTTTGGACATAGTTTTCAGAATGTTGATGTAATTTTCAGGTGGATATGTGATGGTGGATGAAAAATTGCCAAGATTTGTGGTCCCTGACTTGACTGATTTCAAGGTAATTAACGTAACTGTTTTTGGTTCACCTATTTTAATACTTGCATGCTTAAGTATCAAAGTTGCTTATCTACTTTATTCCATTGTCATCTTGCTGGGCCAAAAATTAGAATATTAGCCATAGTACTGGGAATAGGGAGCACCATTAGTCTTTTTCATTTCCTTAGATGGAATGATTTGGCAAAGTCAATTTAACTGGTTAATTAGAGAAAATCTTGAAAATATAGGGGAAAACTGAGAACATATGAAAATATTTACAGTACCTAACAAAAAGAAAAACAACGAATATGGCATAATCGGAGCTCCCAAATTTTCCTTTCCAAATTTTTTTGTTGACTTAAGAAATATGATGGACATGATTTGCCATGTGCTCATTTCAAAAAATGGAGGACTGATGGTTCTTTATTAGCCCTGGGGAAGGAGTTGAATGTTCCAAAATATAGTACGTATCAAAATTCAGCCCAGGCCAAGGCAGAGGGAAGTGGGTGATAATCATGTGCAATGCGTCTTTGTGGTTGAGCAAGGGATCATCATTTTCTGCCTTATCTCATCAATTAGGGCTGTGCAATAACATGAATTTGTTGTGTAAATAACTGCAGTTGAAGCCATATGTATCACAATGCGCCAGAGACCTCACGGAGTCCTCCACGTCCTCCACTACAGCAGAATCTACAGAAAACAAGAACTAATCTTTTTGCAGTTGCTCTAGTCTGTTGCTTATGTTTTACGAGAACGCAGTAGCTTTGCAGCAGTTATGTTTTCCTCACGGTGCCCATGTTCAGAGCATGTAGCATCGGCACTATTGAGCTAGCTTTTCGTTTGTGAGATCAAACTTTGTGCCGCAGTATAAATTATCAGAAATTTAACCATTGTTAGATTGCTGCGTATGTGTTCACTGATTAGCGTGTAATTGTGATATTTATTCCCGAAGTTCTAATAAGCTTGAAGCGATGCAACATCTATTGTTCCCAATGGAAATGTGATCCTTCTAACTGAATCTCATGGTTTTTGAGAAGGTAAGAAACTGGTATTTAAACAGCAACTCAAGTAAAATAATCTGAAATTTCAATTTACTCTCAAGTCCCAACAGTATTCATTCGGTGTGCACGAGGGAGTCACCGAAAACTATTTATCTTTTTACCACTGTAAATTCACGTGCTACTTCCAAACGATGTTCATTTAGACGCCATTGGAATTTCGCCTGTTAACTTAGTAAGATTCTTCTAGCTCTGTTCATGCTATGTTAACGTAAAAGAAGAACTATATTTTTAGCTTGCACAGAAAAGTTTTAGAATTGACCATTTCTGATGATATGAATCTACGTGGCAGTCTTATGCACTCCTATTTTTCGTTTCACTCGTGCGTGAGACTACCATATGGGCCTATGTCACTCGTTGTAAGAAACAATCAATTCTAAAACCTATAATTTTATGATATAAATTATCCTAAAAATCTATAGTTTTATGAAATAAAAGCTAAAATATAGTTTTTTTGTTAAAAAAAATGTGTAGCTCTATAAAATTTACTCTAAAAGAAAAGTTCAGCATAGAAAAGATTACTGAATTGAGTTATCTGCCCATAAGCCCATTTCACAGAGTCCACAGCCTCACCATCCTTCGGCCCATTAGGGTTTGAGGCGCGACGATCCAAGCCGGGCTAGCATCAAACACCGCGGCGGCTATAAAATGCCTGTACCTCTTCATCCTGTCATCCTCGCCGCCGCCACCTTCCCTCGTCCTCGCCGCCCGGTAGTAAATTCGGTTTCTCTGCTCGTCTCGTTTGATTCTTTTTGTTCTCAATTCGTTTTCCTTTCAACTCCTGATCCTTGTGCGCTTCGTCATCTGGTCGTTGGGAGGATCAGCCTCTGATCGGTTCCCAATCGACTCGTTCCCTTGAAGCAATATCGCCCAGTTGTATCCTGAGCTCGCCTTCCTCATGTGCCCTCGGCGGTGTCTCACGCCTTGGGCACGCCGCGGCTCTTACATACATGAATCAGTCCTCATCAATCCGATGTTCTACCAATCTTTACTCTTTGCTATTTTGTGTTCGCGCGCGCGTGTTTTTTTTTGGACAACGGTGATGAGCCCTACAGACCTGTAATGATTCCTGCGGATATGATCGCATGGTCAAAGAACATCTAAGGGACTGAGTTGCGTTTGCAATCCACATATGCTAGATTCGTAGTTTGGGAATCTGTGATGTTGAAGGTCGGGGTGAATCTGCTATATTGTAGATGGTGTCGTCTGTACTTTGCTTCTCACGATTTTTTTCGTGCCTGTGAACCAATTGGTATGGTTCGTGGGCGATGACAAGATGCGAAGCTAAAGGGATCTGTTCCTCTCGCTATCCAGCGCGGAATTTCTTTAGATGCGATTGGACGTCGAGGAACAACATTTGTTTCTTTTTTTCCCTTTTTTTATCTCACTCTGTTCGCTCTTCGTTGCAACTTTCAGGCTTGTGGTCGATTATGAGGGGAAAAAATAGCGTGCTGTTAATAGTTTTTAGTGCCTATTTGGAACCAGAATTTTTCTTGATTCCTCGAGTTGACATCAGGTTTAACGTCAAGAGGTAAGAACAGATAAATAGATGGTTCCGTTCGCGATGAGCAACAGACGAATCCAATGGGACGTTTGGAGAATCGTAACGAGTCGAGCGAGGCGAAGGGTACACACGTTGTACAACAACGGAAAGACAATTAAGAAACAAACGACCGGTGGTAGGCTAAAGCAGACAACGTAACAACGTCGACGCAGGGTAGAATTTACGAACGAACTAGTCGTACGTTGTTGCATGGAAAACTTAATTTGTGAAAAGCATTATCTTAAGTTATGTTTTAATAGTAGTAAAAGTTTGTTTGAGGGAGTGGGAGGCAGTGTAGGGTCAAAGTGATTTAAGATGGGTGTGGGGTTAAAGTGATTTAAGATGAAAGGTATCGTGATTGGAGCGGTTTGGACTGGATGAGGAGAAGGAATAGGACTATGGAACAATTTTTTTTTAATCTCAGCTGTTTATATCAGATTCAATAGATTGGGTAATTTAGGGAAGAACGGTTGTCACTAATTTTACAATAAAATTCTACCTTCTCTGTTCAAATTTATAAGGTTTATTTTTTGATTTAAATGATCTTATCTATAAATATAATGTTTGTACATATGTTATCTATTTATTCTCTCTTAACTATATACATATAAGGCAATTCTTCAATACTTTTTCTCTCAATATAAATTATATAAAACTTAAAACAAACAAAGATGTAAGTAACCAAAATGTACCTTTCGTTTATGCTTTAATATTTATGCAACTTTTAAAAAGAAAAGTATATAAACACCTCATACATTTATTTATTGCCAACCATACAAAGTATATCTCTCATCATGCTTTAATATTTGTGCAACTTTTAAAAAGAAAAGTATATAAACACCTTATATGTTTATTTATTGCCAACCATACAAAGTATATCTCTCATTTTAAGACAATTAAGTGGAGACATATAAGTGCTAAGCAAGTAAGATACATTGTGTAGCGGAAGAATAATTAAAGTACTATGATTCAACGTAGTGCAAGTCTATCGATGTTGACAAATTCGGGAAAGGAACATTGTGCATCGCGGAATGTGTCACCAAAGGAATGTTGTGTGTTGGTTTGCTGGCATACGTCGGTGTGCTAGATGGTGCTTGTATAGTAGGGTTTAAGCAGTGATGATAAAGGTTTTTGGCAGGTATGGTGGTATAACAGTTGTATACCCCTAGTCTTTACATACTCACTTTATATGGTTATTCGGTAAAATCCTATGCTAGAGGTCTAACTAAAGTGCAAAATCTATTTGCCTCATCAACGACAAATCCAATCCGAACCAATATATTTGAACTCATTAAACATGCGATCCTATAAGTTCATGCATGTTTGGCTATGGCTAGAAAACTTCTTTTGACCTATAAGTCGGCAACATCGAGGGCATAACAACTTTCAAATATATAAAAAGATCTGATCCCTTTACCTCACGATACTTGAGCAAACTTAAGTCAAGAAAAATGTCATTCCATGATACTTTGATCCTTCACTCGAGTACTCCTCAATCATATTCAGTATGACCACGCATTTCTTTAATACAAGTATATCGAGGGCTTAGAGATATCTCTCCTATTATATAGAGGGGTAAATTTCATTTTAATCGCTCACATTCCTCCGTATGTTTCATAATAAACTCCAAAACTACCTTTATGACTAGCTACTTATCGAGTAGCGTTTGGTAACTATTAAATATATTATTACACTTGTAGGAAACCATGATGATCAAAAGTCTAAGAATCCCATATACACTATATATGAGATTAACTGATGACATTTAATAATATAACAATTTTCGTAATGTCTCATGGTAGGTCACTCCAACACCATATTTTTCAATATGTGTCCACATTATTGATTTGATATCCCATGATTCGTGAAACATGATCATCACTCAATACATGTGCTGACCTATAAATCACAACTGTCCCACATGATATATAAGGTCAGGGATAATTAGAATAAAATTAAAACATAAATAATGAGTTTTACAAACAAATCGTATACTTGTTGATCGATACTAATGATATTTATTTAAAAAACAAAATAATCATATTATTCTCTCTATATATAATCATCTCCATAAAAGAGCATATCACTAGCACTCCGTGCACGACCCGACAGATTCCCCATACTCCTTGACGCAAGGCATCTCGTCGATCCAGTGAGTGATAATGCGCTTGGTTAGGATGCTTAGGCAACTTGTGACCAAAAGCATTAGTGCGTTGCCACTGCGAGCGTGCCAAACAGCCCAGCAGAGTGCTGCTTGAAGCGCGTCGTAGTCATAGGAGCGACCATCCTTCGTTTATGGAGTGGCCGGTCCCTTCTTAGCTGCGAATGGGATAAGGTTGGTCTGGCTCCATGTGCTAGCCCCTCTCGTACGTGGCCCAAACGAAGCCACACCGGACCAGATACGTTAACAGGTCTATCTCGAAGGCCTGATCTTCTGTCTTTTGTCATGCTTTTGACCGCTCGGTCGTTTGTCATGTTTTTGTAACGTTCCTGCCCCACTCCGACGACATTGGATAGAAATTTGACCTCGGATTAGAAGAATTAGACTAGGACTATAGAGATATTCGGAGGATGGAGGAAGAAATACAGGAATTAGATTGGGACAAGAGAGAAGTTCAGAGGATTGTGGAGGAAATACAGAGAGGACAGAAACTTGGCGAAGATTGTTGAGCATGATGATTCATATATAGTCTTTCAGAATTTGAGAATATATAATATAAGGACTCTAGATAAATAGTAATAGAATTAGTATCCTTATTTTATTTTAGAGTAAGATTCATATTTCTCTTTGAAGGAGGATTAAGGGCTCTATAAACTCATCAGGTGAATACGGAGATCCAAACAACCAAGAAACAAACTAAATTATCTAAAACAAGAGGCGCACGAGATGATTAGAGGCTGGTTAGTTTTTAGCACTGGATTCTTGTGTATGCAAAAGATCCTAAAAGGTTCAAGAGCTTGTGAGAAAACAATGATCTTTTGTACTTTTTTAGGTCGTACTTAAAAAATTTGCAGTTGATTTCATCAAATCTCTCTCTCTCATCGTGGTTGCTTCAACATTGTTATTTTAGTTAAATCTATAAAATTTATCTTATTCGTTTTTAAGATCGTGCACGCTTGTGCCTTATCTCACAAAACTATGATCTGATTTGAAGACTGCTACGTATGAGAAGAGATACAGAGTTGTCGGCGTACTATACACCAGGGTACCTCTTCGCCGCACAAAAGCGTCGTGTGTACGTGGCGATCTAGCAAGCGGGTGGGTGCTTACACCCGTCTGTTGGATGCTAGTCCACGTGGCGTGTGGCGGCGGTGGCGATCACGCCGCTTTCGCCGGCGCCCGGCCAACGTGGCGGCTTTGGCGGCGCGGCGGCGGCACGCCGCCCTCCGGTGCCGGTCCCACGTGGCGTCGCGAGCGGCGGTGGCGATCACGCCGCTGCGCCGGCGCCAACTAACGTGGCGGCTTTGGCGGCGGCGGCGGCGCGCCACGCCCTCCGGTGCGGTCCGCGTGGCGTCGCGAAGCGGCGGTGGCGATCACGCCTGCTTTCGCCGGCGCCCGCTAACGTGGCATGCGGACGAAACACGCCTCGTTTATTCCGCCCCATGCAAAAGGGTGGAATCGCGGTGGCTTGTCACGAAGTTTCTTCGCCCGCCGTCTTGTGTCGAAGCGAGCTGTTGTACCGGGCATGTCGGTCCCAAGGAATTACTCTCTGAGCCCGTTCCTCGACACCTCTCACCTACATCACAGAGGTCACATTCGGAAGAACCGAGCGAAGGCATCTTGTTGGCATTAATTAAGCCGAGGAGCGGGACGGCGGGCAAGAGTGTAATAAATGCGTGTAAGATAGGCATGATGACCTCTCTCCTGAATCTGGCTCATGTAAGCCCGTGCATATAAGGGCACTTGAGGAAAGAAAGAGAGAGAGAGACGGAACAGAAGAGCTGGTCACCCACAAACTTGGTAACGACCCTTTCGAGAGGCAATCCAACTTCAAGCAGGAAGTAAGGCTGTTACCCTTCTCCATGGGGGCTGAACACAGGTAAAAATCGTTGTGTTCATCTGAATTTAGACATCGAGCTCGTTAGTGTGAGAGGTCTTTGGGTTTCCCTCTGCTAGGGTTAGCCAACTACCGGCCACCCCCTATCGAACAAAACCGGTCCGTAGGCTCGGGCTGTCAGTGGAATACACCGGCGAGCGCGCGCCAGTAGGGGAGGTAGTCGGTTTTCGATCATCTCTCCGTGAGTTTGGGTGTTTTCTTTCGATTCATGCATTTGAAGATGTCGAGTTCGCGGCGACAGGAAGGAGAAGAGTCGGGCCATACTTAGAGTGTGTCCCAGCAACCTCATCAATCGCAAGACCGTCTCACTTCACCCCGCAGTCTTGGTGATGCACCGTGCGGCGGTGGGAGCATCCGATCTTGGCCGCCCGGTATGGAAGCGCCACCGGCTCAAAACCGCATGCCGCTCGTCTTCTCTGGACCACCTCCGGTGGAGCTGCGGGAGACTCCCACCACCCGTGGTCTGCGGGATCTTCTTGACCTTGTCGTGCCCAACTTCCAACCTAGGGCCTCCCGCCAGAAAGCATCGGTGGTGATCCGCCCCAGGCGGGGCCGGGGCTCGCGGGGCTCCAGCCGCCAGGCGGCAGCGTCTTGGCCCGATGGGTCGGGGCGAGGAGAGATCTTGTGGCGCGTCGGTCCGGCTCCGAAGGAACCGTGGGGACCTAAGCCATCTTGATGAATCCGTCGGCGACGGTGATCTTCATGGCGGCGTGCGCCACCCGGCTCCGGGCGGGGCGTGGCAGCGGGTGGCTCCGAGGATGGAAGTTCCTCACTTCGTGAGAGTCATGTTTCCCACTCTCGGATCGAGTTCGTGGCGGCGGGCTTTGTTTATGGCGTCGGGTATCGGCGTTCTCCGTGATTCTGCCGTGTGGATTGGCCCGAAAAGTTTAGCGGCGTCTATAGAAAGTTCTGACGGCACCACCAATCCGAGGAGTTCTTGCAAATTTATACAACGATGGTGCGAGCGGCCGATGGGTCCGGAAAGTTATGGCCAATTATTTTCCGACGGCCTTGGCGGACTCTGCCGTTCTTGGTTGTTGAACCTCCGCGGGTCGGTGCACTCGTGGGAGGAGCTGTAACCTTTTGTCGCCAATTTCGAGGGCTCTTCGCGCGGTAGGCGTGGAGGATGATCTGCATGCCACAGAGCATATAAGATAAAGTCGTTGCGTGATTTCATCCGGCGGTTACGCCATTGCCGCAACACGATTCCCCATATTTGAACAATCGGTCGTCATCGCCTTCCGAAGAGGCGTCGCGGCCGTAAAATGAAGGAGAAGATGGCCACCGTACCATCGGCACCACCTCGAGTTGTTTTCCTTGCGCATAAGTGCGCACGCAGACATGGCGAGGGCTCGGTCTCAGCCCCAGGTGGCGGCCGCAAAGATGAAGCCGGAACCTCGAAGTGTTCGGTCCGTCAACAAGAAGCGCGAAGCATGAGGCGAGAGAGACCCGCGGGTCTTGGCCGCCGAGTGTGACCGCGAGCTCGATCGCCGGGCGTAGCCACCAGATCGGCGCGGCAACCGCCGTGGCGGCGTGACAATCGCCGGATAAGCGTGACGATCGCGGGACGGCGCGATAACCGTCATGATCGCGAGAACGATCGTCGCGACGGAACGAAAGTGGACCTTGGTGCCCAATTCATCGGACCGACACCCATGACTTGGACAATTGTCAAGTTGTGGATAGAATGGTAAGCGGCGGATCAAGGAACGCCCCTCGTGATGAGGCGTCACTCGTGGCGGTGATCGTGGTGAAGACCCGCCCAATGGCTTTCAAAGCGGCGGATCATACCTTGGCGTATATCTATGGTGGCTCGTCCGCCCTTCGCTATAATACCGCTTACAAGCGGTTGAAGAGGAGGTGTGTGCTCGGGGCGAGCTCGAGGTCGCGACGGATCTTTGAAATGGTCGGAGGAGACGATCATCTTGATCGGTGACCACCACGATTGCACCCCCACCTGGACATCTCCGTTGTGGTGTCGCCCACGATCCGGAATGTTAATGGGCGTGTCTTTGAGTGGATGGAGGAGTTCTCTCGATATCTTGTCCTCCACGGCGTTCCTAGCTCTCCAAATCCCGCAGCAGGATCTCCATCCGTCGTTGCCCTTCTTTGGAATAGCCCCGGGGGTTAGTGCAATCCCCGTGGGCAAGGTGCGTCTCCCTGTCACCTTTGGAGAAAAGGATAATTATCGCACCGAGCTGGTGGATTTTGAGGTCACTGATTTTGATCTTCCCTACAATGCCTTGCTTGGCCGGCCGGCGCTGGCCAAGTTCATGGCGGTGACCCATTATGCATATATGGTGGTGAAGATCTTTAACTCTTGCCCCATAACCATTCGAGTGGACGGTCTGAAGCTCTGTATTTGTCACAAGTTTGCGCTTGATATGAGTCTTGCCACTTGTCCGGGCGTCTTGATGTCGCCCGTCAAGGAGCCCTCGGTCCGGACCAGCGCCTCGCTGGCTCTGCCGGCGAGGTTAAAATGGTCGCCTGAGTGAGGGCGAGTCGACAAAACCGTCAACATTGGCGCCACCTCGGCGCCAAATAGGAAGACGCGCTCGTCACCTTCCTCGGTGTAATCTGGCGTGTTACGCTGGCAACCGTCTCGATATGACCGGGGTCCCCAGTGATCGAGCACCGACAACTCGCTCCCGAAGTGCGCCTGGTTCGACAGAAGATCCAGCGGCAAGCTCGGGCGGGATGCCATTCGGCAGAGGTAGAAAAGCTATTAGGCGCGAGGGTCATCGGGAGGTCACTCACCCCGAGTGGCTTGCCAATCTGTGCTTGTTAAAAATCCAACGGAAGTGGCGAATGTGTGTCGATTTTACCGACCTCAACAAAGCTTGTCCAAAGACCATTATCCTTGCCGCGAGTCGACCTTATCGTTGACTCTCGGCGGGTTGTGAATTATTATGCTTTACGGATCGTATTCGGGTACCATCAAATCGGTATGGCGATAGAGGATGAAGAAAAAGCGCTTTTGTAACCCCTATGGGTGTCTATTGTTATGTCGGGATGCCTTTTGGTTTAAAGAATCTTTGGATCCACTTACCAGCGTGCTATGCACATTACTTTTCGTCCACAGATAGGACGTAATCTTGAAGTATATGTTGATGATCTGGTGGTAAAAATTAAAAAAGATGAGGACTTGGTTCAAGACCTGGAGGAGACCTTCTTCAACCTCCGGAGGAATGGTTTAAAGTTGAACCCAGAAAAGTGTGTATTCGGCGTCCCCTCCGGCAAGTTGCTGGGGTTCCTGGTATCCAACCGGGGAATTGAAGCCAATTCGGACAAGATAGCAGCGATTGAGCACATGAAGCCGCCAACACGGCTCAAACAGGTTCAATGTTTGGCTGGTCGCCTAGCCTCTCTTGGGCGATTCATTGCCCGATTGGGGGAAAGAAGCCTACCCTTATTCAAGTTATTAAAGAGAACTAATCACTTTGAATGGACGGATGAAGCTCAGAAGGCCTTTGAAGATTTGAAGCGGTATCTCACCTCTCCTCCTGTTCTGGTTTCCCCTGTGCAAGGTGAACCATTACTCCTGTATATTGCGGCTACTCCTGAAGTGGTCGATCTTTGTTCTTGTGGCGGAAAGGAAGGTGTTCAAAGGCCATTTATTATGTCGATGGGTATTACATGAAGCGGAAACCCGATATCCCCAAGCTCGAAAAATCTTTGTATGCGATTACGGTGGCGTCTAGGAAGTTCGGCATTATTTCCAAGGCGAAATTACGTGGTTCTGGCCTATCCATTGCGAAAATCTGTTCAACCGTGAAGCGAAGGTCGTATTGCTAAGTGGTCGATGGAATTGGGAGAGTTTAATCTTAAATTTGTTCCCTTACTGACCATCAAAAGTCAAAAGCTGGCGGAGTTTGTTGCTGAGTGGACTCCTGCCGCTCTCGAAGCGGAAGAAGCCCCCGTGCCGCCTCCCTGGACCTTATTCTTTGATGGTTCGTTCAGATTGGAGGGCGCAGGGGCTGGTGTTGTCTTAGTCTCCCCGACTGGTGACATCCTCCAGTATGTAGTTGTTCTTGATTTTAAAGCTACTAATAACATTGCCGAGTATGAAGGTCTACTGGCAGGGTTGCGTATTGCTTCGGCGCTAGGTATCCGGCGTCTTCAAGTCAAAGGTGACTCCCTGCTGGTCATCAATCAAGTAAGGAAGGAATTTCAATGCCCTGACCCCACCATGGCGGCGTACTTGGCGGAGGTCAGGAAAATGGAACGACACTTTGAAGGACTGGGATATACTCATATCCCCCGACATGATAATCATCTTGCGGATGGGCTCTTGCAGCTTGCATCCTCGAAGGCTACTGTCCCGGTCGGGGTCTTCGAAGAAAGACTATCGCGACCGTTCATCGCAGCCCACGATCAAGGTGGGAATGATGGTGTCCTTGCGCGCAGACCCGGTTCGGTGGGGGCGATGGTATGGTGTCGAGGCCTCGGCTCGAGTGGGGATGGCGGCGTTCTTTATCCTGACCTCCGATTCGAGGAGGAAAGCGGTCGTTCGCCTCGGCCCAGTCCGGGAGGAAAGCGGCGGTCTTTGCCGATCTGGCCGGAAATGTTTGGCCCAACAAAGTGCGGCGAACACGAGTGCTCGCCACGCTTGGCGGGAAGATCGATGGATGGATCCGATCCTAGCCTTCTGCGGGACCAAGTGATCCCGGCGATGATCGACGGTGAGAAAATAACACGCAAGGCCAAATGCTATACTCTGGTGGATGGGGACTTATACTGCCGAGTAGAAATGGAATTCTACTGAAGTGCATCACTCGGGAAGAGGGGAGCGCTCTGCTCCTTGATATCCATGGAGGCATGTGCAGGAGCCATATGTCCGGCCGAACGTTAGTTGGCAAAGCATTCCGTCAGGGATTTTATTGGCCTACTGCCCTCCAGGATGCTTGCGAGCTGGTGAGGACATGCGAAGCTTGTCAGTTCTTCGCCAAGCAAGTCCACCGACCAGCCCAAGCTCGCAAACCATCCCGCTCTCTGGCGTTCGCGATGCAGGGAATATCTGAGTCTGTTCACGCAGACCACAGGGGTTTCACCCACCTCTTCGTCGCTGTCGACAAATTCACCAAGTGGGTCGAAGCTGAAGCAGTACGTGCCATCACGGCTTCCGCTGCTGTCAAATTCATGCATGGGATATTCACCCGCTTTGGAGTCGCCAACCGTATTATCACCGACAATGGAACCCAATTCACCAGTGTGGCGTTTCTGGAGTTTTGTGATGAGATGGGCGTCAAAGTATGTTTTGCTTCGGTCGCCCACCCAAAAGTAACGGTCAAGCTGAGCGCGCCAACGCGTTGATACTGAAGGGCCTCAAGACGAAGGCGTTTGATCGACTCCACAAGCGAGGGGCGCGCTGGATTGAAGAGCTCCCGGCTGTGTTGTGGTCGCTCCGCACCACCCCCAGTCGGGCTACTGGCGAGACACCTTTCTTTCTGGTGTATGGAGCGGAAGCTGTTCTCCCCTCCGAGCTGTCATTTGGCTCTCCGCGAGTCTCAGTTTTCAATGAGGAAGGCCATGAAGATATCCGACAAGAAGATGTCAATCTCCTGGAAGAAGTTCGTGACCGGGCCGCCCTTCGTGCCGCCCGATACCAACAAAGCCTCAGGCGATACCATGCCACCCGGGTCTCTGAGAGAACACTGGCAGTGGGCGATCTGGTCTTCTTGTGAGTTCAGCGCATCTTGGGTTGCATAAGCTGTCTCCCCGGTGGGAGGGCCCCTTTAAGGTGGTCTCAGTATCTCGACCCGGGGCGGTCCGATTAGCCACGGAAGACGGTCGGGAATTGGCGAATTCCTACAATGTGGAGTTATTGCGGAAGTTTTATCCTGAAAATCGTAAGTACCCGATGATTCGCCTTGATAATCCCAGGATGAATCTACCCTTAACGATCGGCGGTCATTGGTTGTTAATAATGTTATTATCTTGGAGATTTTTGACTTTTTTATTACTCCATTTCTTATACCCTATGGAATGGTTTGCGTGTGGATACTATTGGTCCCTACGCTCTGACAACTCCTTGTTGATCCATAATTATGCCCAGTGTTTGTGCCGAGTAAAGGCGGGTAGCTAGGAAGCGGGTTTGTACGGTGTTCAAATCTGATTTAGACACCTCGGGTTGGCTCTTTGAAGCACCGATGGTTATTCTTGCAAATACCGGCCTAGTACCCTTCACAGGAATTCGCCGCTTTACTACACAATGCCATGGGCGTATTTTGAAAGCGGCGAAGAACATGGAGGTCAAAGCCGGTGAACCAATATTTCCCAGCGCGATCTGAACTATCATGATCTACATTGTATGTGATCGTATAGTGTTCATCCACCTTAGCCATATCCGCATGTGTGCGTCGTCGCCTTGTAAAGTTTTGGCCCGATTCAAAGGATAAATCTAATAGTGTACACGAGCTTGGTTTGCCAGCCTGAAATTTGGGCCGGTCGCTCAAGATTTTGATGGCCGCCAGTAACAGGGTCGCTCAAAGATTCGGATGGCCGCCAGTAACAGGGGCTGGTCGCCAAGATTCATTGGCCGCCAGTACCATTAATTGGCCATCGAATTTCGCTCAAGATTTCGATGGCCGCCAGTCTTTGGGTGGTCGCTCAAGATTCGACTAGCCTCGGTAACTAGGGGGGTCGCTCAAGATTTTCACCGGCCGCCACAGAAATTGGGGGCCGCCCCCATCACTTAGGTGGGCGCCGCTAATCGTAAGCCGGATAAGTGTTACGAATAACACTCGCTTGTACGCTTATGAGAATGCTAAAATTAATCAAATTATGCATGGTTATCACGGATGTTACCGTCTGCGGCTCCTTGGTGATAAAGGAAAGTTTTCAGTGTGAGCGTTTAGTAAAGTTAAGTAACCAGGGTGTAAGTTGGGCACGGAACTCAAACACGGCTCGTACGCCTCGGGTTGGCTCTCAGAAGCACCGCTGGTTGTCACCGTTGAGTGCCGCTAGCCCAAAACCACTCCTGGGGACTTACTACTTTCTGCGCCACACTGGGGCACGATTCTAAGAGATCACAAGGATTTAAGTTCCGAAGAGATTTCAGCCAATGATGACCCTGCATAAAATATTGACGGCGAAGTTATTATGTGCTTAAACGCAGACCTTTATGCTTCAAAGTTGCCTTTGCCTAAATCCCATATCACTTATACGTGTGATACTTACGCTTGTGGCTAGTTACATTCAACCTCTGCGAGAATTCAGGACATTGCCGGGCTTAGAAGCCTAATTGGTGCTTTAGCCGAGTTATGACCGCCACCTAGCAATTTCGACATGCAATATCGGATGAGCATGGCAAAAGGCATGAAGGTAAAACGGAAAACATCCATTACAACTAAAGTTTGTTAAAGTGTTCATGCGGTAATAAAGGAAAGGGGTTGATCAACAAAAGAAATAAACACGAAAAGTGGAGCGATGGCCCACCCTTCACTCATCGCCCACGTCGATATCGCCGGCGTCTTCTTGCTCATACACCGTGGCGGCGTCCATGACCGGCCGCTTTCTCGCACTGCTGCGAAATAGCGCTCAGCGACCGCCCGTCTGCGATGCTTCCTTTGGCGGCGTCTCCCACGATGCCGGCCTCCATTGCCGCCATAGGATCCAGAGAGGCGTCGCGGCTGGCCCAGCATGCCAGCCACGAAGGTCGCGGTCATCGCCGCAACCTCCTGCCCCTCCCTGGCGGAGCGTGCGGCCAGGGCGGTGGGCAGCTCCCGAAGCGCCTCTGCGGCCTGGTTGGTCGCGTGGGCGTACTGTAGGGTGGTGTCTTGGAGAGGTGTCTCCAACACCACGCCCAAAGGCTCCAGGCATCTTTTGATGCGCAGGAATGCTCCCTTGAGCATGGTGGTGAGATTGCGCTTGAAGCGGGCGGCCTCGTACTCGGAGGCCTTCTGCGCCGCCTCAGCCCTCTCCGCCCGTTCTTTGCATAGCGTCGAGGCGGTCGCGGTGGTCCTTTCCTGCGCCACCGCTGTGTCTGACCTCTCCCGCTCTCGCGCCAGCTCGTCGATGGCCCCCCGTAGTTGTCTCGCCGTCGGGCTCCATGCCCGGCGGCCGTGGCAAAGTCGCCAAGTGGTCATGCAAATTGTTGAGATTCGGTGAAGAGCTCGTGAGCGTTCGGCGGCGATGGCGATGATCCGGGGCGAGTTGGCGAGTCTTGGCGGCCGGGAACCGCTTTGCCTCGCTCTGCGGCGGTGGCGGCGGTGGTGTCTGGCGGAAGCCTCATTGCCTTCAGCGAAAGCAGCGGTGTCTGCTCCTCGGAGGTATCTTGAGGGTCGGCCTCGGCGTCGCCCTCAAGCTGAAAGCCTTGGGAACCTCAAGCCCGCCTCGTCGAGTGGCGGCTTGGGTCCCATGGCGGAAGGTGGTGGCGCCGTGGTAGTGGAAGTCGGTGCACGGGAGTTGAAGAAAAGCGGTGGAATCGGTCTTTGCGGTCGGCGCCGTGGTCGTCGAACAGCGCTTCTTTATCTTGCACCGATGGCGAAAAGTCTTGCGGCCGGAGGTGAAGATCTGGCGGCGCGGCGGCGCGCGGTCTTGTTGGTGTTGCGATTAGGCGGCGGTGCAACCGTCTTGAAATCACCGCCACCCTTGGACTGGTGGCGGCGGAAGTTTCGCCCGCGGAGCGGGCCTTCTTCATGTCCGGACCTCGGTGTCGGGGCGAGTGGCGCTGCCCGCCGCCCGTCGATGGGAGGAGCATCACGATCGTTAGAAGCGCGACGGCACCACGGCAAGGCGGTGGAGTCCATGGCGGTAGCAACGGCGATTCTCGGCGCTCATGGACTCCAATCGGCGAGGCGTCCGATGAAGGAAAGTCGAGCCGGTGGGACCGGCGGCATGAGCCCGAAAAGCCACCTGGCGTCGTGGCCCATCAAGTTTCCATAATCGGCCAAAGTTAAAAAAGGACTGCCGGTTGGTAGGGAGCAACACGAAAAAGTCTAGATCGAAGAAAGCTAAAGAAAAATAAAGACTTCTGACCGGAAAAGGTGCGGGTGATATAAATGCGTCGCTTTGTGTCTTTGCCACTAACCGGGCGAACACGACGGCGAAGGGCTAAGTCTTGGGATCTGAAATCCTGACGACCAGCGCCCTAGTTAAACCGGCGTCCATAGCTGTTGATCACGGCCGCCATTGCCGAACTCCGCCGTCTCTTCGACAAAGAGTTCGAGTTCTCGATGACCGCCGCGCCCGCGGCACCCCAGAACATCGATGCGTTGTCGTCGTTGACGTCTGACCACTCGATCGCCGAGCCTTCGGTTTGACTGGTGGAAGGGAAGATAGTGGCGGCCATCCCGTCTGAAGACGGAAGTGGCGACTTCAGCCGATTCGCCGTCGGAGGAGGCGCGAGAGAAGAAATGGCGGAAAAGTGGGAGGTTCGGCATCACCCCATGAACATTTCCGAGGTGTGCGAAAATGGCGAGAAAATGATGGAGTTGGGGGTGAGGTGAAGATGATGGATTTCGTAGAAGTGAAGGGCGGTGAGAAAAAAAAAATCGAAAAAAGCGGTACGGGCCGCCATGATGCCCCACGAAGATGATGATCTCGTCGGCGGGAACCTTTGTGGTGTGGGGTCGGCCGGAAGAAAGAGGGCCCTCAAGACGATGGTGTGGAGTCTCCCAACTGTGTAGGAGTCCACCGTGGAAGCGGGAATGGATGGCGGCGAAGGAGGAGCCATGAGAGCGAAAGTAACAAGAGACAAGAAAAGCTTGGAGGAAGAAGACGAAGTTTGCAAAGAGTACTAAAAGCGTGAACTGCTAGGTGCGGATGGATCTATATGTATCCCCCACTCATACCGACGGTTCACGAAAGGACAAGGTTGTGCGCCGTTTCGGGTCCCAAAGAAAAATTTATGGATGCGGGAAGGAATCGAGGCGGTCGCATCCTGATGAGTGATGGCCCCATCCAAGAATGCACCGGCATTTAATGAAAAGATTTTGAAAGTCTATGATGTGCGTTCTTGGGTGGGCCCGGGGGCTACTGTCGGCGTACTATACACCAGGGAAACCTCTTCGCCGCACAAAAGCGTGCGTGGCCCGTGGCGATCTAGCAGCGGGTGGGTGCTTACACCGTCTGTTAGATGCTAGTCCACGTGGCGTCGCGAAGCGGCGGTGGCGATCACGCCACCGCGCGCGGCGCCACCAACGTGGCGGCCTAGCGAAGCGGCGGCGAGCGCGTCACGCCTCGGTGCCGGTCCACGTGGCGTGCGGCGGCAGTGGGTGATCACGCCTGCCGCCCGGCGCCACCAACGTGGCGGCTTTGGCGAAGCGGCGGCGGCACGCCGCCCTCCGGTGCCGGTCCACGTGGCGTCGCGAAGCGGCAGTGGCGATCACGCCTGCTGCGCGGCGCCCGGCCAACGTGGCATGCGGGCGAAACACGCCTCGTTTATTCATTGCCATGCAAAAGGGTGGAATCGGTGGCCGTCTGAAGTTTCTTCGCGCCGTCTTGTGTCGAGAGCGAGCTGTTGTACCGGCATGTCGGTCCCAAGGAATTACACTCACAGCCCGTTCTCGACACCTCTCACCTACATCACCGAGAGGTCACATTCGGAAGAACCGAAGCGAAGGCATCGCCGGCATTAATTAGCGCGAGGAACGGGACAATGGGCAAGAGTGTAATAAATCGTGTAAGATAGGCATGATGACCTCTCTCTGAATCGGCTCATGTAAGCCCGTGCATATAAGGGCACTTGAGGAAAGAAAGAGAGAGAGAGACGAAGAAGAGCCGTCACCCACAAACTTGGTAACGACCCTTTCGAGAGGCAATCCAACTTCAAGCAGAAGTAAAGTCATTACCCTTCTCCATGGGAGCTGAACACAGGTAAAAATCGTTGTGTTCATCTGAATTTAGACATCGAGCTCGTTAGTGTGAGAGGTGCTGGGGTTTCCCTCTGCTAGGGTTAGCCAACTACCGAAGCCACCCCCCTATCGAACAAAACCCGGTCCGTAGGCTCGGGTCTGTCAGGTGGAATACACCGACAAGAGTATAACAGACTAAATCTTAAAGATAGCTATTGTACAAATTGACTTTAGTGTTTACTCTAAATTAGATAGATAGGAGATAAAATAAACAACTACCTTTGTTATTGTACTTTCCCTTAGTCATTCCTTGTATCTACCCTCTAGGGGATAATGTAACTCTGTTTTCAAGCCAATAAAAGGTCGCCCTGAGTTTTTTTTTTTAAAAAACAAAATGTTTGCATTCCGAGTTTTCGAACGATGCGTCGAAGTTGGAGCCCGACCGGCTTCTCGTAGAAGAAGCGACGCCGTGGCGTCACATGCACGCTCAATTGCAGTCGCAACCGGAAGAAGAACACGAGCCACGAGTGGCCTGAGCGAACGTTGAACGGTTGAATCGTGGAACCGAGTAATGGACCGACAGACGCACACACTCATGTGGCTTAGCGTGCACGACCCGCCCCGCCGACGCGGCAGGCAGAGGGACGCAATAAAACCTCTCCGTCTCCTCCCAATACGCACCGGGCTAGGCAAAGGCATGGGGATCATGCAGTCGTCTCACTCACAGTCAGACTCCAAGCCGGGTGAACCCAGCAAGCCGCCCATGGCGCTCGACAAGGCCAAGGAGATCGTCGCCTCCTCCGCCGTCGTCGTCTTCAGGTCTCCCCCGCCTCCTCTTTCCTCTCTCGCGTGTATATCCCTCTGACAAAATGAGAGAAACAAAAACAGTTTGAACAAGTGAACAAGAACAGAAATTGATTTTCGTGAGGGAAACACGAAGAAATTGAACAAGTGCACTGGATTGCACTCTTACATTTCGTTTCCCCAATAATTGTTCTTTCCCTGTCGCTCGAGAACATATTCCTGCTTTTCTTTACTTCTGGCTTCTTTATTTTCTTCCTGCAAGGATATTCTCTATTTTGTGCGTGTATTATTTGTGTTCTTGGATGATTTGAGGGATGAATAGGACGGATACACATGAAGTAGAATTGCCATGCGATGACTCCGGTGTACTCTTATTAGCAGTGAAACTGACATATGTAAACATGAGTTGGACAAACTTGTGTTAAGTTTTTGTTCAAATTTTAGCAAACGACCAACTTGTCAAAATGTATTCAAGTTTATTTAAGTTTGAAAATTAAATTTATATTCAGAGCACAACACATGATTTTTGATCTTGTGTATTATCTGATGTCCTAAATCCAGTATGCCACTTTATAAAAGAAAATCCAATACGTAAGAAGTCAACTAAAATAAAACCTGTATCTGTTCAAAACCGTGACCTTTGATAACGAGATCATTTATTTTACTAGGAGTAGTATGGAAGGAAGCCATTGAATAATTTTTTACTCACAAGTTCACATATGCTCTTTTACATAGCTTAAAACTTTTACATAGATTAAAAAACACGTGCTTTTTATATCTAACTTAGCACCATATGTCAAGGACTAACCGGAAACAACAATCAGGTAATAGCATAGCATGGAGGTCATTATGAATATCTCCAATTACACCATTGATAAGTTGGAATTAGTAAGAGGCCAATTCCTTTGACTCATTGCTGTTTAAATACCAGTTTCTTACCTTCTCAAAAACCATGAGATTCAGTTAAAGGGATCACATTTCCATTGGAAACAAAAGATGTTGCATCGCTTCAAGCTTATTAGAACTTCGGGAATAAATATCACAATTACACGCAAATCAGTGAACACAGCATACGCAGCACATCTAACAATGATTAAATTTCTGATAATTTATACTGCGGCACAAAGTTGTTAGATGATTAAATTTCTGATAATTTATACTGCGTCACAAAGTTTGATCTTACAAACGAAAAGCTAGCTCAATAGTGAATTAAAATCACGGAGCAAGGCTGCCGACGCTACATGCTCAGAACATGGGCACCGTGAGGAAAACATAGCTGCAAAGCTACTGCGTTCACGTAAAACATAAGCGACAGACTAGAGCAACTGCAAAAAGATCAGTTCTTGTTTTCAGTAGATTCTGCTGTAGTGGAGGACGGGGAGGACTCCGTGAGGTCTCTGGCGCATTGTGATACATATGGCTTCAACTGCAGTTATTTACACAACAAATTCATGTTATTGCACAGCCCTAATTGATGAGATAAGGCAGAAAAAGATGATCCCTTGCTCAACCACAAAGACCTTGGCCTTGATATCACCCACTTCCCTCTGCCTTGGCCTGGGCTGAATTTTGATATGTACTATATTTTGGAACATTCAACTCCTTCCCCAGAGCTAATGAAGAACCATCAGTCCTTTTTTTGAAATGAGCACATGGCAAATCATGTCCGTCATATTTCTTAAGTCAACAAAAAAAACATTTGGAAAGGAAAATTTGGGAGCTCCGATTATGCCATATTCGTTGTTTTTCTTTTTGTTAGGTGCTGTTAATATTTTCATATGTTCTCAGTTTTCCCCTATATTTTCAAGATTTTCCCTAATTAACCAGTTAAATTGACTTTGCCAAATCATTCCATCTAAGGAAAGGAAAAGGACTAATGGTGCTCCCTGTTCCCAGTACTATGGCTAATATTCTAATTTTTGGCCCAGCAAGATGACATTAGAATAAAGTAGATAAGCAACTTTGATACTTAAGCATGCAAGTATTAAAATAGGTGAACCAAAAACAGTTATGTTAATTACCTTGAAATCAGTCAAGTCAGGGACCACAAATCTTGGCAATTTTTCATCCACCATCACATATCCACCTGCAAAATTACATCAACATTCTGAAAACTATGTCCAAAACCAAAGGCACAGAAGTAAAATTCTTCACTCTAATGAAAGAAAGGGATGCATAGAACTAGAAAGCCATAGCCACAGTTACAGTCTAATACACTCAGTTGAATAATCATATCATAGTACGAAAGTGATTGCAGACGTTATTTGAATCAAGCAAAATCAAGATATAGCTTCGAGGTGACTGGAGCCTCACATGTAACACATTATCAAGCAAATCTATGAGAGTTAAGACTTAAGAATTTATACAAGATTTGCGGCTCAGACAAGCATGGCATGCTAGTAGGTCAAAATGTCACATCTACATATCAAATAAGCCAACCACAAGAAACTTGCAGCTTTTGGATGAAGAATGGACTAGAAAATGTTAATATCTGATCAAATGGGTAAGGTACGTATCTGATATCTCCTTTTTTAGGGGAAAAAACTTAATGTATATCTTCTTTAGTTCGTTTCACTGAAAACATTGCTAAGTTTCAGCTGGCATCACTATAATGTTTTCATTGAATGGTGTACAAAACCAGTTCCAAGTTTTGAGATCTGGCCAGGTTCAAGTTCAGCTAAATACCCACTGATACAGGATTCCTTTACATTATCCTGCAAAGTGTAATCCGCAGTCACCAAGCATTAGTAAATTGTAGTTGGATTCTTATATAGTTGTGTTTCTTGGTGCAAGGCTGTCTCTATATTCTTCTATAGTGAAGTTCCTGAATTTGGTTCAGCTAAATATCCACTGATACAGGATTCCTTTACATTATCCTGCAAAGTGTAATCCGCAGTCACCAAGCATTAGTAAATTGTAGTTGGATTCTTATATTGTTGTGTTTCTTGGTGCAAGGCTGTCTCTATATTCCAGAATTTGCTCTTCATTACATTACATCTTCTTTCTAGCAGTATGCATGAACAATGCTACTAAAGATCCATGAATCATGTAGCCTGGTTGTATACAATATGAATTAAAACTTCATTATGCAACTATGAATACATGGAACACTTCCTGATGTGTCCACCATAAAATCTTCACTCCCCTGAACCTCACCAATTACTACGGACCACCTAGCTAGAAATGTTTTGCACTTTTGTTAGTTGTTACTCACTAATAATCTCATTAGTATTTGCCTATTGCACCTTTCGCTGAAGTAATATTTTGTTCCGATATTATTGAAAGCATCTCAACTCTCTAGTAAACAAACACTTGCTTCACACACGGTACACTCAAGAACAACCCTTGGCCTTCACGTTTGATCTCCCATAAAGAACACCCCTTCCTCCGATGGAGCAAATAGTGTGGCAACTGACAAGAATGACCATTTCATGTTTTATCCAAGGCGATTCACAATGTCCTGGTTCAAAATCCTAAGATTTCTCAACCCAATCGATCACCAGTTGCCATCTTATTTGCGATAGACATATTGCACCAGAAGGTGATACAAAAGATAAGACTCTGACAGCGAGCACACGGACGAATTGGGTCCTAATCAATCATAGTGTTTACCTTTGCGGGTGTGGAACCCGGTGGGCTTGCAGTTCTTGCCCTTGTAATAATCCCGGGGCGCCCTCTTGGAGGAGAGGATCCCGAGCGAGGACGTTCGCTTCCGCCGCATCGCCCTCCCGAGTGAGCTCACTATCAGCCCCAGCGGCATCCTCCTCCTCTAACAAGCACCAACCACCCTTCCCGCTGCTTCCTACGCATCCCAAAAGCAAAACAAACTACTTTTGATGAAACAGGCAATTTGCTCAAATCGTGTTTTTGGTGCAGAATTCACTGCTTTTCTCATTGATCTGGCTAATACTTATACTCAACAATTTACATACATCAATTCGACTCGGAATACTGGACTGAACTCTGCAGAAACCGATACCAGACAGCAATACTTTTCCTTTCCTGATACTATTCCTAATCTGGCACTAATATGGACACTTAAGCAAACTGAAACCAAAACGAATTTGAAGACTCTGACTCGGAAGCACTTGTTCTCTCCGGTAATTGGAACGGGGAGGACAGATGTATAGCAAATTAATGCAGAACAGAAAGAACTAATACCTTTCCAAAAGGCGAGACTAGTTGCTGGACCGCAGTGATTCTGTCCCCTAGCTTCTCTTTCTTCAGGCGAGACTAGTTGCTGGAGCGGCAGCGCAGGCGTGCAGCGAGTACGAGCGACGGCGCGGCGAGCTGGGGAGGCCGGAGGCGCGGGGCGACCTGCCTGGCTACCTTTGCGCGGGCGCGTGGCAGCTCGGCGGCTCGGCGCCGTAGGAAGAAGACGGCGCGGCCAGCTGGAGCCTGGAGCTTGATGTACGGCGCAACGGTGGCGGGGGCCCCGAGCACGAGGAGCGTGACGCCGTGACGGGGACCGGGTCGTCGGTCGGGGAGGAGCTGGGTCGTCGGTCGGCGCCTCGGCGGACGGGGAAGAGGCAGAAGTGCAGAACGGGGGCGGCGGCTGCTCTGTGACTGTGGTGAAATGTTTCTCCGATTTAGGGTTTAGCAGGCAAAGAGAAAAAGAGAGCGCTAGCGCCGCGCGGGTTTGGGGCTTGGGCTGGCGCTAAGGATTTGGCGTCGCTTTTGGGCTCCGAATTTTTACCGGGCCCAACCGGTAAGGAGTAGAATGGAAGGAAGCCATTGAATAATTTTTTACTCACAAGTTCACATATGCTCTTTTACATAGCTTAAAACTTTTACATAGCTTAAAAAACACGTGCTTTTTATATCTAACTTAGCACCATATGTCAAGGACTAACCGGAAACAACAATCAGGTAATAGCATAGCATGGAGGTCATTATGAATATCTCCAATTACACCATTGATAATTTGGAATTAGTAAGAGGCCAATTCCTTTGACTCATTGTTAGTTTTTTTTTTTAAAAAAAAATTCTTGCCAACAATTTATCAGTAAGTTGCCAATACTTTCTGCTCATGGTTCATTCTATTCTTTCCCCTTTTTGCCAATAACAAGTGATTAAACAAGATATGCTCATCATTCATTTCCATCCATTGATCATTTATAAATTGTAAGAACAAGGCAGCAAAATTGCTTTGCTACTCTTTGGATTGTTCCAACATGAAAGTACTGGCTACTTCTGTAATGCAAAAACAGACTATCTTGTTCTTATGCTTGGGATTTAATCTAAAACAATTCGCTATAACATTCGGTTCTTAGTGCTGACTGAACAAATTTTTGTAATACTTATTTTGTTGATCTCCCTCCATGCACTTCTTGGACTGGCCACAGCAAGACTTATTGTCCTTTCTGCACCCGAGTGAAGCAACTGTTGGCACAGCTGGGGGCAAGTTACAAGGCTGTTGAATTGGATGTGGAAAGTGAGTGGAATTTCTTTAATGATTTTCTTATTTATTTGCTTCTTAGTGAGACAGATAACCTGTTAATCTGTTATCACTTCATGGATCAGCCAATATCCTGTGTGTTTGTACTGTAGGGGAACCAAAGAAAGGAGCCAAAGATATTCTTTTGATGCGAAATAATGATTCTAGATATTGTTAGTAAACCGACTAGCTCATTTGTAGACAAAAACTACAGTGATTTAAACCAATTTACGGATATAATTCAGTTGAAATGCTGAAGATTGCTGGAAACTAATACCTATAATAAAATAGAGTGTAATTTTCTATTCAGTCCTGCAAACCTCGTTTCCTTTTGGCGAAATCCTTATATTGTAGCGCTAGTGTTGGGCCAAAAGAATCAATTGAAATGCTACACGGATGTGATGCTCGTCAAATGTTTTTTTTTTCTTTCGAAAAGAGCGATGCTCGTCAAATGTTATGGTGGTAAATAGCTACCATTAGGCGGTTAGGCCATTTAACACTAACCATGAAAACCTGGTATCTTTTTCTTGTTCAAGTGCTGAGCACTGTTTTATGAAGGGGACAATTGTATGAGTTGTAGTTGTGTTGCACACTATATACTACCATAAATGAGCAATTTTAGCATGTCCAAACTACATACTTTCAATATAATATGTGTGTTTGTGCGAGGATACGTTATTTGAACTAATTCACTCTTATCATACCATGAAGGTGATGGATCTGAGCTGCAGGCAGCTCTTGCAGAATGGACTGGGCAGAAAACTGTTCCTAATGTCTTCATTAAAGGGAAACATATTGGTGGCTGTGACGGTGAGTCGTTGCGTTTGTTCCGATACTAATGCTCTCAAGAAAAATAAAATCTTGCATGCACACTCTTTTTCCACACAAAAAAAAATTGTCTTAAACGAACTATTGCTCATCTGCATCTGATTTTTTTTTAAACGGCGACGTTCTCGTCTGCTGAGCAGATACCGTGGCAATGCACAACGGAGGGAACTTGGTGCCTCTGCTAACGGAGGCAGGAGCAATTGCCACTCCTCTGTAGAGTAGTATTAGCGTGGTTCTGCTAGGTGGTGGCTTGATGCTAGTATTGTACTGTTTGTATTGTCATGATTCATGAAATAATGATGGATGTGGATATGAGGGCTTTCACCGACTGAAGCAAGAGTTGATAGTAGCTTTGGGTGACTGTCAAGCCCTGTGCAACCCTCAGGCACAACTAAATTATCTGTACCTGTAGCTCAGTGTGTACGACTCTTCAGCTGTCAATGAAGATAAGGTGTTGTGTGGATGAAATTTATGGTATGAGTTGGTATCACTCTTTTGGCGCTTGCACTACAGGCCAACAACACCTGATACTCTCGCTAGCACTTTCTGTCAGGTGGTGAATTCAATTATCAGTGTCACCGGTGCAATTCACTGTCCTGCGCGGAAGAGAAACACAGAGGGGAATAAGGGATTGACTTGTACTGCTACGCTGTGACTGATGCCTTTCACTATCCTAATCCCCAATCCCAGCTGTCCTGTGAGGAACTGAGAGCCGTGTTGTTCGTGTAGCCAGCCAGAGTGCAGAGCTGAACCCGCTTGTTTACATTGAGCAACACTGGATTTCATCAATGGTAACCGAGTGGAAGAAGAAACCATTACCATTTCATCACAAAATATTCGATTGGAGCTTCCTGCCATGGCTTCGATTCGAGAAAAGGAGAAGGGCCCCGGTGCCACGAGCCGCCACCACTACCAGCCAACCACTCTCCGATCGGCACCCGGCGAGGGGCTGGCTCCATTCGGGCCACGCGTCCTAAAGCGCCGCCGCCAAAATCTTTTACTCGTCACGTACGTGTCGCCATGGATTATAGCCCCGGAAAGACGCATACGGACATGCCGGGGTTGTACACGCACGCCCCCTTACCCTTCGCCTCAGATTTCCTCTTTACTCGGCCGGGTGGGCACGGCACGTCGGCACGCGGCCGCGTCGTCATCGGAACGGAGGACGGGGATGTGCGCGGGGACGTGGCGCGTCCCCCACCACCCCGCGGCCCGCCTCCGCCTCTCGTCTCGTTTCGTTTCGCGCATGGCCGCCGGCCCCCGTGCAACACGGCCCTACCCGCCCGGCCCCTAATCTACGTTGGGCGGTCGCGCAGATTAAGATATTTCGCGACGATTAGTCCACGCACCGGCCCAGACTAAGACATTTCTACTTGCGTTTACGTCTTTTCTTTGCGTAAATATCGAGTGCTGCTACGCCTACGCGTAAACGCAAGCAGAGTAGGATATTTTCCTCCCATCAGCGACTGCCTGAGCCTCACCGGGTCGCAACGACCCAAGGGGCCAAGCGGCTCGTTTTAGGCTTCACTCACACGGCTCGGCAAGTCGATCGCTTTTCTACTTCACGTCACAAACTTTTTTATATATAAATCAACCGTAGGTAGATGATCACCTATCATGTTTCTGTATTACAGAAGATACTACCAAGCTATAAGGCTCAACAATTACGTTCGAACGAGAATCACAATTGAAAAATAATTGATTAGTGGGCTCAGTTAGCTGTGCGTGTCATGCGGCATGTGCAAGACGTGAAGCGCAACGCGTGGTTGAGATCATGCTACCGGTTAAGTCTAGCCTAGAGCACATCGAGCCGTGTCCGTTTATTTTGAAGTAAATTTCACAAAACTATAAGTATTTTTTTATAAACTATAAAAAAATTATAGGTCTTAGATTTTATTTTATAAAACTAAATATTTTTAGAGAACTTGCGTAACAAAACTATATGTTGTAGAATTGTTCGTCCTCGTAACATTTTCTGTTTCATGCTTCCCATTTCACCCACGCGTGTGGCTGTTAGGTGGATCCAACTGTTTGACCTGTTGCAGAAAATGGTTAAATCTAAAACATATAGTTTTTTATATAAATCCTTCTAAAATTAGTAATTCGGTAAAATAGCAGTTAAAACGTGTAGTTTTATAACCATACGTAGAAAGAAAAAAGAAAAAAAAAAGTGTAGTTTTGTGCTCTTTATTTTACCCCAGCCCGGTGGCACGTCCGCGTGTGCTTTCTCCCCTTCCAGCCAGGCTGCGTGCCCCACCGCACCGAGGAGGCGAGGAAAGGGGTGCAAAGTGGAAAAAAATATCCTGCCCCAGTAGAGTGGACACCATCGTTGCCACCGCCCTGAATAGATTAGGCGTAGCGTAGATAATGGAGCGGGCCGGACTGCGACGCGCGGAGGTCGCCGCCGGGGACGGATGCCGCTGCTAGTACCCGTAGCTCCGGCTGTAATCTAATCTCTCTGCGCGGCTGCTCGCCACGAACCGAATTGATTGGACACCGATGGAGGAGGAGGCGGCGGCCGCAGATCCAACAGCCGCTTCGTCTTCCCGTTTCCAATTCCGCGTCCCCGGCTCCGGGCGCTGCTGATTTGGTCGCGTCGGTTGGAGTCTCTGCTGGGCGGGTGGGCGCGTGGGGTTCGGTATGGTGGGCGCCGGCGAGGGGGATCGCGTTGGCAGCGGCGGCGCCGGGGTGGGGGGAGGAGGGCAGCCGTTCGTGGACCGGAGCAAGGTGAGGATTCTCCTCTGCGACAGCGACCCCACCAGCTCCCGGGAGGTGCTCCGGCTCCTCTGCAACTGTTCGTACCAAGGTCAGTTCTTCCTAGACTGTGTACGAGTATTTGGTTGCTTTAATCATTAGGATTAAGATTGTATTTGATGCTTGCTGTGGGCTTAACTATTGGTAGTACCAACATGCTCGCTTCTAATGATGTGCGTATTGTTCGGTGATGGTGGTGTTGTTGGCCCTTTCTGTTTCAGTGACTTGCGCCAAGTCTCCACGGCAGGTGATCAACGTGCTTAACTATGAGGGGACAGAGATCGACATCATCCTGGCCGAGGTCGATCTGCCCGTCTCCAAGTGTTTCAAGATGCTCAAGTACATTGCCAGGAACAAGGAACTGCGCCACATCCCCATCATCAGTAAGCTGTCTTTTGGTTCCGGTGCTTCTGCCGTTTTCTGTGCCATGCTTGTGGTGATGGTCTTTGTGTTGATGGAATTATGCAGTGATGTCCAACAGAGACGAGGTTTCTGTTGTTGTCAAGTGCTTGCGGCTTGGAGCGGTTGAGTACCTGGTCAAGCCGCTGCGCATGAATGAGCTGCTGAACCTCTGGACCCATGTATGGCGTCGAAGACGGATGGTAAAGTGCACTATGTTGATTCACCTTTACCTCTGTGTAAAAAGCATGCTCTAGGCTGAGATGCCTGTGGGCGTTGCTGTACCCTGTATGAATTGTTCTTAAATTGAATATTGGTGTTGGCAGCTTGGTTTGCCCGAGAAAAACTTCTTCAATGACAATTTCGAGTTGGTGCTATCAGACCCTAGTGATGCCAATACCAATAGCACCACTCTCCTCTCGGATGACACAGATGATAAGCCAAAAGAAAACACAAATCAAGAAACAAGCACCTTGAATCAACATGGATATGAGGTAATCAACTAATTAATTCTAGAAAGTTTGATAGAAATACAACGAATTGATATTTCTATTTTAGTAGCTTTCCAAATTTGTGTTTGATCTTGCCGCTAAAATGTCCTGTCTGGCCTCATATGCTCTATGATGATGTGATGTTGAAGTGTATTCATCAAGCTACTTGTTAATGCCCTTACATTTCTTGGTACTATTCCAGTCTAATCCTTCTGTCACTGAGCCCAAACAAAAAGAAAAATTGGAGGGTTTACCAGGCTCTACAAAAGATGGTGATCAAGCATGTAAGTTCTGTGAGTCTAGACTGTTATTTTCCTTTAGCTGATGTGGCTTTTACCCCTACCACACTATTTATTTATTATTATAGTCCACTACCTAGATCGAGTTTCTAAGGTTTACTTTTTATGCCAGCATCCCCAGGAGGAATGTTTTCACGCCCAATAAAGATGAACTTGAGGGTCGCTGAGTCGTCTGCTTTTCTAGCATATGTTAAATCAAGCACCCCCACCACAAGTTCATTTGATAGTGAACAACAAAGAGGTGATAATAGGTTAGATTCTTTGGATTACTGGGGTAATTGCTCTAGTGCAACTGACAGAAGTGACACCGGTACCGATGTAAATGTTCATGGCAAAGAAGCTTTTGAGATGCCTGTGCAATACCCAGTGGTATGCTTTTCTTCCTCTAACTCACATCTGGAGCGAAGCAATGAAGGTCAAAATGATGCTTCAGGAACTCCTCCTGTATATCATTTTCCATTTTATTATCCAGGGATGATAGAGCACGGCATGGCACTACCTTCAGCGCAAAATTTCCAAGGAAACATAAACAATTCTCAAGCGCATACACCTCCAACATTGCTCCCACAGTATAATGTTTATTCCCATTGCCATGGTGTATCTATGATGCCATCTTTTCAGTATAATCCTGATGGTATGAGTATGCAGTCAAGTCATTTGTCGTCACAAAATGTGTGGCCATTGGTATCAAGCACACCAATGCCTGAGGAAACATGTAATCGCTCTGACAGGAGGGCTGCAGCACTTGCCAAATTCAGGCAGAAAAGGAAGGAACGCTGTTTTGACAAGAAGGTGAGATATGTTAATCGGAAGAAACTTGCTGAAACAAGGCCGCGAGTGCGGGGGCAGTTTGTTAGGCAGGCAAGCAATGCAGATGTAATTAGCACCGGAGATGATATCTCTGAAGATGAAGATGATGATCCATCCTCCAGGGAGGTTGAGATGATTTGTTCTCCAGAGTAGTGTGAAAGGTCTTCTTATTGTGAAAAAGAGTGCAGATGATTATTGCTCACCTTGCAACTCAGTAGACCTAGGCAATGCACCCTTTTTCTCTCACGCAATACATCTTTTTTGTCCCCAAGGAAATTGTGACATATCCATCATTATTACTGTGGACATTTTGGAGATATCATCTTTTGATAAGGTAAGTTGTAGCTATGCTAGTCAGTGATGCACAGGGCAATCTAGATCATTATCATCATATTGTAGACTGATATCTTACAATCTTACATAATTTTTTCTTTGCACGCATCATGTTTCTATTTTGAAACATGTTTGTTTTCAGTTTCTATAAATTTTGAGGTTGTGCTTGTCTTCACTTTGTGTTCTATCGTAGTGCTAGTTGGTGAGCACCATCTAAACAAGGATATTGTCATGCCGTTCTGCCTAGTGTCAATAGATTTTGTGTACTCCATTGCTAGTCCATGTACGTTTAGATGAATTTTCGACTATGGAAATTCTAGTTGTATTTTTTTTCCGTTGAGCTATTGTACCTCTCTAATGCCTTTCCATTGACTCTCCCACGAGCTGATTTGTGCGTAGACATCAAGAGAACTCCCTAGTTTTGGAAGAAACAGGTTGGTAGCCATCATTTTTCATCAATAATTAGCACAAGTCAGAATTCAGCTCCATATGTGCACCCGTTTTTAAGTTTCGGAAATGTGCTCCCTAGTTCATAGATATCAACAGAAAGTTCATCTGGGTTCATATGTACCAACAAATAATGTTTATTGAAATGGTGTGATTTGAGAGGATTTCTCATAATATGCTGTGTGCGTGGGTGTAGAGGCGAGTGCCTGGCGTTGCCCGGCATGAGAGGATGTGGGCGTCGACGCCGTGGTGGCCGACGACGGAAGAATTAGCGAACGGAGCTACCGGCCTGGTTATCGGAAGGCACCGCCAGAGGCAAGCATTGGCAAATTTAATCTTGCTGTTTTCATTCTTTTCAGCCCAATATAAAGAATAGAGACTCATACTGGCTCATCCGTAAGGATACTAACTAACAACTGCAAGAATCTAAAGAACAGACTCTTGATAACTGAACTAAACGGATAAGAAGGAACTACCGGATTACGGCTAACTGTTAATCCCCCAAATCCTGCGCAATGCATCGGCTCCAACTCCTGCGCCTTTGCGACTCAGCACGCTCTAGAAGTTGCCGCCCATTCTGGATTTGGACCTACCTTCTCCCTTCGCTTCCGATAGTAAACATGATCAAAGCCCCTAACATTACTCCCTCCCTCCGGACCAGGCTTGTCCGCAAGCTGGAAGTCAGTATAAGAATTGCGCAGCACTGTTGCCGCAACCCATGTTGCCTCCTCTGGTTCCCCTTCCAACGAACTAGCAGTTGACGACGGCCTTTGACAAACCGTTGAGCCAACACGGGGTGAGGTTGTGGCTGAGCTGGCTCGCTGTCTAGGAAAACCGAGGAAGGTAATTGTGGCGTGGTAGACGGCAACAGTACCCCTAGTCCCCTATACTGTTTCAAAAGCTAAACATGGAAGACATCATGTATGCGAGCCCCGACTGCTAACTGTAGACGATATGCATCCTGCCCAATGTGTTCCACGATCTTGTACGGGCCATAGTATTTTGGGGGGCGTTTGTGGCGGCCATTTTCCGTGACCAAGAGCTGACGACGATGTAGCAGCTGTAACCAAACCCAATCACCTACCGTGAAGGATATATCCCGATGTCTCTGGTCATAGTACTGTTTCATTCTGTTCTGGGCATGTCGAAGATTGCTGTGGGCACGCTGGAGGAGTGTGTCACGATCCGTAAGATGACAGTCAACAGAGTCGATGGCTGTCGCCCTTGGCTATAAGGTAGAAGCGGCAGAGGAGGTCGGCCATAAACAAGCTCAAATGGCGTTAGGCAATGCGCTGTGTGAAATGAAGAATTGTAGCAAAATTCCGCCCAAGAAAGCCACTTAACCCATGTGGATGGATGGTCTGTTGTAAAACATCGGAGATACATTTTCATTGTCTTGTTAACTGCTTCTGTTTGCTCATCGGCTTGTGGGTGATAGGCTATCGACAAAAGAAGAGTGGTACCGCTGCGTTTAAAAAGATCCTGCTAGAACGCACTTGTGAAGATCGGGTCCCGGTCCGACACAACTGATTCAAGCATGCTGTGCAGACGGACAACATTGTCGAAGAAGAGTTGTGCTACCGTGGAAGCTGAAGATGGCCTAGCCACAGGTATAAAATGTGCATATTTAGATAGTCGATCGACTACCACTAAGATTGTGGTCTTGCCGTAAGACTTAGGTAGACGAATAATGAAGTCCATAGAGATGTCTGCCCATACTTAGGTAGACGAATAATGAAGTCCGTAGAGATGTCTGCCCATATCTGATGCGGCACTGAAAGAGGCTGAAGAAGCCTGGCCGGAGAAAGAGAAGAAGCCTTGCTGCGTTGACATACGGCACAACGCGCGATGTAGGCTTCCACCGCCTGGTATTGATTGGACCAAAAGAATTGTTGCCCAGGACGATGTAATGTATTGTGCACGCCTTCATGAGTCAGGTCGTGGACGGCGCCCACTATCTTAGAAATGAGTGGCGACTCATCAGGTACAACCAAACGGCGGTCACAGCGGTCATGTAGCCAGCGTAGAAGTGACTGCTTTAGAAGACGTCACTTGAGCTGGTCGGTCGGAGCTGCTGGTGCTAGCTGTATCGGACGAAACAGACGAGCCACCAGATCGGTCAGCTCGTGTTGGCGTACGGCGACCAGACAACCCAGAGTGGAAGCGGCGTTTGGAAGAGATGCGCAATGGCGTTGCATTTCCGGGTCGTCCCGAGGACCCGAAGTCGAGCCCGCCATTGTTCGGCAACCAGCAAGCGTGGAAAAGAGATTGCCGCGCAGACTAGAGTGTCGTCGTCGACTCGAGACTAGGCATCGGCTGCTTTATTAGACTTCCCAGGTTTATACTCCACTTGGAAATTAAAGCCCATGAGTTTACTTAGCCAATGTTGCTGCAGCGGAGTGATGAGGGCCTGTTCCAGTAAGAATTTTAAGCTCGCATGATCGGTACGAACGAACGCTCGCCTCCATAAATATGGACGCCAATGACGAACAGGCTTAGAAAGGCTAATGAGCTTCTGCTCATATGCTGCGAGCTTCATGTGCCGATCGGCTAATTTACGGTTGAAGAACGCAACCGGGAGTCCTTCCTGTTGCAGGACGGCCCCAATGCCACGGCCCGAAGCATCGCACTCAATAATGAAGAGAGCGTCAAAATTTGGGAGACGAAGAACTGGAGCCGACGTGGGCGCTGTTTTGAGGCGATTGAAAGCTAATTCTGCTTCGGTTGTCCACTGGAAATTGTTTTGGCGAAGCATGGCAGTTAGCAGCTCGGTAATATCAGCATATTGGTGAATGAAACGCCAATACTAGCTCGTCGATCCCAAGAAGCCGTGAAGAGCCATGATCGTCATGGGCTGCCCCCAAGCCGAGACCGCAAGTAATTTGGCCGGATCTGTCACCACACCCGCACTGGAGATGATGTGGCCAAGGTAAGCCACTTACATTGTACAAGGGCACACTTCGACTTCTTCAAATATAGCTTGTGATGGCGCAGACGCACGAAGACGATGCGGACATGCATATGGTGGTCATCGGCTGACTGCCTATATATGGGAATGTCGTAAAAAAACACCAGGACGAATTTCCGGAGAAAATAATTGAAGACTTTGTTCATGAGAGCTTGAAATATGGACGGTGCGTTGGAGAGGCCAAACGGCGTGACGAGGAACTCATAATGCCCGTGATGAGTACGAAACGCCGTTTTAGCAATGTCGCCCTCGCACATGCGCACCTGATGATAGCCTGACCAGAAGTCGAGTTTGGTGAAGAACTTGGCCCCATGCAACTCATCTAGTAATTCTTCGACCACCGGAATTGGAAATTTGTCTTTTACCGTGTACCTATTAAGTTTATGGTAATCGATGCAGAACCGCCATGAGCCATCAACTTTTTTTACCAGCAAGGCTGGCGAAGAGAAAGGAGAGCAGCTTTGCCCGATAATTCCTTGGGCAAGCATGGTAGAACACTGGCGCTCAATCCCATCCTTCCGTTGGTACGGGTTCCGATAGGGACGTACCACAACTGGGTCTGTGACCTGCTTGAGGCAAATTCTGTGATTGCAAGCACAGTTCGACGGCAGCCCTTGAGGCTCAGCAAAAATATCATGGAAGGCCGTGAGGAGGTCGTCCATGTGCTGATTACAATCCAGCGACAAAAGATGTGCGCCCCGTCTTGGCCGTGCGCCCTGCAGAATCACCAGCTTACCAGAGGAGAGAAACGACATCTTCAAGGTGACAAAATTCCACTGAATAACCCCCAAAGTCTGAAGCCATTGAATTCCGAGAACAATGTCAAACCCAGCAAGTGGAATAACAAGAAATGATGCTGTGAAAGAGAAACCATTGTTTTAGTTTTTTCAAGTACAGCATGTATATGTATTTTGCAGGATTTAAATGGTTAATTTAAGTTGGGTGATCTATTTTTCATGGCTTATAGTTAATTTATGGAGCATTTATCGCCAAATTGCCTTTTTAACGTGGAAGATCAACTTGAAAGTGTCGAGTCTTCTACCTTGGAGTGTCAGGAGAAGATGAAGGGCAATCCTTCGTGTATGCAGCTGCTAAATGTGCAGTGCCATGCTCGTCTCTAGTCGGCTACGCATGTGTTATCGAAACTTTAGTTCTTCGTTTACCATTTTTTTCCTCTATATGGGAACTCTCTCCGTTCCAGAGCTAACAAATAACGGAGGCTTCCACTCGCAGTTTTTTGGTAGTACTCACCTAAAACGGGACCGGCCTGAGAAAGAGGGCTTGTTTGTGATTCAACCCTTCCATAAGCTTCAAGCATAGCGTTAAGCAGAATAAAATGACGTCTTAGCTTCCTTGCTAATCAAAGCTGCTTTCCTGATAGCACAAGAAAGATAACTTAGTCCAGATTCTCATTGTACTCCAGTTGCTTATCATACCAACAGTTCTGAACAAAGCTAAGACACGACAAAAAGACTTGATGATCACAAAAGGAGTACATAGTAACAAGCACGATCCAATACGGACAACTAGCAACGTAAGTAGCAACACTGATTTTCTGGCTTCTCAAATAGCTAATCTACATTCCAACCAAGCAGCAGCAAAATAAGCGATTCTCCTGACGATCCATCAAAATACAAACATGGTTGGGTGGTTGGCTAGAGGTTCTCAATCAGTACTTTGGTGCTGGCTGTTGCGTTGGCAGCAATCCAAATCTCTTCTTCAACAGGTACCGCTGGCGGGAGTACTTGTCATCTGGAGAGAAGCGAGCTGCACCACAAGCAAGGATTAATATTTTTTGCGCTAGAGAACACTGAAATCATTGAACAAAACATAGCGACGACAATTCAAAGATTTCAGTTTTTTAATGATACAACAACAATACAGCACAGGTGTTCTACTCCAGAAAACTAAAATAGCACTAGTCTCTCTAGTCTCTACAGCCTTAAGGGCAGTATATATAAATCAGCATTTCATAACAGGATGGAGCTCTAATACGACAAACAGTGTTGGTATCAAGGTTCATCACGAGCGGCCAGGACAGGACTAGATTGCTATGTCTCAAAAGATCACGTTGGTTATATTGTTTGTGACAAGGGAACGAGCTTCATCACCCCATGAGAAGACGATTTGAGGTTTTGGACAAATATGTACCACTGTGATAACCGACAACAAATATTCTTGTTTTCGGCTCAAAATTTCCAGAACCCACCACAATGATATCGCAAGAGAAATAAAACCTCACATAGTGATAGTCAACAACAAAAATAATTTCACATTGGCATTTCAATTCTAGTTCTGGCCCCTGGGTAATGAGAACCAGTTAAATAAAAAACTGTCCTTGGGATCCTATCCCACCAATATGTCTAAATAAGAAGCATCAACCAGTGGTAGCCAGCAGTGCTCTCTGAGCAGCAGTTCCAAACTTCCAACACCCAAAATAATAACAAAACCCAAACCAACCGAGCTAAAATTTTAATGAAGTCACGTCTCGGGCTTTTGGCATGTAGCAATGTTACAAAAGTTGAATCGGACATTGCTATCCTTTGAATAACTTACCGAACAATCAACAAAAGAAAAAACATGGCCTTTTACAAGCAAAATGTACAGCCTAGGAAAACATCAAGACCAGCAATACAAGTATACAGCCTGTACAATTTCTCAGAAAAAAAAATTATAGCACGCATGCAAGCCTAAAGTTTGAGAACAAGCAGCTTAGAGCGAACGAGGACCCATTGTTTAACGAATAGGCCATGATACCAAGAGGGGCACACTAATTTAATACCTGCATCATCCTTTACAGCGCAAGAAGCTAGCATACTATGTCCAAAGCAAAGGCAAATATTTACAAGCAAGATGATCTACCAGCAGAGACAGAGAAACCAGGGGAACCAAGGGGGTAAACCTGGATGAGCAGACTGCGTCGGCACACCGAGCGGCGACTCCTTCTGCAGCGCAAGAACAAGAAACGCCTCAGCATATGCTAACAACTCAAATCATACACTAATCAACACCGAGAAACCGCTAGGGCAAGCGCATACGACCTTGGTGGTGTACACCTTGTCTCCCTTCTCGTTGATGTAGTACTGGAGATACATCTTGGATCGACGCGGCGGGATCGGCCCTGAAGAATTCGTCGAAACGGAAGCGGGTTGCCTTCTATGATCACCGGGAGCTGCAATCGACAAGAGCAGGAGGAATTGAGGGTAAGAGAGAAGTTATCAGGAGCCTCGCGGAGGCTGGATGGGAGCACAGGTACCTGGCGGCTAGGGTTCCTGGGAAGCGAGGGTACAAGAGGGAGGCAAAGTTCAGCGGGGTGGGCATGTGATCCCACTTGTCAGCCTTGTTGATGCTGGGAGAGCGTGGTTTCCCAGGCCATACATCAGAGCCGCTGAACTTTACCGCCCGGGTCATCGGACGGTGGATATAATTTGAAGTCAAATCTGGCTCTCTTTTTTGTACTCAACCTCAAATCAAGCCGAGTTTAGATTAGTTGCTTGTTTTAATTACCAAGCAGACATCTCTCTGCAAACGTATGTCGCAAGTTTGTAGAGCTTGTGTAAAGCAAAAGAAACTGGGGAGATATTTGCAAATGTAGCAAACATATAACCATACAAGCAAGTGAAAAGCAGCATTATTTAAGTGCGCTTTGGTCGTTAATTCCTTTTCAAATGAGTACATGCTTGTTAGTGGATATGAAAAGAGGAAACAAAAGGCTCGGATCGAAAAAAACACGACACAAATGGTGCGTTAGAAGTTTCTTCCATTAAGCTCCCACTCGCTATATTCTCAACATGTTCTCGCTTTAGTATTTTCAAGGCAAAAACATTACTAAAGCAGAGTAACAGAGCCGCATAATTAAGAAAGAAACACACATGTCAACATAGTACCAAAGGGCAAGGATTCGAATTTCGTTGTGAACAAAATTTTGCCACGGCCGAAATCCGAAATTTCGACGAAATTTTGTCATTTCAGACGAAATCCGTTCAAAATTTAAAAAGAAAAATTCAAATCCAGTTTTTTTGCTACCGAAATTTCCGAAATTTTGGCGAAATTGTACTGACCAAAAAATGGTTCAAACGATGTAAAAAAATTTTGAAATTTTTTTTAAGGTTCCTGACACCTCAGACATGTTCTCATTAAATTTTTAGGTGATTATCAAATTTGAGGAATTTTTTAAAATTCAAATGTTGCTACTATCCAAAACGCTGACCGGCAAGTTTGAACCAAATGAAAATTAGAACAAACGAGGTTATAAAATTTTGAAATTTTTTTGTGGATGGTCCTGACATATTTATAATATTCTTATAAAATTTTCATATGATGATAAAATTTCATAAATTTTTAAAAATTCGAACAATGCTACTGTCCTGTTAAAAGGCTTATCGACAAATTTGAACGAAATGAAAAATTATCCAAACCATGTTATAAAATTTTGAAATTTTTTTTGGATGGTCCTGATATATAATTAATGGTTATATAAAAGTTTTAGATGATTATCATGCTTAAATAATTTTTAAAAATTCTGACAGTGCTACGTCCTAATAAAAGCCCGATGATCAATACATAGATTTGCTTTAGAAATCAAAAAAGGTTTAAAATTTTTGAAAATTTTACAGAAGGTTGATAAGGAAATTCTTAATATCTGATAAATATTTTGAATCATGATCACTCTCCAGTGAATTTATAAAATTCTTACAAGGCATAATACCATTTATGTTCTTTTTCTGTTTGATTTTTGAAATATAATATAACAAATAAAGTTCAGTGCTTACATAGATTTGATTAAGCAAACAAAAAAGTTAATTTTTTTAAAAATTTTATATGATGATACTGAGGCAATTAGTAATCTCTCGTAAAAATTTTAGATTATGATCACACTCAAGAAAATTTATAAAATTCTGACAAGGTAACTATCTCAATTATGTTCATTTTATTTTTGATTTTTTAAAGACAACAAAAAAACTTAAATTATTATGAATTTTTTTTTATGATCCTACACTACTTAAGATTGTTTCATAAAATTTTCAGCTCATTATCAAGCTTGTACAATTTTATAAAAATCTAAAAGTGTTTCTACCAAAATTTTAAAATATCTCAAAAATTATTTTTTTTCAACAAATTTTCATAGAAGATCACTTTTTTATGGGTTATTGGACCAAATCCAGTCAAATACAGCCCTAAAAGTTCAAATGTTGGTTAAAATTCATGAAATTTTGGTGAAATTTACCAAAATTTTTTACTGTAGCGATTTTCAAAAAAAAAACAGCCGGTTGTTTCGATTTCGTGGAGTCCCGAAATCCGAAATTTCAGCTAAAATTCAGCTAATTTCAATGAAATTTAATTCCCTGCCAAAGGGGCACTTGCATTACTTCTGTTTGGGACACAAGATTTTTTTTCCAATACTAGCAGAAATTGAACAGTTTCCTTCGAAATTCCTATGTTCCAAATATGGCCGTATACATACATTTTCAGAGGTTTTTGATCTAGATCAATACATAAACAGTTTCGATACTGAAAAATTTTATCTTGAGAAATTATTGATTTGATTCGCTAGCAAAATTCCATCCTACCTTTCAACGTTGTTAAGAGCAAATTTGTAGCTCGTGTGACTATCAAACTAAAACAATTCATAAGGGCTATTGTAACATCATAAAATCCAATAAAAGTGAAATTAAAATATCTGAGTTGAATTTGGCTTACATTTGAATTTGTATCTTTTTCTGGAATTTCTGCATTAACAAAAAGAATTTCAAATGGCTCAAATAAGGGTTATGAAGTTCAAACTCCAAATTTAAAATTACAAATTACAAAAAACTATGTAAATAATTTATTTAAATCTTAAATGCTCTCAATATCACCTCCTAAAAGTTTTAGAAGGTTTTGAATCCATTTATTATTTAAGAAAAATCAAAAATAGTAAATTGTAAAAGGGAACAGAAACATTGCCATATTTTTATAAAAATCTTAGAGGATGATAGTGGTCTAAAAGTTTTAAAGTATCATACCCAGAACCTTAGAATTGTCTAGTAAATTTTTCAAAGTATTTGGATCTCATTTGATGCCTTTAGAAAATCTATATTTGAAGCTACTTGAAATGACTTAGTAGGCTTGCCAGAATTTTATAAAATTAAAAACATTTTATCATCATCTAAAATTTTTATGGTAGATTCATTAGCTTACTAGAATCCTTATAAAAAAATTTCAAGAATTTTAAACCTGATTTAATATCTCAAACATTTTGGAAATCCCAAGCTACCAAAAAACTTCAAAATCTCATTTCTTTTAGCCTTCTTTTTGTCTCTCTGTCACCGTGGGCCCACTTGTCGGTTTGTTACCTCCGTGATGCCCTTGGCCCTCTATAAGCCGTAGCAATCCCCCTTGGCCCCACCTGCCTATGCCCTACTCCCTCTCCCCCCTTTGTCTTTACGCGAGCTAGCTAAGACCCTACCGAACTCCAGCCATGGCAAGCTAACCCAACCGAAATCCTCATCATGGCATCACTTCGGCAACTTCGTCCACACCGTGCCACCCACTCCGCCAATGTGCTGCCATGACAAGCATTGACCTCACTTTCCCCTACCATAGGACATCTCACCAGCACAGAACTTGAGCCACCGGTCAACATTGCCCGTGCACGTGACACCAAGCTCCACATCTAGTACCATCTTGAAAGCATCTAGGCCCCTATGTGGTTAAGATTTTGGTAATTAATGACAATCAAGGCTAAAAGACTAATGATGTTTGCATGAGTAAGTTGAAAACAGGAAAATCTTCTCTTCAATGGACGTGGGAGTGTCACAAGTACAAAATGGAAGAATGCAGCATAAAGAAGCGAAAAGAAATGAAGGTATAAAACTTTAGAAGTATTTTCTAGTCATTTTACCGATCTTGGAGTTTGAAGTAAAGATCGGATTGTTAGAATAGTCGCCGTACTATTAAGAGGGACTTGTTGTGGGTATTGATACTTGAAAGTGCATAGAATATGGCTCAATAGTTCATGTATACAATCATGCATTCGAGAGACAATTCAAAAACTGGAAAATGCCCTGAGGCCAGCACTACCGCATGTGTTTGGCGGTAGCTAAATAACAGAGAGTGTCTTTTTTGTTTTTCTTCGGATCCCCTGAGGCCGGCACTACCGCAGGCTGTGAGCGGTAGTACCGCATTCTACCACACCAACATCGCCAGTAGCTTTATAACAGAGGCAGTTCTTTTTCGGCTGGCAAGGTGCGGTACTACCGCACCCCAAGGGCGGTAGTACCGATCATATAATTTTCGCACGATAACGGCTACGTGTTAGAGCATTAATGGCGTCGTCTAACCGTTGGGGCCTTGTGCTTGATACTCTAAGCCCTAGAGGCGGTAATCAAACCATGGCGCAAAATCTGCAGTAAAAGAAAATAACGGCTAGTTTGAGTGGTTGGGGGTTATAAATACCCCCTCACCAGTGCTAGGGGTTGGTTGGTGACTCTATTGAATACTCTTGAGCCCTAGCAACACTCTCCACACTCTTGTGCATTCAATTCTTGTTTCTTGAGTTCTTGGAGAGAAAATTGAGTGCATTGAAAGCATTGCATTAGTTGAGCCATATTGTTTGCACTCTTGAGCTTCAAGCCCACGTCAAGTTTATTACTCTTGGAGGTTGCCGCCTCCTAGACGGCTTGTAGGCGTGAGGTTCCGGTGATCTTCACAAAGAAGCTTGTGTGAAGGCCCGGAAGGTTGTGAAGGCAAGAAGCTCGCCTACCCGGAGCGGGGAAGAGCTATCTCTAGTGATCGGGGAAGGCTCAAGCGAGAGGAGCCTTGAAGAAGTTCAAGTCACCTCAGCGTGGAGTAGGGAGGCAAGCAAGTCTCCGAGACCACGGGATAAATCTTGTGGCCATCATTTGTGGTTTGTGTTGCTTTACTTTTGTGCAATTCTAGTAAATTGATCATCTTTGTGCAATACTTGCTTAGTATTGATTTACTTGAGTAGAAATATTATTTTGTGATCACTAGAATTGTTAGGCATCAAAAGTGTCAAAATTGTCATTTGGACTTAGAAATCATTAAACTTGAATTTAGTGATAGAAAATTTAAAAACGCCTATTCACCCCCCCTCTAGGCGCATCCTCGATCCTACACATCTGCTCAGTCCCGTGCCCTACTACAGAACGACACATCACTATCACTGTATCTGTATCGGTTCTTAAGTTTTTCGAAAAAAACGATTGTGATAAGTAACTTCGGAGAGGTGTTAGTAATAATCGATGTCGGTTACGAGATTATAAGTGATTGTGATGTAGCAGGAACATCGAATCGGTTCTCTACTAAAAGTGATAGTGATGTGCACGATCATCACTATCGGTTCTTTTCATAGAAGTGATAGTGATGTGCGTGATCATCACTATCACTTCTATGAAAAGAACCGATTCGATGACCGTGCTACATCGATATCACTTTTAGTAGAAAACCGATTCGATGTGCACATGGTTATCACTATCATTCTTTTTATAGAAGCGATAGTGATAACGATGCACATCACTATCACTTGTTGAAAAGAACCGATTCGATGTGCTCGTGCTTATGTCTAAAGTGATGGCCGTGCACATCGATGATCGCTGAAAAGAACCGATTACGATGTGCCTCGCTAGGTTATATATACCACTCGCTTGAACTCTTCTCTGTTTTTGCTCGGAGGAGATTTCTCGCCGCCACCCGAGAAAATAGCTCATATTGTGTGGTTGGAAGCAATAGTTGGGTGAAAAATTTGAAGTCCTCATGGGTGGGTATTAAGAGGGCAAAATTGAAACCCTATCTTGAGGAGATTCCCCTCTTTTTGCTCTCTATTGCGGTTTTCTTCAAAATGTGAGCAGCAATTCTTTCAACCTCTTCAATTTTGCTCTGGTAATTTCAATATGTCGTCAATAAAGTTTAGGTTGCACTGGAATTGTGTACGTGCTTTCAGATTTCACACTCTTTATTTGACAAGCGCATATCTATTTATTTTTTGTAGTGCGATCTCTGTTTATATATATGGAATTATTATTGCTATCATGTAGTAGCTTGTTATTAGAGTTTAGGCGGCGTAACCTCGTCTCCCGTTCGAGGTGCTTATTTATAAATATCTTTGAGCGAAAGGGCATATTTATAATGGCGATCTCGAATTGTCCACGTTTTTGGACAATTCGAGGATATATGGTTCGAGCAAGTTCTGGTTGTGTTGTACAACCGAGTAGATTTGATAGCGTCTCTCTGGTGTTCTCCGGATACACACCCTCTTGACTGTTGTCGAGGCGTGTATCCGGAGAACGGCGATGAAGATCTTTTCTCTGAGTTGTACAACGGCTTAGAACTTGCCCGAACCATATATCCTCGAATGGGATTAGGACCTAACCTATGTAGAGATTAGGAGTCATCGTTGGTACCCTTGATTTGTTTAGTTGTAGTAGAAAGATTTGCAAGCTCTTGCACTAGCTATATAATTAGATTATTTGATATCGTTGTTGATGTTAAAATTTATGTCTCTTATGAAGGAATTGGCGGAAGCTTTAAACCGAGGAAGAAGCTAGGTATCGATCGTGAGTACATTTATATATCTTGGAACACATCCACTATTTTGCAAAGGTAATATTAATTGAAATGATGTCTCAATATTTAAAATAGCTATAGCTAGTTGTCGCTCGATTTTTCCTTAATTTATTGTGCGAAATTTAATTGCAGATGGACCGTGAGGAATGGATGTATCGGAAAAGCCGTGTGAGTGCTGAATTTGAGAGGGTGTTAAGGAGTTCAAAAAATTGCGAGAAAGCGACATGGTGAGGAGGGTGTAAACTTCATATATTGTCCTTGCATTGATTGCACCAATCGAGGAGATTTAACAACTCATCTCAAATTGAGGACCACGATTCGGCGTGGCCGTGAGGAATTACACATGTTGGATCCATCACGGGAGGCGGTAGTACCACTCCGATATGCAGCGAAGATACGGTGGAACCGGATGACGAGTTCTGATGATATGTTTGAGGAGGATAATTTGGAGCAAATGTTGCGGGATGTGGAGGGTAATTACGGAAGAGAGTTTGAAAAGTTTAAAAGCTTGATAGAAGGCGATGCCAAACCGCTGTTCACGGGTTGCAAAGCGGAATACACGAGTTGGGTTCGGTCCTTGCATTGTCGAATCGAAGGCAAAACACCGTTGGATAGATACAAGTTTCAATGCACTACTAGTTCTTCTATCGGATCTGCTTGGGAGAAGCGAGTTGCCAACAAGCATTTATGAAGCGAAGAAGCTACTATGTCCCATGGGAATGAAAATAGAAAGGATACATGCATGTCAGAATGATTGCATCTTGTCTTAATGCGCACATCGAGGCTGCGTTTGTCCGGTTTGCGGTGTGCCGGTACAAACAAAAGGAGAAGCGTAACGACAAAAAGCGTAAGAGCCGAACCTTGACGGTGAAGAGGTCATCACTAAAGGTGCACCGCCAAGGTATTGTGGTACTTGCCCATCATTCCCGTCTGGAGCGGTTGTTTGCAAATCCGAGAGAGGCAAAATTGTTGCGTTGGCATTACGAGTCTCGAAAGGAAGATGGCAAGTGAGACACCTGCTTGATTCGGCTCAATGGAGAAACATCGATTGGAAACATGAGGAGTTTGGTGCGAAATGAGGAACATAAGATTTGGGTTGAGTCCGAGCGGAATGAATCCGTTTGGTAACATGAGCACTAAATCCTGACACTGGCGATTCTGTTGTGTATCTACAACCTCCTCCTTGGTTGTGCATGAAGCGGAAGTATATCATGATGTCATTACTAATCTCGGGACCCAAGCAGTAGGAAATGATATTGATGTGTACCTTGCACCATTGATCGAGGATTTGGTAAAATTGTGGAATGAGGGCGTCGTGTGGGATGCGTACAAAGAGAGCATTTCACCCTACGGGCTATGGTATTTTGCACCATAAATGATTTCCGGCCCTTGGTAATTTGGCGGATTCTGATCTGAAAGAGCCAAAGCGTGTCCTATTTGTGAAGAGGCGAGAGTCTATGGTCTGCGAATTCCAAGAAAACTGTGTATATGGGTCACCGTAGGTTTCTACCTCGAAGTCATCGATCTAGTAAGATGGATGACAAATTTGATGGGAAGAGGAAGCCGTTCGGCGCAGACCTATGAGTGGAAGCCAAGTGTATTCACATGTAGAGGATATCGATGTTCAAGATGCGGAAAGAGTCAGTAAATCTGTTAGCCCTAGGACCATTTGGAAGAAGAGGTCAATATTCGGGACTTACCGTCTTGGAAGGAGTTAGATGTCGGCATTGTATTGATGTCATGCATGTTGAGAAGAATGTCTGCGACAACTTGGTTGGCATCTGCTTGAACATACAGGAAGACCAAAGATGGTGTCAATGCTCGTCGCGACATGGCCTACATGGGAATCGGGCCCAGACTTGCGGTGATAGAGGAGGATGGAAAAGGCCCGTACATCCTGCTGCATGCTACACCTGTCCAAGAAGGAGAAAGAAGATCTCTGCAAATGTCTCCAAAGTATTAAAGTTCCATCGGCTACTCATGAACATTAAGAAGCTTGTGTCTATGGATGATTTGAAGTTGTTGGGCATGAAGTCCCATGATGCCATGTCTTGATGACCCAAATGCTCCAGTTGCAATCGAAATATTCTCCCGAGAGGATGTCGGTTGGCAATCACAAAGTTGTGTTATTTCTTCAATGCGATCTCTGCAAAGTTATTGACCCGATGTACTAGACAACTTACGAGTGAGGTGGTGCGGACTCTGTGTCACCTTGAGATGCATTTCCCACCGTCGTTCTTTGGCGTAATGGTCCACCTTGTTGTTCACCTTGTCGAGAGATTAAGATATGTGGACCCGCTTTCCTCGTTACATGTATCCGTTCGAGAGGTACATGGGTATATTAAAGTCGTGACGTGAGGAATCGGTTGGCTTGAGGGTAGTATTGTTGAAGGTTATGGGGTGAAGAGGTTATTGAGTTTTGCGTGGACTACGGGTAAAAGACAAGCAATCGGTGTTCTGTATCTCGTCATGAGGGCGATTTGCCGGTAAAGAACCGTTGGGTCCAAACTAATGAGTCAGAGGTTTGATATGTATTGCAAGGCGCATTTCACGATCTTGCGTAATAGCGCAGGTTAGCCCATACATCGAGCGGCATAAGTTGATATTACGGAAGAGAATCCACAAATGGATGAGCTTTCCATCGCATAAGAACACAATGATCGATTCCTCACATGGTTCAAAGAAAAGCGGAGGTCTCCTTTATTGAGAATGTAAAATGGTTGGTGACGGACCAAGATTTAATGTCTGAGACATGGCGAGTACGATATTAATGGTTACACCTTTTACACTGAGAGTCAAGATGCCAAGAGTACTGTCCAAAACAGTGGTGTGAGTATAAATGCTTTCTCTGATGATCATCACTCGAAAACAGTATCCCCAACCGCAATGAACTCCTACTATGGGATGATCGAAGAAATTTGGGAGCTCGATTACGGAATATACCAAGTTCCATTGTTCCGATGTAAGTGGTACGACTTCCACATGGAGTGAAGGTCGACAAGAGAGGCTTTACTATTGTGGATCTCGATGAGACTCGCCTACAAAGATGATCCGTTTGTCCTTGCGAAGCAAGCAACTCAAGTATTTTACGTGCGCGATCCGGCCAATCCAAGGTTGCACGTCGTTCTTCATGGCAAGAGACAGATCGTAGGAGTTGAAGATGTTGTAGATGAAGAAGAGTATAACCAATTCGATGAGATACCTTCATTTGCAGATAGGGCTTGTCTTAGCTGGGATGACGACACACATGGAGCCAATTACATGCGAGTAGATCATCATGAAGGGCAATATTGTAAATAAATGGACTATTATAATGTATGTAAAATAGTATTGTAAATCCAAGGTGATTAATTGCTGTTTGGAGGCTTCGATGGAAATGCATGCCATTTCTCTTTATGCACACTTTGTGCCATAATTTGTGAAAGAAAATTCCATTTGACGAAACTATTGTTGGGAAAGCTTGTAAATAGTCGAAAGTTAATTTACGGAAATTTTCGTACAATTCCAGATTAATTTGAAAAAGTTTTGACTTTTCTCGCTTTACGCACAAATCATGTCTCTGAAATGAATTTCGGCATATTTCTTGAATGAGGTCGCTTTTTCCAAAAATATTTTATGAAAAGTTTTGCGGTATCTGAAATATGTTTCTTCAAAATTTCTAATAATTTCAACAATGTATGACAAAGTTATGGCATTTTCTCTCTTTGATGAAATGCTGAAAATTCAGAACTTGCGGATGTCCGAAAAGGAATAGTGCAATAAACTACATCGATTATCGGTTTTATTAAAAAAGTGATCTTGACGACTAACATCGTTGTTCTATTAGAAAAGTGATGATCAAGCATCGATGTCGGTTTTATTAAAAGAGTGATACTAATGATGAAGCATCGATGTCGGTTTTCTTAAAAGAGTGATACTAATGATGAAGAATCGATGTCGGTTTTCTTAAAAGAGTGATACTAATGATGAAGAATCGATGTCGGTTTTCTTAAAAGAGTGATACTAATGATAAAGCATCGATGTCGGTTTTATTAAAAAGTGATACTAATGACTAACATCGGGGTTCTATTAGAAAAGTGATGATAAAGCATCGATGTCGGTTTTATTAAAAAGTGATACTAATGGTTAAGCATCGATGTCGGTTTTCGAAAAGAGTGATACTAATGATTAAGCATCGATGTCGGTTTTCTTAAAAGAGTGATACTAATGATAAAGCATCGATGTCGGTTTTATTAAAAAGTGATACTAATGACTAACATCGGGGTTCTATTAGAAAAGTGATGATAAAGCATCGATGTCGGTTTTATTAAAAAGTGATACTAATGGTTAAGCATCGATGTCGGTTTTACGAAAAGAGTGATACTAATGATTAAGCATCGATGTCGGTTTTCTTAAAAGAGTGATACTAATGATAAAGCATCGATGTCGGTTTTATTAAAAAGTGATACTAATGACTAACATCGGGGTTCTATTAGAAAAGTGATGATAAAGCATCGATGTCGGTTTTATTAAAAAGTGATACTAATGGTTAAGCATCGATGTCGGTTTTCTTAAAAGAGTGATACTAATGATAAAACATCGATGTCGGTTTTATTAAAAAAGTGATACTAATGACTAACATCTGGGTTCTATTAGAAAAGTGATGATAAAGCATCAGTATCGGTTTTCTGAAAAGAGTGATACTAATGATTAAGCATCAGTATCGGTTTTCTTAAAAGAGTGATACTAATGATAAAACATCAGTATCGGTTTTATTAAAAAAGTGATACTAATGACTACATCAGGGTTCTATTATAAAAGTGATGATAAAGCATCAGTATCGGTTTTCTGAAAAGAGTGATACTAATGATTAAGCATCAGTATCGGTTTTCTTAAAAGAGTGATACTAATGACTAACGCAATTCTTAAAACCCCGGCCCATAACCATTCGCGCGCAGCCCTTCTCCACGCGCGCCCTAGCCGCCCCGCCTTCCGCCTTCTCGCCTCCCCGCCCCGTCGCCGACGCTTAAACCTAGCCTAGCGTCTTGCGCGCCCGCCACCGCCTCGCCCTGCCGCCGACGCCGAGGACGCCTCCCGCCCGTCGCCGTCGCCGAGGACGCCCCACGCCACCCCCACACCGCCTCGACGCCGACGCCACCCCACTCCCGGTGCCCTTGACGCCGACGCCGCCCGCTTCGCTCGAGTGGTGCCCTTCGACGCCGACGCCCCCGCCCGCCCCAATCCTAGCCGTTTGCATTTAGTTACGCCTTTGTCCGTAAGTATTTCATACTACATGCCTTATTCTTTTAAGTGAATGCAAAGGGCGATCTATGTGTTTGACTTGGGGACCTTGCATGAGGGCTTAAGTGTTACGTGAGGATATCTGGGACCGGAATAGATGATTTGTGACAACAAACTTGATACCTGGTATATATATATAATTGTGATATACTTGGTTAGTGTAATTGTCATTCACAAAGTGAAATGCTTCTTGGTAATATTCATTTGCTATATTGCTTCTTGGTAATATTCATTTGCTTAAGTGTTGCGTTTGGAATGGGTCAAGTTAGGCGGCCTCTGCATTTCCTAACCGATCTAAGATTTTGGTTGGGGAGAGCGAGATAGATATACAAATGTATGTTCATGTGATAGGTCTAAAAATAAGCACGTGGGTCTCGAGTTTTGGTCTTTGCTCTGTGATGATATTGGGCGATTGATGATTATGATGATTAATCTTGCGAGTTAGGCCTTGAATCGTTAGTCTTGCATGCTATAAGATTCTTGGTGTATATATTACATTTCTCGTAATCGACACCATTTGATAATTGCAAATTGTTGTCTCGTGTATGGTTATTCTCTTGCTAGTCTAAGATCATCGATTAGATTAGTACATTTTCTAGCCGCCACTTAGTATTTCTTCTTTGGTTCGGTCAATCGACATTGATGCGAACATCATATGCATATTCGGTTAGTCTAACAACGATCTGAACAATATATGCTGGTTCGGTTAGTCCACCGAGGAGTTACTAATCTGAATATGCTCTCTGGTTCGGCTAGTTTTAATTCATCTCTTGATCTGAACATTGATGCTTGAATCGATTCTTTGGCGATTAATAGGCGATCTAAATATCGATCTTAGAGCTATTAATCGATAAACCTTGTTCTATAAATACATCATTCTCGCATGCTTAGGAAGGTAAGGGTTTGAGGCCTAACTTACTAATTAATTATCTTGCCGTTTTGTGATTGGATTGAAGATCTAATCTTCAATTTCACCAAAATCTGAGAGCACAAAAATAATCGGCCACTTTGGTTTTGTAGACATGATTCTTAGAGCAATTGACATCGACTATATGAATTGCTTCATTACTATGATTATGTCAATTATGCTTCCATTGAATTATGTAATCTCCTTCATATTGTTAATTGGAATAATTAGTAAAATCTTGCTCTTAATATCGCACAGAAATCAGTATATTGACTTGGGGACCTTGCATGAGGGCTTAAGTGTTCTGCCACTATCTAGTAAAGTAGTTGAAGTGATTCCTGAACTGTGCATGTTTGGTGACATTTGATTAACTTAAAACACATCAAGTATTGAATTGAAATTGTGGAAAGGTTGTCACAAATCTATCTGTTTCTCGTCTATTGTGGCGAGGAGGGCCTCTTAAGGCAACCCGACATCTGAGAACACTCTAATAATCAACTTGAGCTCTCTAATAATCACTTTTCTCTTTGTTCTGTCTTCTGTCACTGTCATTTTCTTTAGTTCTTGCTTACTGGTAATATTCACTTTTAGCATATTACTTTTGTTTAGACATGTGTTTACTTTCAACATATTACTTTTGTTTTATCTCGGCATATGTTAGAGTTTAGGTTGCGTAACCTCGTCTCCCGTTCGAAGTGCTTATTTATAAATATCTTTGGAATAGCATATTTATAAGCGGCGATCTCGGGTTGTCCACGTTTTTGGACGATTCGAGATATGTGGTTGGGCAAGTTCTGAGCTATGTTGTACAACCGAGTTGATTTGATGGCGTTTCCTGGTGTTCTCCGGATACACCCTCTTGACTGTTGTCGAGGCGTGTATCCGGAGAACAATGAAGATCTTCTTCTTTTCTCCGGTTGTACAACGGCTTAGAACTTGCCCAACCACATATCCTCGAATGATTAGGACCAAACCTATTTAGAGATTAGGGGTTATCGTTGATGCGTATTTAGTTGGTCAACAGATATTGCATGTTATGTAAACACTAACTTGACCTTCTTGTGTTGCTATTCTTGCATTAGTACTTTAATGCTCATATTCTCTGTTGATGTTGTGAAATCTGAAACTTGTTGGTGTAAGTAAACATCTGCTAGTGCTAAATTCACTTGTCATATGGAATGGGCTTTTGTTTTTTATCCGAGTTGGTCAATAGATAGACTTTTGTTCTAACAATTGCATACTATGAATTATCTGTTGATCCTTTACAAGATTTATTGTCAAGTGCATATAGTAGCTTCAAATTGCTTTCTCTCATGTCACACATATGACCTTATCGATAAGAAAACTCAAAATGTCGCAACTAGAGAGCATCGGCTCGTGCAGAACAGAGTAGAAGGTCTTCTTTGAGGGCCGAGCATGGTTCCAACTACTCAAGGGCGAGTAAGGTGAGGAAGAGCGAGGACCAAACAAAGGGGCTCTGAGGAGAACGCCGCAGTTCTCGCTTCAATGCCGAGGGTGCACGGGCCCTCCTAAGTACAAGGGCGTCTGGGTCATTTATTGGCCAATTGGTGAGGAGAGAGTGCCCATAACAATTAAGGATTGGAGAAAGGATGTCGTGGAGCGAAGAATCGGTTGTGGGGCGAGGTTAAGAGTAAATGGATTATAGAGCGGGACGATGAACCCACAAATGAGGCAGTGCGCCTTGAATAGGATGGGTGTGGCCTTGAGGCACTTCAAGACCCTTATGCACGGAGATGCGTCTTTGAAAGGCCGTACACCATTAGAAGTATCCATTTGTGACCCGATGTTTGGGCGGAGTTCACGAGGATGAAGAATGCGCCGAGGCATCGCACCGGTGAGAGAGGAACACCGCCGTCGAGAGGCTTAACACGCACCGCACCACCTCGGTACATGCGGCTATGAGGGAAGAAGGCGAGTGGGCGCGACAAGCCGAGTCGTGCGCTCACTCGGGACGGTGATGCCTTACTCCCACATATCGAGGAGCGAACGCATAGCGGGTATTAGCGAGGACAAAAAAACCTGACAGGCGACTTGTAGTTGCAAACCACTGCTACCGCTCAAGTCGTCTCTACCATCGTAAGACATCTAACTTAGTACAATACAATTGACCCAACTTGTTGTATTTCAAATCTAATTAGTACTAAGCTTATTACAGGGAAGAGGTAAGCCAAATGAAAAGAACAGGGACCTTCTGAGCCAAGGGTCGCAGGACATCACGTCGTCTGCGATCGGAAGTCCGACCATAAGGCGGGTGCTTGCCGTGAGGCGGGATACACGAAGAAGTCCTACTTTCAAGATGACTCTGCGAGTGCCAACTCAAGGTCATGGCGAGCATCGTCGGGGGCGCCTCAACGCACTAAGGGAGCGGTGAGGAGGAGATTAAGGAGGAGATGAGGGGAGATCTTGCACGTGAGGAAGAGATAAGAGGGAGATGAGGGGAGATGGCGGCGTGAAGATCGCTGAGGGCCGAGATGATGGCGATGATTTCCCAGTCGAGCGGATGCCCTCGACTCTCGTAGAAGTCGTGCCCGAACTATCACCGCGGTTCCAAAATGATCTGACCGGTCCCGGTGAAGGTAATAATTAATTTTTCTGAGTTCAAGCTACGAGTGTAACTCCGCAATGTTTTTCCTCAAGTTGTACACTTCTTGCGGTGCTTGCAGTGCCGCTCACCATCTTGACGGAGGATGGATTTCCGTCGAGGTCGCTGCGCGGGTTGCATTTCCATGCAGCAGAGACCGACCTTGTGCATGGTCGACTGTGGGGAAGGGCTACATGAGGTGCGGTGGACTACGTCCCACGAAGACTTCTTATCACATGTGCTCGATTTCCCCCCAGCGAAGATATCACCACTCTCGGGCAAGCACGCATATCGTTCATCAAGTGGCCCACGGGTGTCGTCTTGGTCAAGGTAAAAAGTCCCTCCACGTCTTCTCTACCATTCCAATACTCTGCGATAAGTTAAATATATCGTGCTTCAGTAGGTTCCTCCTGCTTTGCTCCTGCTCCTGCGCTGATCCTGCCTCCTGCTCCTCACTTTGCTCCTGCTCCTGCTTTGATCCTGCTCTGCTACACCACTCCTCCTACTTCGCTCCTGCTCCTGCGCTTGCGCCTCCTCCTGCTCTGCTCCCGTAGAACCACAGAGGCCTCAGAGACTCCGTACAACCACAAGAGGCCTCCGAGACTCCTTCCGCCAAGAGGGCAAAGGCGACAGAGCCACAGCGCCTTAAGGTACCAAAAGCCCACTTGCCTCGACCTCGGAGACTCCTTGGCCCGAGAAAGAAGAGTCGGCCACAGCCACTGAGCACCTGTATGATTATAAGGCCTCTGAGCATGGAAAGCCCCCGATTGCATCGCCTGGCCGAATGAGCTAGGCAAGTGGACTCGCCTCCTCCATGGATGGTACCTTGATAAGGTGAAGGGGAAGAGCGTCGAGTCGACTTCAGCGTGAAGTATAAAATGGTACATTTTCACCGTGAGGAGAATGGAACATTCCCGTCGCTTTTGAGGATCTATTCGTGTGTACCAAATGAAAGCCGTCGATATTTCTACTTTACGATCATGGACGCCGTGAGTATCACACCAAATAGCTTGCGCTCATGACTTTTATAGGATTTTGCATTATGTTTTCTCACATTCAACACGAGTTGCGGATAATGAGACAACGAGCCGTGATTTAATCTACGAAGTTGGGTTTGTCGACCCGAGCTTGTGTCTGCGATCATGGCTAGGCTTCAACCGGGGTTCGTTGCTAGCTACATCAAGGGGTATTGCAAAATTTGAGTCGAAGAAGGACTTCATTGTATTGCCGTACCACGAGGAGTAAGTAGTACTTTTCGATTCAATTACTTGTACGCACTTAAAACCGTCGTGAACTTATTTCCTTGCACTACATTTTATTTAATAAGCAACCATTGGGTTCTACTCGTCCTCGTTAAAGTGAAAAAACAGATCTACACATTTAACTCGATCGAGAAGAGACCGATGGCATCTGCGATCAAGCCTCCTTTGCGTAAGTAAGCGCATTATTGAAACCTAACACATCGAGGAATTTAACTACGTTTATTTTTTGACTCAATGGTGCTCTCCAATGTATGTAGGGTTTCTCGGACTATGTCGATGAAGGAGGGCCGCACGACGACAAAAAGGGCAAGACAACTGCGATATAAGCGATTTAAGGTACAAGTGCCTAGCATATATATGATTAATTTTTGACATCTAATCTTTGTGGGTTGAATTTCTTTTCTTTCTTCAAGAGGCCATCAACAGGCAGCGGTGACCATTACTGGCTTCTATGTCATGCGAGACATGCTCATCGTGGCTGACAACTCACACCATTTCCCTAAGGTATAATTTTCTATCTGACCAAGTATTAGATTTATGAAGTAATACAAAATAATTCTATTGGAACACTGCCATTATCTAAAAGCACTAGTATTAGTTAGCTCTACATGAAACACTAGTGTGGTCCAATCCAAAACGTGAAGCTTCTAAAAGCGGTGCTACATGACGAGAATATTGTTCCATTTGAATTTTAGTAGAAAATTACATCACTATATTTTTGCTTGGCCTTAGGAGTATCTGTTTTAAAATATTTGTTATTTGAGAATCAAAAGATAGAATCAATAAAAAGCGAGAGAAATTTCACCTCTTACATTATGTGTCTATTGTTCTTGATCCCGCGATTGCGTCTATAATTTGTGATTGATGGTAGGCGTTAAACGCGTTTTACAACGCTATAGACAAATATAATGGCATGAAGGAGTAGCTTTTACATTTGTCCTTTCAGCGCATTGAGGCATTACTCAATGTCTTTACTAGAATATTAGCTTCTCACATTTGGAATTTTTTACATTTTGAATTAATCTTTTATAATCCAAATATTTTCTAAACACCTTTCGTAGTTCTGTCTATTTTGTGATTGCCCCTAATACTTATCTATGTTTCCCTAATTTTATGTACGTGCATAATAATATACTTAGCCTTTTACATAGAAATTTTGAAACTGAAATTATCTGATCATTTACATTTTTGCAGAAGATCAATATCCCCGAAGAGTTTAGACAACAAAGCACTCAACAATTTACGAGACCACTTATGCGATGGTGCTGGTTAGAAGTTATATCGAGAGGATGGCGAGGTTTAGAGATCTGACGCATTGTACTAGTCCATATGTAAACAATATAATATATGTCAATGTGATATGTATCGGAGGAAGTCCATGTCTTGATTGTCATGTTTGTGTTGTCTATTGTGAGCGACTATGATATATATGTGTTGTAATTAAAGCGTTTACGTTACGTGAATGTGATATATGCATCCCGCCTTCTCGTGTTGTGAATGTGATGATATATATATTGTGCATATTGTTTTAATCTGTGCTTTTTGGAGAAATTGCAAAATGGCACACCCCAATGGGTCATCGAATCGGTTCTTTAAGGAAGTGATTGTGATGATACCATCATCGAATCGGTTCTTTAAGGAAGTGATTACGATGACCACCTCATCGAAATCGGTTCTTTAAGAAAAGTGATTACGATGACACACTCATCGAAATCGGTTCTTTAAGGAAGTGATTACGATGACCTATCATCGAATCGGTTCTTTAAGAAAAGTGATTACGATGACACACTCATCGAATCGGTTTTTGTGGAACCGATTCGATGAGTATGTCATCGAAATCACTTTTCTTAAAAGAACCGATTCTGATGATGGGTCATCGAATCACTTCCTAAAAACCGATTCGATGATGGTATCATCACAATCACTTCCCTTAAAGAACCGATTCGATGGCGTTTTATCACGATCGGGTCAAAACCGATTCTGATAGCTCCACCTCATCACTATCTAAGGACATCGTATCGCGACTAGAACCGATTCTAATGATAAAAAAGAACCGATTCTGATGTGCCGTTCTGCAGTAGTGGTGGACTCCTTTTGTAGGATCAAGGATACCGACTAGAGGGGGGGTGAATAGGAGGTTTTAAATTTTCTACGCTAAATTCAAGTTTCGATTAAGGACCGAACTATTGTGTTGTTTTCAATGTAAGAAAATCAGTGCAACCACAAGTGCTAGTATATGATGGTCTCAACTTATAAAGTTACTTAGATTTAACTTTGTATATTAGAAGGCTAGAGTAATACAAACCTTCTGGAACGGATTGCTCCTAGGGGTGTCCACACAGAGGTGTGGGTGAAACGCATACCAATACAATAGTGTACGTCTTACTATGGAGAGAAATAGGACAATTGGGTGTATAACCATTAGTTGTACAGTGATTGTATAAATATCTTTTGCCGCTATAGTAAGGGTTTATCATCGAGCTGGTGTAAAGTTAGGTCTAGATAATGTAACAGTTATGCGATGATCTATTTGCTATACATGAAAGTATGTTTGTCAATAGCTTGGCAATAAGAGTTGGTTATGACTTGTGGGTAAAGATGTACGTCTCTGCAGAGTGTAAAACTTTTTGAAAAGCCGTTTCCACGACCAAGGGCTACTTGGTAAAGTCATCAATTTTGTATTTTCATAAAAAAGGGATGAATTGGGAATATTGTGAAAAGTTGTTTTAGATATTATGCCAAGAGATGGGAAGGGAATGATCCAATGCTCATAATCATGGAGGATAGTGAGTTGATATATCTATATTGTACGTTCTTACTTGCTATTTATATATATATGACAAACTTGCTCTTAGAAGTTCTGTTTAGAATCTACTACTTGATATTCATGTTTCAACTTAGCTTTACGCAAATAACCTTAATAGCCTCCTTTGATATAGCCTGCAGTTATTATATCTTTATGATGCACTACAAGTTTTGATGAGTACTCCCTCTATCCAAAAATATAAGGCATATTTTGACTTTGCACAAGGATTAAGGTTGCGTTGAAATTGAGAAAGGTACAAGAGATGACTTAAATACTCCTACTTAATTGTCTTGAAAGATGAGAGATATACTTTGTGTGGGTGGTAATGAATAAATTCATATGGTTGAGAGAGAATAAATAGGGTATATAAGGAAATGCCTCATTAAATCTACATACAAACCTTATATATATATATATATATATATATATATATATATATATATATATATATATATATATGACCATTTTAAAATAAACCTTATAAACTTGGATGAATGGAGTACCAAAGTACTCAACCTTACTTAAATTGTTGATTCAGTGGATGATGGGAGCGAAGTCCCAGAAGACGGTTACTTTGATACAAGTTACGTGGAATTTAATGATGAACTTTTGTAGGGTTTACTCATTATTAGTTACATGTGGTATTTTGGGCAAAGACATACTTCTGGACTTTGTATTTTCTGCTGCATTTTAATTCAGCTTATAGGCCATGTTGTATGAGCTATATTTCATTAATGTATTATGGGCTTATGTATGGATGTGATAACAATATTATGAATGTGCGTATTAACTGATTATGGGATTAATATATTGTGCATGAGACCTTCTTGGTATTCCACACCATAAAAGAGATTCTCGACAGCTAGGTTGAGATGGGTTCCAAGCAGTGGTGGAGTTAGGAATTTTTTTGGAGCCTAGCCAGGCCTAGCTACAACAAATGTTTGGCCAAGCAAACACCGTCATACATGAGAGAGAGGACTAGGTAGTGTCTCGCCGACGAGCCCGGGTAGCTGCCCAGGATCGTTGAGAGCTGGCTTCGCCAGTGGTTCCAAGTGGACACACCTAAGTGTGTAACTTAGGTGTGTAACTTTGAGGTTGAAATTTTGCATGTCTATAAGATATAAAGCCTCCCTAAATTTCCACCTTTTAGGGAATTTTTGGAAGCTTTTGCGTACCAAGAATATGTTCTCGGATTGTCACAGCAGCTCCCTAAGTAAGAATGGTACAAAATGATCACATGTTGTGTGAATTTTATATCATACATATCAGATGGCAGTGGTTATTGAATTAGTGACTATATAAATTTACTATTGTTAGAGGGGTACCAAGGGGCTCCTGCTTCCTGGGCCACGTGTCCTTTGGTACTATATAAACTAGTGCCGTAGATGCTGTGTTTTCTTAAATTTTTTGTCTCTATTAAAATTGAGTTACAATGTTTTTTTTAAAAAAAATTCCTCGCTCTGTTAAAGTTGAGGTTCCCCCGCGGTAACACCCGGGATTGTAGCTAGTTTACAAAAAGTCTAGGATGAAAATATATCGAAATACCAGTTCCTGCATGAGCAGTTTGTCAAGGCATATGTAATAATCAAGGACTGGAACTACTGAATTTCTAGGTATAAGAGCTCAAATTCACAATTGTGAAAGTACATGAGCTTTTCAAACACCCGTGTTTCCTGCCGTTTCGTACCCTCTCTTTCAAAAGGAAAAAAGAACTTATCCCCTAACAAAAGCGCTCTAAAATGAGCCACGCATGCCATGGAGGCAGGCTACTCGATCGAAGTGGACTATAGTTGGTGTTGCATCCTTATCCACCAACACCACAATGGCCTTTCGCTCTCACCTCCGTGGTCACTATGTGTATTCCCCACACGCATAGGTAAGTAAGCACAGCAGTAGCTAGGAAGGCTAGAAGCCCAGAACCAAAAGAACATCTATCTCGTAGTACTGCTGTGATTATTAAGCTAGCTAGCTAGCTAGCTAGTAGAAAGCGAGTCCTTGATCCTGCAGCAGAGGGGAGCATGCGCTGCCCCAGCAGCAGGCCCCGCCGTCGACGTCATCCACCACGTCGTCGAGGTTCCATAGGCTGCCCCACGTGGCGCCGCCGTCGATCTCCTCGCTGGACCCGGCCTCGCTCGCCGAGGCGCTGGTGGCGCCGCCGCCGTCGAGAAATAGGTCGACATGGGGTGGTGGTACAGGAAGTCGTCCATGTCCGGCATGTCGTGCGTCATCAGGCCGTCCTGCGTCGTCAGTGCCGGTGTTGTTTCGTCTGCATGGCTCGCTGCGCTGATGCTGTCCGCGCTAGCGTCGTCTTGATCGTGGTGGTGCTGCTGCTGCTGCTTCTGCTGGCCACCATGCAGCTGGCTCTGTTGCATCTCGCGGCGCTGCTTCAGGAACCGCGCCCTCGCGCGCTCGATGTTCCTGGACGGCTTGCCCTTCTTGAAGTGCGTCCTCCAGTAGTTCTTGATCTCATTGTCCGTCCGGCCCGGGAGGCTACGCGCAATCGTCGACCATCTAGAAGAACAGAATGCCATCGGTTTTGTCAGTTCCCATCACGGCTACACTTCTACAGAGAATTAAGGTGAGCAGTGAACTGCCGTGCATTTTCCAGAAGAGTTGCAAATGTTACCTGTTTCCCCACAAGGCATGCAGCTGAAGTATGACGCTCTCCTCCTGCGGTGTGATCTTGCCTCTCCTGAGGTCAGGCCTCAGGTAGTTCACCCACCGAAGCCTGCAGCTCTTGCCGCTTCTCTTCAGACCTGCAGAGAACGACAAGACCCGTGTAAGATGATAGATAAGATTAACCACTTGCCGTACGTATAGTATGCAGAAGGCCAGTAACCCACCTGGCCCACCACCCCATTTGGCATACGTGTATACGACAGCTTAGCTAATACATGCATGCTGCAGCACCAAACAAGAGAACCGAATCGCGCAACTTGACAATCATGCGCAACATGTACAATCTAAAATTAATCTACGCTACTTGCAGTTTTGACGACTGAACCAACATGCAACTTGCTACTGCTAATTGGCAAAAAAAAAAAAAAAAGAAGAAGAAGAAGAAGAAGAAGAAGAAGAAGAAGAAGAAAGGCTGTTGCGGGGCTACTTGGGGACCAAAATCATGGGAAACCAACGGAAGAAATGCCAATCAAACAAGAATAGCAACTGGTACCTGTGAGCCTGGCGACGGAGTTCCACCTGCCTTCCCCATGCTGCCTCACGTACTCGACGAGCAGCTTGTCTTCCTGCGCTGTCCATGGCCCTTTCCTCCACCCTCCCTCCTCCCTTCCCCATCCAAACTGCTGCCCCTCCATTCCAACGATCTCTCGTCTACCTTAATCTCTTCTCCTTCAAACTTTGGATGTATGTATCGATCGAGCTATTCTTGAGCTCGTCCTGAGCTGGCTGAGGCGATGCAACACCGGAGTGAGCTCGCTGCATATATATTAGCACAGGCCGGCTCTTATTCTCCGGGTCGCCACGGGCCATGTCGCTGTCAGGGGCATCCCACTGCCACTGCTTTCTAAGCAGCTAGGGGTTGCAGGAAAATGCCCCCCGGCGATCGTTGTCGCCGGTAATTTTAATAAACCTTTTCCTTTCTTTTCTCTCGGTCGATATGATGATGGATTACCGACTTACCGTAGGGTTTCCTGCCGAAAGCGCGGCCTCGGTGCCTAGCTTAGCTGCGTCCTTTTGGTGTTGCTTGGAGTAGCCACGACAAGGACAAACCTTGTTTCCTAGCTTGTAGCTGGCCATCCTGGTGCGGCAAATCCTTACTCTTGCAAGTTGCAACCGTTCATGCCAGCACTAGGCCGACTAATTGATGATCATCAGATGGTGTGAAAGTTAATTTAAGGTAATTCGTGTACTTAGAAGTTTTCGGTAGGGTGTTGTTTCTAGTTACTGGTGCATCTAGATGCTGAACAGGTAGACATAAACCTTGGGACTGTGTAATACTAGTGCATCTATGAACCTTGGTTCAAAGAATTTTTTAGAGATGCTTGGGGCGTACGTGTTTCGTACGGTTCCTTTATGTGCTGCTCCACGTGTTGTGATACAAGAGTGTGGTGTGATCGAGAGAGTTTGTGGCTCGTGGCAGATTATCCACCGTTAGCTTGTTACGCTTGGAACTTCAATCACCGACTGGTACAGTGCAATATAATGTTGTCTTGTTTCGTTGGACGGATTAACTTTTTTTACAGCGAAGGAATAATATTTTTCCAATCGAACGTCTTCGTACTCTAGGTTGTTTCGTTCTTAGTAAATTTAAGTTAAGGCGCTTTCAAGAGGGAGAATATGCCACGTCACTAGGCACCCATACAAGAGTGGCTTCTTCAATGCAAACACCCCTTATTATAGCCTGTTCCATGTTACCACAAACACATAAGAGATTAAGAGTGTATGCAAGCATTAGTTTCTGTCACTACCAGATTTACATTTTTTCCCGATAATCACTATACTCTTAATTTAGTGTTTTTCTCGTATAGCCGACTGTATTTGTAGTGAAATGCAAATCATTCTCAGCGGTTAGAAATAACTCTGTCAAAATACTGCGATAAAATGAAAAGATGGTGGGCACTTGAAAAAATCATTACAAAGGATACCACCGTTGAGAACGTTAGAAATGTAATATTGAATCCAAGCATGAAGTATCATGCTTATTCGGGCGCCTCTCTCTTCAATGTGGAAATTACTGTTGAGCACCTGCCATTGTAGAGCATTGCAGATGCTTGAGTACACTTCTGTATCTACCACATCTTTCAACTTATACTATAAGGTATCCGTACGTTGCAATGGAATACTAAAAGAGGATGATACATGTCAACAAAACGTGACTCTAAACTGTACCATAACATCAATTTTATCTTACACACATAGGTGATTTAGATTCAGTTGAGCACACCTGATTGCAATTGAACCGAACCATTGCAGCAGAATTAACTTGAGATGATTTTAGTACATTATTCTGATGCTTTAATACAGGCTTTGTCATCTATGTGTTTTTTGAGATTTCATATTTATTTGAGTATCTGATTCAGTCCAATTGTGAATACTTGCATTGCCAATGATGTAAGAATCCCCTCAAGGATTACACAGCATATCCAAATGACAATGCGATGCCAACGTTGGCCTTAGGATGCCAGTTTTGTACAGAAGTTTAATTAAGGCGGTAACGAACGATCAGCTGTGATCCCAAGACCCAGAAACTAAATCCCTTGGTATTACACAAACGAGAGGAAGGCAAATAATTCCTAACCCTTATCAGGGGATTAATCCATCCACTACTAGTAGTACAAAAATTTGTTACTCTTTCGCACTGCAATTCCTGAACGTCTTGTGATGCATTGTCCAATTTCGGAAAGGAACACAATATATTTTCATGGTTCTTTGGCTATGATTACTCTGTAGTTAGTTTTAATCATTACTCATGTAGCAAACTATTTATGATCGGGTCTTTCAGGTCTGGATGATACTAAGAAAATTATGATCCATGACTAAGCTATAATGTTTATAGAAGCCAAACTATTTGTGATTGGGTCTTTCATATTTGGGAGACAGTACGTAAGAAAATTAGGGTTCATGACTGAGATATAATGTTTAGAGGAGCCAAGATCTCATTTTGCCTAAATTAGGGTACTCTTTTAGTTCAACCTAAACGAACCAAAGAGGGTACTCTTCTAGATCAACCTCAACAAATATCGTTGCTGACGGCAACATTGCACACCAAAATGGACTCCTAGAAATTTAAATTTTAAAGTCAATACTCATGAACGTAATATTATATTCCTTTGCCAATTTATTTTTTAAAATCAAGATGTACCAGCCCACACATTGCCAATAATTGGACATTGTCAAAACAGGTTGGCGGCGAGAGGTTGGCCGCATTCACGTCTTGCCCACTCTGCGGGTTAGAATCAGAATCGGCAGTTCATCTCTTCCTTCTTTGCCCTTTTGCCAACCAAATTTGGGCAAAGATCTTCTCCCAGCTATAATCAAACCATCCCATCTCCAACATAGGGCTTTCGACATCGCATTGGTGGTACTTTATCCCTTAGAGAGCTTTTTCTGCCCTCTTGCAGAGGCGGACGGGATGCTAATCTACTCTTTATGGAACATTTGGAAAGAAAGGAACACGAGAATCTTCAGTAATCTTTATCAGCCCCCCTAGGTCGTCTTTTCTTGGATCGTGCAAGACGTAAACTCCTACAAGATGGCTATTCACTCCGGTTAGCTGGCCGCGCAAGGGTTCCTGTAAAAGTCTAGCATAGAGTAGCACTCAGTAGTTTTTTTTCCTTTTTCGAGAGGTCGGGGTTGTCTTTTTCTGTGCTGTGCCTCCGGCTGCTTTGTCTAGAGGGTTAGGAGGAAGGGCTTTTAGTTTCTTCCTTTGGCTTCAGGGTTTTCTGGACTTTTGCTCTTTTCTTTCGAATCCCGGTGTTTTGTGGTCCTTTTCTGTACTGCGCCTCAGGCTACTTTGTCTTCTTCTCCATCTATAATGCATGGCAGATCGCTCCTGCCCTTTCTTTCAAAACATGATGGTTACGTAAGGGGATGGTTGCAGCGTGGGGAGGGGGATGGGGGCACTTCAGTGTGTGGAAGGGGATGGTTGCGGCAAGTGGATTCGAGCGTTTAGATCGGGATTTTGGGACAAAGAATGATATGTTTTTTTAGATTGTTTTTTTAAACGTGCAAACGGAGGAGCATGTGAGCTGGTTAGAGAGGGGGGGACGAAATACAAACTCCTCTTTTATATTAGTACGAAGAAAAGTGGTTATTTTCCCTGTCCAACAGCACACGTGATTTAGCTAGCACCCTGCTTCTGGTCTATTGCAAATTGTAATTCAGGCAGGCCAAACTTGGCCCTAGGACATCTCCAATGTGTAGTACCTTCGTGGGGTAGAAATGTTTTACTATAAAGAGCTGGCAAATATTTTACACAATTTCAAAGCACAAGACACGGTATATCACGGTGAACTAGCCTATGCGATGGTCCAGCTCAGGTGCCCATTGTGCCACGGGCGCCCGGGCATAGCTAGGACAGTAGATTTTTTAGATAAAAGATGAAAATCCGGTTTCTGCAATTGCACACAACTAAGTTTTACGTTACTTTCGTTTGAACAATTAATATATCACTCGTGCGTCGCCACATGGATACAGTAGACTTGCCTCGCAATATGCGCATGGCCTACCCATTCAAGTTGTCCCTTTGCATGCTTATTTTTGTTTCTCAAGTCGCTCAGGACCTTAGGTCTGATAGACGAGATTCAGTGATGTCGCTTTTCATGGGTACGCCCCCCGCATATTTGCAATTCCACACCAGAGATCGAAGTGGCGTCCTCCGCTGCATCCGACTGTGCCTGCCATTCCAACAGAGTTGAACCAACTCGGTTTATAACCATTTGGCCAGTAGGCCAAGGTACAAATTAAAGGATGGGAACGCTGATCGTGCACAAAGATTAAGTTGATCACAAAATCTTTACCACTGGCATCCGGGCCTCACAGGTCATTTTACCTTGCCCAATCGTAAATCTGAAACGCACCAAATGGGTTGATTAGCTAAAACAAGCGCAATCTGACGGCGATTGCAAGGTTAGCCTAACTCAGGATTTCAAATATTGATGAAAATCGCTTGAAAATCACGATTTTAGACTATATCGAGCCAGTTTTATAAATTATAGCGGTCAACAAATTGGTCAAATTCAAAAAAATAAAAAAAATAGAAAATTTCATGCAACTTAAACCACTCAATTATCGGTGAAAATCACTCGATTATCGCTTAGAAATTGGCGGATTTCAAATATTGACGAAAATTGCTTGAAAATCACGATTTTGGACTATATCGAGCCGGTTCGATAAATTATAGCAGTGAATAAATTGGTCAAATTCAAAAAAATAAAAAAATAGAAAATTTTATGCAAATTAAACCACTCAATTATCGGTGAAAATCACTCAATTATCACTTAGAAATTGGCTGTTGAAAAATTTCGCTTGAGTGGTTGATTATGGTAAAAAAAATCGACTGATTTTCAGTGAAAACCAGTCGATTTTTTTTAAAAAAAAGTTTGACTTCAAAATCTTTCGATTTTTAGCGATTTTTAATCGATTATCATTGAAAAGTAGTACAGATTGGGATTTGATTTTCAACCCACGATTTGATTTTGTAAACCCAGGCCTAACTCCTCAAACACGTGGCCGTCGCAGCTGATCTCCCGGTCGCTTTGGGGCAAAGAAATCCGCGACGCGGTAAGCAGAAAGGCACCGCGCCCACGCCTTAATCCGATATATCGCCATCGCCATCGGCAAAAGGCCGGCGGGCCGGCCGGCCGCGCGGTGCACGCACGAACCGCCCGCCGGGTTCTGGGCCTTTGACCACACCAACGCGCCCGCGCGCGTCCTACTACGTCGTCCCGGTACGGCCGGTCGATCGGGTCGTCCCGTCGTCAACACGGGGCTTGGGGGCCTAACCCCACCCGCGCCGCGGCGTCCAACGGACAGCGGGCGGACTCGCTCGCCCGATGGCCCCCCGCTCACACGGCTTGGATCGACCTCGCGTCCTCGCCCACAAAAAAAAAAGCGACTGGAGCGTCAGTGTGTGGGTGGGCGCTGATGATACGGGATGTCATGAATCATGATATCCCGATGGATGCGCGCTTTAGTAGGCGCTAAGGATTTAACATGGGAGGGCAAAGGGCAAAAACAACGGACGAATCGTCGAATTGACGAGACTCGCTAGCTGTTCAAGTCGTTCGTGGTTTGCTGGCTGGGGTCGTCGATGCCATGATGCCAAGGAGCGAATTGCTAGATCGATAATCGGGGTCTGAGAGCGATCCGTGGGGTTGATTTGTTAGTTGTCCATGATGGGCTGATGACATCGGAAGACCTCCGTGCTAGTATAGTACTATCACTATGGTACGTGTTGCACGTGGCCTACAGTACTAAGAGCAAGTTTAATCCACCCCTATACATCCTCTTATCTTAAATTATAAAGAGAATTGAAAAAAATGTGAGCTCCAACCCACCCCCTATTAGGAGCTCCTATTTTGAAGAGACCCCTTCTCACCCCTACATCTAGGGGCTTTCTTCTTCCCCCATTATTTTCTTCATATTTTTTTATTCATTAATTCATGGGTGTATAGTAATAATAATGTTTAGATAAATAATAGAGGTGAGTAATAGAGAGTGTGGGTTGGAGACAAATTTGATATAGGGTGTCCCTAATTTTTATACCACCTCTAAATGAGTGATTTAGGGGGGAAATATAGGGGTTTGGGTTGGAGTTGTTCTAAGTATTTGCCGTTTAACTTTGTTCGACGATAACTAGGTTAGGGATGGCAAAAATACCCGTGGGTCCGGGTACTCGCGGGTACCCGACCCGACGGGTCTAGGTTCGGGTTCAAATTTGGACCCACGGGTATATTATTTCGGGTCTAGATCGGGTCTCATTTTGGATCCGTGGGTACTCAGATCCGGACCCGTCACTAGAGAAGGTGAGGTAAGATAAGCTCAAATAGATTAGTACGCACCCTTGTCACAAGTCACACCAGAGCTCAATGGAAGGAACCTTGTGATTGAATCAAGAGGTTTTGTGTTCAAGCCCCGTTCTAACCCTTTTTTCATTTTATTTGAATACCTCATGCATACACACCTTAAGTCATGGTAACGGGTCCGAGCCCGAGTTTGGACCCGTGACTGACTTCGGGTCCAGGTCCAGGTTCAAACTTCGGGTCTCGGGTCCGGGTCCACGGAGGATGGACCCGGAGGTACCCGGATCCGTTGCCATCCCTAAACTAGGTTTACACGTAGCATTGATGCTTCTTTACATTGGAGCAGTAATTTCGTCTAATGGAACGCACTGCTAACTGATCATTTTGTGGATTTTGGGGGTATATGCTACAAGCGTCTTTTTAGAACTGCACATTGGTTCGTTCGCAGAGATGTGAGATCGCCACCACATTAATCTACACATGCCACCTTTACGCACGCTTGATATGCCTCGATGGGTGCGTCGGTGTGTTCATGGGTATCCAAACCTGATCCTGTCTCTGCTACCGCCATCACTCCGGAGAAGACAACCATGCCGCCGACCGGAGCAAAAATCATGGCATGGGTCTAAAGGTCGGAAATTCAACCGATCTTAAAACTTTTAGTCTAATCATACTGATTATAGCAAATCCGATTTTTAACGGAATCTGAGTTCTAATTATTGTAGTGATTAGATATGCACCTTCCAATGTTAGTCCTATTCTCCTCGTTTTATTTGTGAACTTACGATAGATCAAGTAACTAAAAAAAGACTTCGTCGGCATAATTGCAATCAAAATTTACCACTTCATCCGAACACGTACGCAAATTGAATCGGAGGTTAAAGAAGCAAGTGGCTAGCACTAAAGCTGCAGTTCAAGAAAAAACCAAACTTTCAGTAGTGATGTGAGTTCTCTTTATCTTTCGACAAAGAAACGAAAAAAGAAACTGAAAAACCACTACTACGTATCTTTAGGGTGTATTTGGTTGTTTGTACCAAATGGTACATGTCTGAGCTAGTTCAAAAAATATCATCTATGTATTTGATTGTTTGAATGAAACCATTCTATCTTAAATGGTGTGATATAAATTTAAGGAATATTCTTTATAGATGCTGAACCATTCCATTCACCCAAAACAATGGAACTAAATGGTACAGAACCATCCTATCCCGTTCAACCTCATCCCACCAACTAAACATACCCCCAACCAACTAAACATACCCTTGGTACAGTCTCACCCTACATCCCTGAAGATATTGGCACATGCATGCTTCGCATATTGGAACATGGAAAAAAAAAAGTGCAATCCACCAGTTGACATCTCAGGACCGACCAAGACTTTCTTGTGAGATGTCAAAGAAAGACCGCTAACTCCCATCGTCTTCTAAGGAAGTTTAGTTCGATAAAATGGACGCGCGCTAAAGAAGGACCAGAGCAAGCCCTTATGCGAGTGGCTAACTGGCTACGAGGCTATCTACCTACGTACGAACATCTTGCACTAGCTAGAACCTTCAAATCTTAGCACAATAAAAAAAAATCTAAAAATTTTAAAATTGATACAATGATTTTAGTGAATTTCAGCGAGATTTTAGTCTTTTGGACTAAGATGATCATAAATTCAACTGATTTTCATTTTTTTGGACCAAATGTTATACCAAATTTTTTGTGACGAATTATAATTTCTTTTATGAGGAATACATGTGAAAAATTTGCAAACTTCCAATATACTATTTAAACGAGCGTGTTATATTTGTTTATCACTTTGGGTATACTTAAATACTAATTCTATAAGCAGGAGTGGTTCCATTGACATGAGCTGAGACTTGCGAGCTTTTTTTATTGACTTGGCTTGTGAGGTGTATGCATTATGACCTAATATGAGGGAGATGAAGAAATCTTGTGCCGTTTCTAGCATGGAAATTTGGCAAGAAATCAATACAAGATACTTTGAGAAATGAGAATTTAGGGTCTTATAGTGCAAATACTTAGTAATTTGCATTTAAATAAATAGAAAATATAGATAAATACTTGCATGATTTTTTCAATTTTTTTGTAGTCTCTAGAGACTATTTCACAAGAGGTTGAAAATGACCGAGATTTTGGTTTTTCCGATCTCGAAATTACCTGATTTTAAATTTGGTTTTTGAATTTCGGCCGAAATTTCAAAATCTCGCTTTGGCAGCCCAAGTTGTGGTCAAAAACGAAATTTGGAACATTGGCTAGAACACGTTAACCTTTTATTAGTATAGTATAAAAATCTGTTGGTGGGCGGGAGAAACGCGGTTACTGGTATCGCTGTTGAAGACCGCCAAACCAGATCAGTTTTTTCTTGGATCCATAATTCTGTATCATGCATGCATACCGGAGACACACGTTAGACGGTAGTAGTATTGTGGTGCCACCTTGGTCAAATATAATCTTCTTACACGCTTTAAATAGTGCTTAGGCATTGTAACATGTTTCGTTTACTGCCAACTCGATCGGCTATACGCTGCTTTCGGAGAGACCACCGCCGTCGACTTGGAGTGGAAGACCAACTAATTGACACGTGTGCTGATCCCCGCACGCAGCAGGCGTGAAGATTTTTTTGCGTGCAGAGATGGTTGCTGTCAATGTATTGCTTCGTGTATCATGTAAAGATAAAATTAAGAGCAATTTCTACAATATAAGACATCTTAAGGTTATCTCTATAAAATTCAATAATCTTTTAATCATAACATAAAAAAATATTTATTATTGATAATAACTCATTGTTGTCTATCATGCATTGCTTCGTGTATCATCTAAAGGTAAAATCAAGGGTAGTTTCTACAATATAAGATATCTTAGGGTTATTTCTATGAAATTCTACAATCTTTTAATCATAACATGAAAAAATATTTATTATAGATAATAACTCGTGTAATGATGTTTTAGTTGTCTATATAGTTGTCTCTTTACAAAGAAATTACTATACTCTTTGCTCTTTCTCTCTTTTATGTTAATTTTTTTTGCATGACTAAGTATATAGATGACTAATATCACTGTAGTCGGCTAATATCACAGTATTATACATTCGTTAAATGAGTCGTCGCTTGTCTGAGCGAAAAGCAACTAGCCAACAGATCAGACGTGGTGCACGTTTGTAAAATATCTACTCGCATCTATTGCATTATTGACTTCTCATGAGTAGACCTGAAAATTGGGCGTCTTGCATTGCGACCGCTACCGAGCCCGTCGTGCCAGACCTCGTGAAACGGGCTAGCACGGCCCGATCATTTCTTCGTGCCGGGCCGGGCCAGCACGGACGGCAAAAATCAAGGCCCGGCATGGCCCAAAGGCACGCCGAGCTGCTGTCGGGCCGGGCCGGCCCGAACACGGCACGGGAGAGAACGCAGCACACTAAATATTTTTTTATAAATTCATACGTTGTTCAAATGAAAAAGTTGTCTACATGAAAAAGATGTGTCTCGAAATTCTCTACAACTTTCATGTATAATATAAATTCATATGAGCAAAGAAAGACCCTGAAAAATGCAGATTACCGAGAGATGTGGCGTCGGTCTGAAACTATACAGCGCACTAAATATTTTTTATAAATTCATACGTTACTCAAATGGAAAAGTTGTCTACATGAAAAAGATGTGTATCGAAATTCTCTACAACTTTCATGTAGAATATAAATTCATATGAGCAAAGGAAGACATTGAAAATGCAGATTACCGAGAGACGTGGCGTCGGTCTGAAACTACACAGCGCACTAAATATATTTTTATAAATTCATACGTTGCTCAAATGGAAAAGTTGTTTACATGAAAAAGATGCGTCTCGAAATTCTCTACAACTTTCATGTAGAGTATAAATTCATATAAGCAAAGAAAGACCCTGAAAAATACAAATTACAGATTCGGGCCGGCTTTCGGGCCGTGCCGACGAGCACGGCCCATACAGTCGGGCCGTGCGGTGGCCCATCGTGCCAGGTTTTAGGTCCGCCCGCACGCCATTCGGGCCGTGCCAGCCCGGCCCATTTTTTTTCGTGCCGGGTCGTGCTTCAGCCCATTTTTTTCGTGCCGGATCGTGCTAGCCCACTAAAGCTCGACCCAATTTCCAGGTCTACTCATGAGTAAGTTAGACCATCAGATATCCGCAGCATGCATGGCCGAAGTCTCGTGGGTTATCGATGAGTAAACACGTGTCTTTTAAACTAAACGAGTGCAAGGACTTAATTACGTCTCACGTCCGAGAAGACTGGCCGGTATTTTATCCGTAGTATTTTTTCTCTACTACTTCTAATTAGAGATTGGTGACGGTTGTTTGTTCTTTATTTTTATCATCCTAACCATACTAGCTACCTTTACCTTTTTTCAATCACATCAATCACAACGTGGTCTCACAAACCCTTTGTCCTATCTGTCAGTTATAGAAGAGTAGTGGGCCTATCTGTCAGTTATAGAAGAGTAGTGGGCTAGACATCGAGGGAGACGAGCGTTTTGGAGCCTGAGGAACTCATCGCCGGAGACGAGTGTCTTGGAGCCTAAGGAACTCATCGCCATAATCACCAGTAAACTGCGAGTCCTCCTTCTCGCTGTGTTTTCACTCCTTGTCTCCTTGGTTCCCCAAAGTGGTTTGGGTTGTCTTCTCTGATGAGGGGAGCCGACGCTGGTGACCGTAGCATGGAAGGGGAGGGTCTGTTGGATCCAACTGGACTGGATTAGATTGGATTGAATCATCCCATCGTGGGAAGGTAAATAAATATTGCTCATTTATTGCTTTCCTTTCTCCCATCGATCTGGCCTTTGAATCAATGCTTTCCTTGCTCCTGGTGCTTTCCCGATTGGATTGGATTGATTAATTACCTTCCGAAGGAAGCAGAGCTCTAATTCTTGGAGTTGGGTCTCTTCTTGTCTCTTTCCTTTTTGTTGTCTTTCTTCCGATTGCTGAATCTATATAACCCTTCTGTTTCTTGCGGCCCTTATAGATGTGTTGAGCTTATCTGTTGAGCGGTGGTAATAGACGACCTTCCTGATCTCATCGGCGTGGCGTGGGGGTAGATCGCCAGTGGCGGATGGTAAGATAGGCTGGCGAGGAGGCGGTGGAGCAGGTTGATGGGGTGGGGCTATGAACGACAACCTATCGAATGCCAACTATATCACATCTCGGGCCATCCTATCGACCCGAAACGAGTACATTAATAGGATCAATATGAAGATAATTGATCTGTTTCATGGGGAGGAGATAGCGTACCATAGGTTTGACTGTGCGGAGAATGATCCTCATAGCTATTACCTTCCTGAATTCCTAAACACCTTGACTCCTAACGGTCTGCCTCAGCATGTACTCAAACTCAAAATTAACTGTCCCATGATACTGGTGTGGAACATTGACCCTGCAAATAAACTATGCAATGGGATGAAACTTGTAGCTCAGGCATTCCAAAAGAATGCTATAGATGCTTAGATTATGCTTGGCCAGCACGCCAAGAAGAGGGTATTCCTGCATAGAATACCTCTATGTCCCTTGACGACAAGATGTTCCCATTTAGATTCAAAAAGAAGCAGTTCTCGATCAGACTCAGCTTCACAATGACAATTAACAAGGTGTAAGGGAAGACCATCCCAAATGTTGATATCTACCTCCCTGAACTGATTTTCTCTCATGGGCAACTGTATGTTGCGCTATCTAGAGTCACCGCCAGAAGCAACATCAAGATACTTGCCGTCGCAGACAAGGAGAAGGACAAAGGCCGGAAGTCTAAGAAAACTCATGGGAACCTCACAAAAAATATTGTCTATAAAGAAATACTCACATCATAGACAAGATTTGATTAAAATGATATCTAAATTGTGTTACAATGTAACTTTATTTTAAAATCTTTTGGAACATATACCAATAATACCATTTCTAAATATATTCTAATGTCATGAATGCCTTATGTACTATGTACAATATATTTGGTTTTTATTTATGTTGGAAGAGAAACCATAAAAACTTTTATAATCGGGAAAAATAGATGCTTGATATTGTAGCAAAATTTTCTTTTATTGCTTAACCTTTATGTTTTGTTACTAATTTTATTTTTCGTAGTAATGCACGAGCATTAAACTAGTTTCTTCTAAAGGATTATGCACTCTTTTAGTTTTTAAATTACAAAGTTAATTATATATATATCTTTAAATACTAATATTTAATGGGTAGTATAGTTCAACTTTAATTAGAATCCATCAGATTAAGGTTAGATATTTTTCTTTTTTGAGAATTTCTAGAATTTATCTATCTTTTTAAATAACATACAATGGTCAATATAGCCCGTGGCGGCACGAGACTTGGGATCAAAAGCCCGAACAGCTGGTTCACTCAGGCCATGGCCCGAGAACAGTTGGTCCGGCTCGAGACTTAGGCCATGGGGTGGCTCCGACCATGATTATAGCTATCTTTAATCAAGGTTCACCACATTCAGAGACAGATGTTTTTTTAGAATTTCTATCTTTTTTTTCTTAACTGATCTGAAAGACATGTTGTAAGCTTAAGATGTTTTGCTTTTTTAAGAGAATTTATAGCCTATTTTCATGAGTTATATATATATATATATATATATATATATATATATATATATATATATATATATATATATATATATATATAATAGATACATAATTATCACAACCATGACATATTCTCCCTGTCGAACCATCTGACCTATCCCTTACTAACACATATTACATCCAATCTGTAGTCGAATTTCCCGTATCGTCATTAGAAAACCGAGCTTACATGCTATAATCAATCAAATCAATCACCGTGGGAGAGCAAGCCAGACTCCAAGGTGTTAAAACTTAGAAGTGCCTTTTACCCTTCCAGACCTCACTAAACAAACCGGGCGAGCGGCAACCTTGTCACGGCACGGCAACTGGGCGGACGGGAGAGTCCAAGCCCAGCACGGGCTCTCCCGCATCATCCCCGCGAGCGCCTCCACGACACACATCTTCTCCGCTCCGCATTAAACAACGGCCCCTCCCGTCCACGTACAGCCGTGTAGCTCCGTAGTTTAATCCTAGTCCAACTCTCGCCAAATCGCCAGAAGCGCGCGCGCGGCAGAACACATCACGGGCAACGGCAGTTGTTTTATCCCCCGCGTAGCTGTGACGGCGACCGGTGGGACGGATGCGCGCCCACCTGGTCTATGGTCGGCCGGGCCGGAGCACCCTGCAGCTGCCACCGCCGCTGCTTAAACTGATGGGCTCGGTGCCTAGAGTATTCTAAAGCGCGCACCGTGCTTTCGGGCGGGGGAGAAAACTAATGCGGCGTTGTTGGCTGCTATTTCGGGCAAGGCTGCGGGCCGGGATTGGAGTGCGGCGGTGTCATATACAAGAGAAAAATAAAAGTTCTGCCTTGCATTAGCATATTTTATTGTATTCATGGCGAATAGTAAGTGCAGAACTAACCCAAAAAAGATTACAAGAATAAGAAAGTACCAGAAACACACGATGGTTAGAATCGATTCTCTAGCCCTTTCGTTTCCCTCCGTGCGTACCCACTGGTTTTATGCACGCGTGGCGGTCTTTGTGCGTGGGCTCGGTGGCCTCGGCTCGCCCGGCCGGCGACAGGTGTGCCGCGCGCGGGAATTGTTAAATGGCCGAGGGGCGCGTATAAAGCGCCGGACAGGAAAGGGAAGGCCAATGCGCTCTGCCATTGCTGTCTGTGCAGCATATAATTGCACGGTGTTAGCTGCTGCTATTAAACATTAGCAGAGATCGTCGAGCATATGTTTAATTTGTTTTCCTTGCTTGCGATTGAGGATCTGTTTGGTAGAGTTCTATATTCCAGTTTCTCCTGAAATTTAAAACTTGTAGGCTAAATTAAAGTGAATTAAATTTATATTTTTGATCTAAAATGTAAACAAGATGATCTATTTAAACACTCTTAATATATTCACAGTTTCAGTTTCACGAATTTGATGAAGCTAAAATTTTCAATTTAATCTAAAAAAATTAAATTCCTGCCAAACACACCCTAAATGTCGCTTATTATCGTGCGTCTTTGTGGTCGAGTGGAATCCTCTCTGGCACGTTCGCTTTTGCACTTTGCAGTCTTGACTAGAAGCATCTAGTCTTCTAGTCGATTTAGCTATTAACAAAGTGTACGTGATCTGTACATATGATTTGTCTAGAAACATCTAGTCTTCTAGCCGATTTAGCTATTAACAAAGTGTACGTGATCTGTGCGTATGATTTGTCCATACTGCAAGCGAGCTCCTGGTAGTAAGGAGTATTAAGAAAGAAATAATGCAGGACTCCCAACTTCCTACTCAAGTCCTACAAAGAAGACAGAGCTAATTGACATATTACATCAGGATACATGAGCAGCAGTTCTTGCCTAGGACCTTCAGTGGTAGGGATAATCTTTCTTTTCTGCCTTAAGGGCATAATGAAGACCTTTGCACATTTCAGTGGTAGGGATAAACTAAAAGAAGCCTACCAACATTTCATAACGATATTGGGTCAAACTGGAGTAAGGGACAAAGCGCTCCATTAGAACACCTTGGGATACAATGAGAGGGATCTCAGCGATCTAGAGAGTGAGATCATCGAAGAAGAGGTAACTAACACCGTTCAAGAACTTCCCAATCAAAAAGCGCCAGGTCCCGACGGTTATATTGGACTATTCTACAAAACATGCTTCAATATCATCAAAGCCGACCTGATGGACGCAATTAGAGGTTTCTTCGATCTCCGTCATAAAAATCTGCACAAATTAAATGAGGCAAACATTGTTCTTCTCCCGAAAGTGGAGAATGCAAACACTTTGGATCGTTTCAGACCAATCAGCCTTATTAACAGCTTTATGAAGATCATCACCAAAATTCTGGCAAACAGATTGGCGCCAAAGCTAAACGAATTAGTCTCAATATCGCAGAACGCTTTCATAAAAAAGAGATGCATACATGATAACTTCTTATATGTGCAAAGAGTAATCCGAAAACTACACAGAGACAGGACTCCGGCTCTCTTCATTAAATTGGATATCTCAAAAGCTTTCGACTCCTTGAACTGGAGCTATCTTCTTGAGGTCCTTCAGGCTCTAGGCTTTGGCCGTAAATGGCGAGAATGGGTAGCTGCCATACTTAGGACTGCCTCTTCAAAGGTTTTGATCAACGGACAGCCGACAGTGACAATAAGACATGCGCGCGGGGTTCGTCAGGAAGATCCGTTATCCCCCTTGCTATTCATCTTAGCAATTGACCCCCTTCAAAATTTATTGGAATTGGCTGCGAGTCGAGGTATTCTCAAGCCGGTGCTACCGCCAGCTGCAAGCTTAAGATGCTCTCTTTATGCGGACGATGCTGGGATATTTTTAAATGCAGATGTGGATGAGCTGACAGCCCTTTCCAGAATTTTGGATATTTTTGGAAGGTGCTCAGGTTTGAAAATCAACATTTCCAAAACAAAAATATACCCAATCAGGTGCCAACAAGATCTCTTGCAAGATTTGTTGAACGTTTTCCCCGGAAAAATCTCAACCTTCCCGGGGAAGTACCTCGGTCTTCCTTTGCACACTAGACAACTAAGGAGAGTGGAAATACAACCACTGATTGACAAAGTAGGCAACAGACTTGCGGGTTGGAAAGGAAAGCTGCTCTCCAAAGCCGGAAGGGAAACTTTGGTAAATTCAGTATTGACATCACAACCTATATATCACCTCACGGCCTTCCCGGCACAAAAGTGGCTAATTCGATGCATCGATAAGCTCAAACGAAGCTTTCTTTGGAGAGGAACAGACCCGAAAAATTGTAGTGGAGGCCATTGTTTGATCAATTGGCCGGTGACCTGTCTACCAAAGAGTAAAAGGGGCCTTGGGATCAAGGACCTGGATCGCTTCGCCAGGGCTCTTAGGCTCCGCTGGCTTTGGTTTCGATGGAAACACAATGAAATGGCCTGGACGGGGCTTGAGTTACCATGCGACAAAACAGATATTTCCCTTTTTAATGCTTCAACAATCGTTATGATAGGCAATGGTGAATTGGCAGACTTTTGGAGATCAAGCTGGGTTGAAGGACAAGCTCCGAAAAATATTGCTCCGAACCTATACCAAATAGCGCGAAGAAAGAACATCTCGGTCCAGCAAGCCTTGTCAAACAGCTACTGGATCCGCTTTTGCACTCCGGTAAACTCTGAAGCAGAAATCAGAGAATTTGTAGCGCTCTTTGTAGCAATACAACGGATTAATAGAGATGAAACTAGGGAGGATCAGATAACTTAGCGTTGGACTCTCGATGGCCAATATTCAGCAAAGTCTGCCTACCTGGTGCAATTCCAAACTATTTACTGTAAGATGAAAATCTGTCCAATATGGAAGGCGCACGCTGAACCCAAATGCCGATTCATTGCATGGACTTTACTTCATAACAAAATTTTAACAGCGGATAATATGCTCAAGAGGGGGTGGCCATGCAATGCCAACTGCACTCCTTGCAACGCGTCAGCGGAAACAACAAGCCATCTTTACAAAGACAGCACTTTCGCTACACAAGTGTGGGATCTGCTTCTACGCTAGGGGAGATTGGACCGGTGCCGGAATGTGAGCCATTCAGGATCGATATATAAATGGTGGCAAAGAATGAGAGCCCAATATGACAAAGAAAGCCGACGGCAGCTGGACGGGATGATCATCTATTTCTGGTGGAATCTCTGGCAAGAGAGAAATCAGCGCACTTTTCAGGGGAAAATTAGAACGCCAGAGCAAGTGGCTTCAGTGATCAGGGATTCGGTGCTCAGTCGTGCGGTGGCCTGGAAGATTACGAATTAGTTGCTGTGTGATGAGGACAACACCAACATGGATACGACTAGCGTGACCGCTGCCCCTCCTTCCTCTCCGGCTTCTCCAATGACTACCGACGCTGCTCCATCTTCGTCACAAATGATCAACGCTGCGGCAACTTCGTCGCCGAGAGGCCTTAATCCAAAAGCTCAGCTATTCAAGCCCACATCAACAGACAAGGGCCTCAAGCACACACCCGAGAACAGCCCACGCGTCAAGGAAGGCCCATATGGAAGCCCAAGATGCCAAAAAGCCCGGTTCGGCCATCCAGCAGCATGCCAACTTCAAACGGGCATAACTTGGGCTCTCGTACTCCGTTTTCAGCGTGCGACCACCCGTTTGAAAGCTTAGGAGATAAGCTTTCCAATGGATCCAGCCTCACTTCCAAATTCACTACAGAACGACGGAAAAATTCGAAACAATGTCACGGGCCAGAAATTCAGGGTGCTGCATCACCCCACTTTTGGGCCTATGGCCCATGTATCTTAGGGTTTTGGTGGCCACCGCTGTTTTGGCTGCCCTACACCTCTTGGCCGCCGCTATATATGTGGCCGCCGCCGTTCTTTTACGCTTAGGTTTTGTTGTGTTTTGGTAGACCCTTGTGCGTCCTCCTCGTGTTCAAGTGTCGACTAGACCACGTTACGAGAAATGTAACCTCACCCTTGTATCTTTGAGATTATTGGATTGGAATTGCTCTCACCTTGTTCTTGCATGTTCTCGGTTGCAGCAGGTACAAGGATCGATCGGGTCTTTGATTCGGTTGATCGCCTCGTGTGGTGACGTTGCGATTGCTTAGTTGCTGATCTCGTGGTTAGTAGCCGATCCATCTACTTCGTGCACTATCAAACCGACGTATCGTTCTCATCAGAAGATCGGCCCGACCCCGTGCGCATCAAGTGGTATCAGAGCGATGGTTGCCTGGTGAGAACACCCTTATCCTTATTTAGTTCTTCTTGTTCATCCTAGAGTCCAGAAAATAGCCACAAAAAAATTCTGTTTGGCGTGTGTTTGATCTAATCCGAGCACATTTTGGCCTTTACTATTACTACCTAGTTTAATTCTTGTTGAATTTGCGTTGCATCGTCGTGTTGTTGCTGGTCTTAGTGTTTTGATCTTTAGAGTTTCGAGTTCTTGCCACGTTCTTGTCACCGAGTTGAACTCCATCGCGTCGTCACGTCCAATTCGGATCCTCCTCTGTCCAGTTCGGTATTTTGGTCATAACTCCCACATACGAACTCGGATTTTGCTGTTCTTATACTTTCCTGAAAGCTTGAGAAATTATCTACAACTTTGTCCATTGTGAAACTTTCCAGAAACGCCGTCTTCTTGCCCAAAATCCCGTCGGATTGGAATCTGTTTTCGTCCTGGATTTTCTGAGCAGTCTGTATTTCGGGGTCAATATCTCTGGCTTTCCTTATCCAAAATAGACGTTCCATATATGCAAATTGATCAGCTCGAAAAGATCTACAACTTTTCAGTTATACGTTTTGCATTGGAAGCCAATAAAACCCGAAAACAGCGTTTGAAGTTTCAGCATAGTAGATCTGTTTTGCAGCAGGAAAATTTTTGAGTTGTAATTCATCATATGTGCCACTTTGATATAAAAGGAAGAAAAAAAGAAAAAGAAAAGGCAAGTGCATATAAAAGAGCCGCACGAAAAGGTGGAAAAAAAGCCCTAGCTATTTGCTTGTGTGATGTGGTCATTCTGTTGCTATTTCTCGTGATTTCATTGGTGTCGGGTCTCGCGTCTCTAGTGCGGTCTAGCCTAGGACCAGATAATACCGTCGTTGAACGTTCTTTCAACTTGTTTTGGCTAGTGTGGTTCTTGTATATCCTTTGCTACATATCATACCTATCCAAGCTCCACCTACTATTAACCACAGGAGAAGCACCTTGCAATCGCTTTGTCACCCCCGAGTGCAGATTACCATAATCCACCGATTGAAACTTGAAAAGCTGCGCAGGTAAAAACGGTAAGAACTTGGTGTAAGCTTGAGCGTGTGAGATCCTCCACTCGTCCACATATTAGTAGTTCATAGGAACTAATTCTCTTGTGAGTTCTCTGTTTGTTGCCCCTAACAATGGCAGTGCACATAGCAAGACAACTTACGAGGATGATATTGAGGATTGTCCATGCTTGATGAAAGAGAAAAGAAATCTTGGCGAAAACTTAGCGACTTGAGTCCTGCGAAATCAAAGGGTGAAACGGTCGAGCATGGGATTATCCCTTCGACCAAGAATGAGAACACACCACTGAAGAAAGATTTGAAGCATACCTCACCCAAGAAGAAGGATAGTAAATGTATTTCAATATGTAACGATAAGAATGTGCTTGCTATTCCTGCGACTAACCCTATAGGCAAGAATGATCAAGATGGTGTGCAACTGAGTGCTGCAATGACGGACAACTACATGAGCCTCATGTCTCATCGCCTACTTAGTGCACCAGTGGAACATGCCAATGAAACTCAACGCAACAACTTATTCCAAACTAAATTTGTTGTGCAAGAACACGCGGTACACGTCATCATTGATGGAGGAAACTGTAGCAACCTCGCAAGTCTACACATGGTCGAGAAGCTTGGCTTGACCACGACTCCACTTCAAAGACCTTACTCAATGGAATGGTTCAACTCAATTGGTAAGGTTAGTAACACAAACGTGCAAGTTCCTGTTTACATTGGTTCATACCATGATCATGTTTGTTGTGATGTCATACATATGGAATCATGTTCACTTTTATTAGGTAGACCTTGGTTATATGATGTTGATGCTATTCACTATAGTAGAACCAATCAATATACTTTCAAGTTTAATGGAAAGAAATTGGTTTTGAATCCAATGACTCCTGCTGAGCTAGCCAAAATTAATGCAAAAAGAACTAATGGTAAAGAACATGAGGATGACAAACTTGTTAGTGGTGTACAACAATCTAAACCAATGTTCAAGAAAGAAATTCTTTTAAATAAGATTGTTTCTCACATGATATTGCTTTGCGACATCCTGCTTCTTGCCTCCTGCTGCCACTAACCTTTTGCAGATCATGAGAAGGAGTCGAGGACGACTCCAATTAAGAAAGGGAGGATGATGAGGACAACACCAACATGGATACGACCAGCGTGACCGTTGCCTCTCCTTCCTCTCCGGCTTCTCCAATGACTACCGACGCTGCTCCATCTTCGTCACAAATGATCAACGCTGCGGCAACTTCGTCGCCGAGAGGCCTTAATCCAAAAGCTCAGCTATTCAAGCCCACATCAACAGACAGGGGCCTCAAGCACACACCCCGAGAACAGCCCACGCGTCAAGGAAGGCCCATATGGAAGCCCAAGATGCCAAAAAGCCCGGTTCGGCCATCCAGCAGCATGCCAACTTCAAACGGGCATAACTTGGGCTCTCGTACTCCGTTTTCAGCGTGCGACCACCCGTTTGAAAGCTTAGGAGATAAGCTTTCCAATGGATCCAGCCCTACTTCCAAATTCACTACAGAACGATGGGAAAATTCGGAACAATGTCACGGGCCAGAAATTCAGGGTGCTGCATCACCCCACTTTTGGGCCTATGGCCCATGTATCTTAGGGTTTTGGTGGCCACCGCTATTTTGGCTACCCTACACCTCTTGGCCGCCGCTATATATGTGGCCGCCGCCGTTCTTTTACGCTTAGGTTTTGTTGTGTTTTGGTAGACCCTTGTCGCGCCCTCCTCGTGTTCGCGTGTGTCGACTAGACCACCTGCACGAGAAACGTAACCTCACCCTTGTATCTTTGAGATTATTGGATTGAATTGCTCTCACCTTGTTCTTGCATGTTCTCGGTTGCAGCGGTACAAGGATCGATCGGTCTTTGATTCGGTTGATCGCCTCGTGTGGTGACGTTACGATTGCTTAGTTGCTGATCTCGTGGTTAGTAGCCGATCCATCTACTTCGTGCACTATCAAACCGACGTATCGTTCTCATCAGAAGATCGGCCCGACCCCGTGCGCATCACTGTGGCTAGTTCGGTTTTTCTTTTCTCTCTTCTCTATAGGTCCCTCTCTCCTTTTCCTTTCTATTTTTCTCAGTGCTGTTTTCTTGTGCTGTATTTGTTTTCTTTTAAAGTTTTCAGTCGAGTTTTCGGTTTTTTCTTGTCAGGAAGATTATGATGTGAGGTTTTTTCCCCGGTTTTTTTCTTAAAAAACTGGGCCTCTTTCTCTACTAAATAAAATTTGCAGCAACTCTCTTGCTGCTCTTTCAAAAAAAAAAACCTTTGCACATGAATATCAGGCATTTTTCATGGAATCTAGAGCTTGGGAGCTAAAACAACAGTGCTTCAATGTTTTTCCTCTCAATACAAGTTACATAAATCTTGAAGCAAACGAATAGGTAAGTAATCACTATCTACCCTTTATTTATGCTTTAATATTTATGCAACTATTAAAAAGAAAAACACGGAAGCACCTCACAAACTCAAAGCTTTTAAAGTTAAGCTCTGAAACTATGCATTTACTACTTTTCTACAGTCCCTGAATCAACAATCAAAATGGCATTTGTTGAAGGAGATGCAATTGAAGGGTTCTGGCTGGAGTGGAAGGGAAACTGGCCATTATTGGCAAGCAAAAAAAGGGCTTATACACTTCTGGATGAAAGAACCTACATATGCGTGAACAAGACATTCTGCTTACGATGGAATGTAGTGGAAAACAGCACAAATAGGATTCCAGCCAGGGAACATGCATGAAACTAGGAACTTCTTGGATGTACGTACCGAGACGTCAATGGCCCAGCCCATTAGTACCATGAAGCGAATTAAACGTCCCATGAGGCCCACTAATTGCACGGCACACTACACCATGCTACGTTCCATGAGTCGGTGACATTGCCAAAATGGGATAAGAAGCGACGTCGCCTTCTCCGTTTGCTCTCATGGTCATGGCCGTCCCTAAAACACGCCATGGTCATCGAAAAGCCGCTTGTCCATTTCCGTTACTCCTCCTTGATTCCCCACGGGCACACCATGCATGCGACGATTAATCCTACTCCCGCACGGGCAAATTGAAATGCAACAAGAACGATTAATCCGCAGCGTTGCATGACATGCACGTACCGTCGCACAACGATTCCATGGGCACCACCCTCACCGTCGCCGCCGCTGGACCCTACGTTCGGCCTCACCGTCAGCATCAAGGAATCGCGGAGGTGGGGCACCGAATGAGTCGAGCGCGGCACGGTGTCGAGTGTCGACCGTGTCCTACCGCTGCGTGGCGCTTGCGCACGGACCCGTGCCGGAGTTCTGCGGGAGGAACGAGAACGCCCCGGATTTGAGGACCGTGATGGCGTGGGGGAACGCGGTGACCGTGCCGCAGTTCGCCCGCGACCGAGGAGCTGCGGCGCGGGGAGGCGCCGTGGACGTGACGCTGACGGCGCCGGCGAGGTACTGCAAATATTGCAGATCGACAGAAGGTGGTCGAGCGCAGCGCTCGCGTTGGCCGCGGCCAGGCCTCGCGGCACTGCCGTGCCGTGTGACTTACCAGATCCCGACCTTGCCTGACGACGCAGGCAGGAGACCACCGGCGGGGATGCTCTTGATGTAAGTAACGGCTGTTAGTGATATGCCCTAGAGACGATCATAAGAGATAATTGTATCATATGTTTATGTTTATGTAGTCATCAGTTCCATGAATAAATATCATTATTTTGTTCATCAAGTACGACTTGATTGTGATACACAATGTACATTTGATATTATTCTAAATGTTCCCTGATCCCGTATCATTATATAGAACAATAATGTTTTGACCAGCACATGTATTGATTGATGGTAAAGTATCACATACCATAGATATGGAGATATCAAATCAATTATGTGGGCACATGTTAGAGAACATGGGGTTGGATAAACCTACTCTGAGACACTGCTAGATTGTTATCCTTAATATACCATCAGTCTGTAGTCTCGAGTGATATATCTATATGATCCTTTGACCTAAGATCCTTATTGATTTTCAGCGTGTGTAGTTGTATACTTTGGGGATATCAAACCCTACTCCGTAAAAGGGTTGCTATAAAGGTAGCTTATGGGTATGCCATGAAACACAACATAGGATGAAAGAGATCAAGATGGGATTTGCCCCTCCTAGATAACGGGAGAGTTATCTCTGGGCCCCTCGGTGTGGATGGATTGGGAAAGTGCATGGCCATGCCAATGTGATTAAAGAGTTAATCACATTTTCATATCCATTACATTGACGAGTGAATGGGTCAAGCTATCACAAGGATGGCACGCATTTTGCCTTGAGCTTAACTGGTATCGCATGGCAAAAGGATCGGCATATGAGTATATCAAGGTTCAGCTGATACGATCACTCTGTGCATTCGGGGGGACATGTCCTGCTAGGAACCGCTGTTGTCTAGTGGTCTGAAAAAGAGGTTTCCAAGGCTATGGCCGTTTGCGCATGAACCTAACGGGTCACACACTTAATGGGTTGGAACATGCCGAAATGGATTAGGATCCATTAGTGGGTTCCGCGGATATGGATCTGCGGGGACGAGATTCCTAATGGGTTTCTATCATAGAAGGCCCATTAGCGTGCGCTCTATATAAAGGGGGCGTGGGATGAGGCTGCATATGAAGGTGTTTTTCCACCACGAAACCCTAGCCGCCGACTCCCTCCTCCTTGCAAAAACCCTAGCCATCGCACGCGTGGTGCTAGCACATCAGCGCACGGCTTTCCACCCCTGGACGTATGGATACCGTAGAGGCATCGTTGTATCTGCCTCGGCGCTGATCGACAAGAACGTCTACTTCCTCTACAACGTTGCGTGCGCGATCACAAGGAGGAGACGATCAACCCCGACATCTACTACTGTACTTTGGAGTACGCGGGGACGCTTCACCCACTCTCCTTTCACTGCTAACGTGCTCCAAGGGTAATAATCCATGATCTCCTACTCGCATGTATCCTAGTTGAATGCGTAGAAATTTTTGTTTTCGGCTAGCGTAGCTTACGCAATCCTTTCAACAGCAGCGGGCAAGTAAACGGTGACATGGCCGGATTTCTGGTGGTTTGTTCCGAAATTCGCATCTAGGTTAAGTTCCTTTCGAAATAATCTTTTTACAGTAGCCATCCTGGATTATATTCTTGTTACGAGCCTTTATCACTTTTTTAGCCTGATGGCACAAATTTAATCTCCTTATAAATTTAATTACAAAAATAACTCTATTCCTAACCGTGGAAACACCTGAATGTAATTCGTCTTCCTCCAACAACAGGGAAGTACCGCACTGTTGGTGATACAGCTATTAACAAGACCAAATTTGCAAAAAAGATTACACATAAGGCTAGAAAAGTGACTTGATCGGATCGATGCATGCAGCTTATAATGATGTTACGATTTTAGGTTAATTTTGTTGACGTGTTCTTTGTTTATCTATTGTTAATGAGCTGGATGAAACAACGAAACAGCTTTAAGACCAAGGAACAAACGGTAGATTCTTGCGACAGAAGTGAGCATGCATGGCAGAAACCATAAATTGTGTGCCTGCTGCAAGCTGGCCACGTAGAACAAGCCCTAAAAACATTCATCACACTATGCCGAAGCAACAGAACAAAATTATATCAGCAGAATCTGACCAAATTCGGGATCCATCCAACGTAACAACAGTCAAGAACAAGATAGTAATAACCTGCAATAGGCCTGACGATAAGAGCAGAGCACCAGATACCAAGTACTAATATATGGTGAATGGAAACAAGAGTTTGGATCCATGGAATTGCATTGCGCCCCCAAAATCAAAATTCCCCAAGATTCCATGATATACCCCCCGGAGACCAGCCTCTTATCTACATCACCAACGACCAAATGAAACTTGCTCATCCATAAGCTAAACTACCTTCCCCTTGATGCTACTACTACACCATTTCTCCAGGCCCCCTCCTAGTTTACCACCCAAAACTTATTCCATCACACCACAGGAGTATAGCCCCCACAATGTATTTACCACCAAAGCCCACCTTCTCCAGTATAACCCCAGAACATATTTACCTCCAAGCCCAACTCACCACCTCAGGTACACCGCCACCACGTTTAGAACAAGAAAAACAAAAGATAGATGCTGCTCCTACAATATGACCTACTAAGTAATGATACCAATGCAATTTCTTCACCATCATCAGTGCACTTGCTTCGCAAGATAATGGCGAACTACCTTCCCTCTACCTTGGCTGGGGCTTCTCCAAGAATGACCTAGTTGGTCGGACCTTTGGCCTTGGGCCCTGAGGCGAAGGGCAGTGGTTCTGTGAGCGCTGTAGCATCTGAACCATGGATGGTGTTTGATAGGAGTAGACAAGTGTAGTGCTGTCTGTAGAGTCGCCACGTGCTGTGGCTCTCTGCCAAGAATGCGAGCTCAGTCCGGACAGCAGATATGCCCTCCCTGAAGCCTCGTAACGATGCCTGTTAGCCATCCTCTCCTGCATCTCCCTGAGCTCTGCATCAAGGGCCATGCAAAGACGGTCCCCACTCTGGCTTGAAAAGGACTGTGACAATATCCTCCGGCAATCCTCAAGAATAGCAACCGCATCAGAAAGAGCACCTCTCTCAGCAGCTGCCCTTGCAGCCTCAATAGCATCGGCAGCACGGACACGGTTCCTCTCACGATCAACCTCCATGCAAACTGGCTCAGATGTGGGTGATTTTGGCCTCAGGATCTTTACCTCGTCACCTTGAATTTTGATGGCTTCATTCGTCACTGGATCTCGATAGGCACAAGCAACCTTCAAAAGTGTGGTCTGTTCACAAGATTGTGGGAAGCTCACAGACAGTAAAAAGTCCCTCTCCTCATCAGCATAAAGATGGCCAACATCAATTGACCCATTTCTCCCATCTCCAGCCACCTTGCTCAGGTAACTACCAGATTTGATGGAACGAAGCTGAACAACAGGATGCACACACTCCACAGTTAGTAGGATATCCTGAGCTACAACACTAAGAAGCCCACCAATACACTGAGCAAATGCATCCTGAATCACACCTTCATCCTCAATAAAGGAAAATGTACCACCAGAGGCCTCAGCAATTGAGTGCAAAGCATCTGAATCATGGTCTGCTCCAAAACCAAACCCATGGACGGGCACAATGCACGCCGTGTGATTTAGAATGGAAGATGGAACAAGTGACCTATAATCTGGCCTGGTTCCCCTAACATTTGATGAAATATTATATGTATCTTGACCATCTGACAACAGAATTATGCTGCATACTGGATTCTTATAACTGCGGTCCTCAATAATCTTGGCAGCTTTCTTCAGTGCATCAGCAATGTTTGTGCCACCACCAGCACCAAGTGAGTTGACAGCCTGCAAGGCCTGCTGCCGACCAGAGTGTGACATCCGTCGGAGATGGAACAACCTTCTGGCAGCAGATGAGAAAGCAATGACTGAAAGGCGATCAGATGGCCCAAGGTGTTGAATGACAAAACCCATGGCTCGCTTCAAGAGTGCAAGTTTGGTGCCTGCCATACTGCCACTAACATCAAGCACGGTGACAAGATCAACAGGAGCACGAGATGTAGGATACCCAATCGAGGTTGCATTGACCAGTCTGCCTGTGACATGCTCTGAGTTAGCACATGGGGCCTTCAGGTGGACTAGAACAGCAAAATCATTTTGAGGTGATGACTGTGGAATGGCCGAGAACTCTGGATATGTCTTAATATCCACAGTTCTACTAGATCTAACATCATGATTGTCGGCAGCCTCCATCTGCTGCAAAGGTTCATCATCATTGAAGTCTATTGGCTCAGAAGTACGGAAGGCAGGAGCTTCTTGCTGGCGGTTTGGAACCTGGCGGAGAAGAGCCATGTAGGCATCTTGTTGGGGTAATCGAGCATGGTTTACATTCAACCCACTTCTTCCACGAGGAACAATAGAAGATAACGAGCGATTAAAGGGTATCTCTTTCCACTTCGCTCGGCAGACTGGGCATACATGATTTCCATGCTTCACACTAGAGGAGATGCAATGAAAGTGGAACATATGAGAACATTCAGCAGTGAAGAGGGCTTGTCCATGACCTGGCTTCATGGAATCAAAACATATTGCACACATTCTCTGTTAAGAGGGGGAAAGAAGATGTATCAATTTAATTGTGTTGCGTCAGAATTCACCCCTTGGCAACAGTAAAAAAGTTACATAATAAATTTCTAATAAATATGGAGACATAAGCTCAGAAAACAAAGATTGCTTGAAAAATTCAATGCCTAAACACAAAAATGAAAAATGTGCCTTATTGAAGAGGGCTCACAGACGTCGACATTACCTTATTGAGAACCATCCAGTTGTATATCCCAGCCATTTTTGACATATAGCACAGTTGGATGGACTATCAAGTCAAAGTTCACTTTTATTTGTTTGTCAGATAAATTGTTTTATCTACTCAACCAGATAAGTGGTGGGTACAAGTACAACTCTTGAAAGCATCGCTGACAAGTCCTACACAATTTTCAATCATTTACCACCCTAGCAGCACTTTATCAAGTCCCATTCAACAGTGCTTTGTCCAGCAAGACCGCACCTCACATGTCCTATGTGAGTCCTTGTCTTCATTTATCAATTCCAGCACCATATATATATAAATAGTTGAACACACCCACTAAATTAAAGAGTTAAAACCTACATGTAATGTGCCAATAATTCAACAATCTAAATGCTACAATTCATTTATCCTCAAGCTTCCAAAGTTACGACTTACAAGCAGCTTATAAAGATATCTAGGAACCATGTTTTCTATCTCCTGGTTTAACGTATGATATTCTTTTTTCTTTTAACTTAATATTAGGATGGTGGTCCATATTCTTACAAATTAAGTGCAGTTGAAGATGCACTGATAAGCAATACATAAGGAAATTGTGGAACACTTCAAGGGTGTAGCATTCAATTCATATCAAGGACCTACCTTCATTGACTAGCCTATTGTTCTAATAAAAGAGAGATATAACCACTAACCACCAAAATCTTTTGAAAATGATTTTTTAAGCAAGTTGATCGTACCACAACCACTGATCATCTCAATCAACTTAGTGGATCTGCATAGATATCTCCACATCATATATGTATTCATTTACGTAAGCTCACCCTGCGCCGCCATATACTATGTACCCATCTTAGTATTTACCCATGCAAGATTTTCATTATCCAACCTCATTTTTTTACATTTTAATTCGTCAACAAAGTGTACCTGCCTTGAACCATATATATCTGTTTATTTTTCATGAAATATAGCTGGATGGACACAGAAATCGTAATGACGGTAATATTTTCTTAATTTTATTTTCAGTAAATTAACATCTAAACTCAAATAGCACCTCACATGAAAAGATAAATAGGAAAAAATCACCAGTACGTAACAAATGCTACCAAGAGCAGTTTATTTTACGAGTTTTAACTAAACCACAATCAAATTCAATCTCTAGCACACAATAACCGAACCTAAAAAGGCACTTTCACTTGACTTGTTTCAACCGACATCCTCACATCCGTTGTGTTATAGGATCTATTAGTTTATCAGCACCATCATAAAGTAAAATATGGACTATTATTGGTTTTGACCAAAATATAAAATGCAAAACATGTCCAAAATAAAGACATCTTTTGACCAATACCTACCATAAATCTCAGAGCTAAGCTAACACAAAATTGCCGATAACAATCCATATGCTACTATACAAGTCATTGAATGACGGTTTTTCATGATGTATCACACTGCAAAAATCAATGTAAGCAGCACTTCTGATGTTGTGGTTTCCCAAATGGTACACTTCGTTGCTCATTAAAACACAAGACACACAAACACCTTAACACAGCTATAAGAGCAAGTACAATAGCAAAGCCTACTGCTGGCTAATAGCAAGCTAAAAGCTAGCTTGTACAATAATTGTCTCTAAAGGTTGTCTCCAAATGTTGTGCAATAACTATCTTGTCTTTCTTATACATAAATAATCTACTTATGCTCTCGTGCAAAACTGGTTACTAAATAAGAGCCAACTCTCTTCTCTCTCCTCTTTTCTCACTCTTTCACATAAACCAAAGCTGATATATACAGTCTAAGAGCCAGCTGAGGTGGCCTTATTGTACATGCCCTAAGAAAATATTTCACAATAGGCGGCCCTACCTTTACACAAAAAAAATATATAATTTCTGATCAAACAAACTAACAAAAATTTGTCAAACTTACACGCTTGCCAATTTCAACCCAACACCAGCAGCCGTGGTCATGTTGGTTTACCAAGGGTGTGTTTGGTTGGTGGGATGAGGTTAAATGGGATGGGATGGTCCTGTACCATTTGGTTCCATCATTTTAAGTGAATGGAATGATTTAGTATCTATAGAAAATATTCCTCAAATTTCTATCACACCGTTCAAGACGGAATGATTCCATTCAAATAACCAAATACATGGATGACATTTTTCTTGAACCATCTCATATATGTACCACTTGGTAAAACCAACCAAACACACTCCAAATTGTCAAATCTGAATATATGGACAGACCGAAGTTTGCACAGACAGTAATGCGGCCATGACAATAAAATAATTATTTTAATGTTTATTATCCTAACTGTTTAGTCTTTACTTCTGACCAGGGTAAGCAAATTGAGAACCGTCAAGCTCACAACACGCAAATAAATGTCAAAACATATCAGGGTATCCTCGTGAAGGTGCTGGTCAAATCGGCGCAGTTCCATACACAATAGTTTCTCGGTATGTCACCAAGTTCGACGTATTAAAAATAAAGTGTGAACATAGCAATAAAGATATCAATGAATCGTCATCACTTTCAGATCTTGGACCATTCAAAGAAATCATGCACTTGCTGTGACACTGCGACGATTACTACACACATAAATGGACATTTACTATTAAACTCTAATGCAAGGCTGGCGGTGATAGGCATTCCTGGTAATGGATAACAGCTCAAGTTCGAATATTAGCCTTTAGAAAATTAAGTAACTTAGTGATAAGAGGGGGGGTAGAAGATGATGATACACGTGAACACATGGGAAGTAGCTGAGCAAAGAAGCCAACTTTCCCTTTCGGGCAGGAGCAAGTAGAGACAGTAGAAAAGAAGCTTACGTTGTTAAGCTATGTATATCGCACAGAAGAAAAGTAAGCGGAATCGACCTAAACCAAAGCGCTAAATGATACCTAGACAAAAATAGCAAACTGATTACATCCTCAAATTCCTAAGAATCTCCGGAAACATGACCCAAAAAAGTATCCAAGAATGCATTGAAGAACAGCACAAAATGATATCTGAAGTTGGGATGGAACAGAAGATGAGCAATAGAATAGCATCATTTTGCCGATGGCAGGTGCATCTATTTTTTATGTCCCTTTAGAACAGAATTAGGTTGACATAATCATCCAAATCTGCACACAAAATAGTTTTTTTAATTAAAAAGGGGGCAGACTAATGATTTCTCATAAACATCATGAGATGATTTCAATTGCAGACAAGTAACAAGTGACAAATCCAAACTAGTAGAGGCGCAGCTCGAGACAAAGCATGATGTTAAAAACCAGACGCATACAAAAATGTTAGACTCAAGCAAGAAAAACCAAAACGAAACGCCCATCACTGCAACAAAAATTGCCGACAAGACGAACCACATATGGACCCAAATCGTTCACAGGTGAAGCCACATTGCTCCAATCAGCACATAACCCCGGCCAAGAACCTAAAGGGAAAGCCCCCACCTCCGCAGTATTTCACATCTAACCTCCCCGGCTAGGTTCCCCCGCACATAGCACCAAGCACAAACCTTTAACTCGGAACGATGGAAGAGAGTTGCTCGGGAAAGGAAGAAAAAAAGGCGTCACCTTGGAGGACTTGGCCCCTGACTTGGACCTCCGGAGCGAGCCGACCTCCGCCTGCGCCGGCGTGTTCGGAGCCGACGCATGTGTCGCCACCAGCACCACCGAGTCCTGCGACAACGCATCCGACGCGCGGCGCTCGCTGGAGCCGTCCTCCCGGTCGCCGGCGACGGCGGGGAGTTGCGCACAGAGGCCGACGCCCAGAGCCTTCTTGGCCTTCCTCCACATCCCCTCCATTGCTCTCGCACTCGCAGATTTGCCTCCTCGGAGCTTGCAACACACTATACCTTCCTTTGGTTTGACCTACGGGAGAAAGAGGAGTGGTTTTGAAGGGGAGGAGGAGCCGCCATTGGGGAGCGCTGTTCTGTGCAGGGATTGGGTTGGGTTGCGGTGGTGTGCGGCTTTTGGTTTGACCTCTGCGCTGAGAGAGACAGGGAGGGAGACAGCCAGACAGGCATACAGGAGGGGGAAACTGGGGAGTGCAGGGGGAGGTGGTGGAGTGGAGCGGAAGGGGTGGAGGGTGGGTGGCGTGTTTTGAGTTTCGACTGTGGTGGTGGGAGAAATGAAAAAAATGAGGGGGTTTTCGGCTATCGCTGCCTCCTGCCGGGCCTGGTTTTGGCTGTTGTTATGCGGGATGGAAGCATGGAATGGGGTGGCCGTGGCGTGGGGTGGGGTGGGGTGGGGGTGGGTTTGGTTCGATCTCACACCGGTTGGTGGGCGCCTACTCTGCTCATCAATCACGGTGGAACTTCTGGCTGGCGATTGGTATGAGGTATCCAATTTCACTACTCGTATGGCTATACAAGTAGATCAGGAGACCAGACATTTGGTTTTCTAGGCTATTCCAAGCTTGTCAATCCTAAATTAGCTTTTCTAATATGGATTATATGATAAGATCGTCCCATCGTGATAGGAACGTGACTCAAATCCTATCTCCCTGTACTCACAAAAGAGTGACGTTTTAGACGTAATAATCTTCGAACGCAACCTGACTGCTGTTTTTTTTACCATAATATAATAATAAACTTATAATGTTTTGAAAGCTCTTTTCGAGACGAATCTAAATATTTTCATATGCCCAATCTAAATATTCCTTGAAATAATGATAGCTAAAGCTTATAAAATTTGACTACACGCATATGAAAATGCCACTCTTTTGTGACTTCAGGGAGTATTCTAAATTCTAAAGATTGCAAGGTCTGGACCACTGTATATTATCTTATTAAAGCAATAGAAAAACAAGCCACCATGTTCGCTCACAAAGTCTACAAATTCTCATGTTAATCGTGGAAAAGGGAGAAATATCTATGCCGTCTATTATGGCAAGTCCAAATTATAACTATCTAGATTAACAGAAAGAGTTTATGTCAAGTATAATACAAAAATATCTAAAATTAGATATTTGATTTTATATGAATTCACTAGTAAAATCCTAAATAAATATAATTTGAAATAAAAATTAGCAATTGATTTATATATGAATTCAAAAAATAATTGAAATTTAGAATAAAAATAAAATAATATTAGTGACTTACTTTCGATATGAATTTCAAAGTAAAATCTCTAAATTGGAATAAAAATTACAGTAACTTATAATTGGATTTGTACGTGAACTCCAACAAAAATAATTAGGAATAAAAATAAAAGAATTGCAATTAAATTTCCATGTGAGTTTCATAGTAAAATCCCTATATATCTCAAATTTATAATAAATTCAATAAAATTTGAAATTTGCTTTGTAATATGAACTCCAATAGCACAGGTGGTGTCAGAGGAGACCACAACAGGTGCAATAGCATTGATCTGTCCTATAGGAAGACATTGGCCCATAGGGAAGCGAAGATCCGAGACAGTGGCGTGCTACTCACCGAAGCTATTGAAGAGAAGGCTAGAGTCTAAGGAGTCAAGAGCCACAATGACGAGTGGTAAGCGTCGACATTGTTGAAGAAGTCAGTGGCTAGCTTTGCATTAAAGATGAACTATAAATGATATGAGATCATCGAGTAGCTAGGAGTGTGCCACCACTAGTGAGGGACACAACATAGACAACAATTAAAGCAGACATGTCAGCATCATTGAAGATGGGAGGTCACCTCAGTTAATGAGGAAATCATAACATTGAGTTAGACAACGTCGAAGAAGAGAAGCGACAAATAGAGAAGAAGAGTACATTGAGCATGTATAATGTTATGCATGTGGATATACATGAATGCACCCATTCGAATAGAAGCACATAAGTACGGAAGCAGAGGAGCAAAGAGCTCGAGTAGTAGAGATAGCGCAACACTAGGGAATAGGCTCGAGGGCACTGGAGAGAGCATGACAAGTGTCCCCAACAAGAATCAACGACGATTGCACGCGTGTTCATGTTTGATGGCGCAACAATCAGCATTAAGCAATAACTGGTGAGAAGTAGAAAATAACTATATGATAGAATATTATATTGGAAAAAGGGTAGCGGCTAAGAGAGATCAATCCAAAATTAGGCTTTTATGTTGGAGGTTGAAGAAGACAAAGTTGTGGCGTCGAGAAAAGATAGAAGGCACATGGTTCGATGGGACGTCCATTGTACAAGGGAAGATACGTTCAAGGTAGGCTAGGTGTGTCGATCAGGGTTTCACTTTGCATCAAAAACCGCTCAAAATTCACGAAATTCTCTCGTACCGCTTTGGTTCAGAAAAGGACTTCGTTAGGTTTACCGCTCAAGTTTAAATTAAAATTAAAAAATTCAATAAATTTGAAAATAAATTATCCAAAAGTTTCCTAAAATTAGAATTAATAGCTTTATGACCTCTAGTGTGAATATTTAAAAAAAACAAAGTTTTAAATTTTACAACATTTTTTTTTGCAATTCTAGATCCCCTAATTTTTCAATGCGACACCATTTTTCATGAAAATCGCTTGAAATTCATCGTTGTTCAAGCAGTTTTTGACCTTTTTGTTCGAATTTCACTTCGTGGTTTGACTAAATTTTAAATTCATTTGACTTTTGAAATAGTTCAGTTTTTCATGATTTCATTCGGTTTTTTTTGCAAATTTTAGTACCGCTAGCTCGTCGAAATATGAAGTCGAAACAATATTGTTAACCCTGGCGTCGATGTATCCATGAGCAAGTATTATAATTCTATGTAAACTACTAAGATAATTTGTCACGCATATAATCAATATATTGCTTAGATTAAATAGAGGTATGTGTGCATGCATACATTTTAGAAAAAGCGTAAGTGATGGAAGAAGAATAGGGACATACAATTACATGATCCTTATGTAACAGAGTGTGGTTATGTTTCTAAGATCTTCAACAACTTATCATGCACAATGATTTTCTTCCATCAAAACTTATATTTCAATTATATTACCCAAGTTGTATGTTTTTTCAAACTTTTATCGTTATTTCAAATGTTTGTGATGTCCTAAAAATCTAAATAATCTACTAGATATATAAATATATTTTCAAGCACCTTAGTATTATTATTTGAACCCTGCTAGTTTTGTATAGTACTGCCACCTGATTATGATCATGTGTCAGAATAGACCAATCTGACCCAACAATCTTACGGAGTGCGGTCCTCAAATTCTAGGTTAATCATAGTGTTGCGTTGAAAAATGTGACGACGGATTGATCGGCTCAAACACATGTAAACGGCCGGGTTTAAGTTGGTTCGTGATGTGTCAGCCGATTTGATCATGTAATCGGTAAAATAGTTTAACAATATATGCTCAAAGCTGATCTAAAGTAATAATCGGCAAAGATCTAGACATCTATCCAAGCCGATTAAATCAAAGGTGAAAATAAGTCTAAATAGTCAATTAAGGCTGATTAGACGATAAAAGATAGATTTTTTCAAAAAAGACTATGCGAGTTGTTTGATTGATTAGATTGTATATCTTCTGCTTGCTCTCGATCCCCTTTTTATATTACATCGACTGATCGTATCCTTTTCCAATGTTTGCCAATCTTGATCCGTATCGGCCTTTGTACAGATAAAATTCTATTTTTAAATCAACATCGGTCATAATTTTATCTTTACCTTAACCTTTTCTTTTTAACTGATATCGGTAAAAAATATACATTTTATCTTTTAGCCTAACAAATAAACTATACCTTGCCAAATTTAGATGTAAACACGTAGTTAACTAGATACCTAATTATAATTTATATAGATTATAGAATAGTACCTTGTTCTATGCCCATTTTGAAAGAAAAAAAACCATGATTTGGGTCAGTCAATCTGTGTGTCCAAACTCGAGTCATCACTGCTTCCCGCTTTTCCGCACGCTAGCCCAACAAGCCCCTCGTCACCACTCACCCATCCTCAACAGAACTCTTTGATCGGACATATCGTCCAATTCGATGCCATCATGCCCTTCCTCCCGTTCGGCTTCTTTTCACGCGTTTCTCTTGGTGACGAACGCCACCAACGACACACGCCTCCGGCTCCAGGTTCCAGCCCATACAACTTACCGCCCCTAAATCGCCTCATGGCGCTATCGCCATCGCCCTCTCTCTTCTTGGCTACTCTACCCCCAGTTATGGCCTTCATGAAGGATCAATGGCGCCGATCGCCTGGTTGCCCAATCGGCAATGTATTGTGTTCTAGCACTGTATATATATTTTGCACTATTAAATCGCAGTGTTTATGCTACGTGCAAAAGAGACGACCAGTTTCGGGCTGGTAACAATTCTACCAAGATTTTGTTGACAAATGGTATGTATAAATCTTGGTACAACTAAATTACATTTTATCTTTTCACGCGTTTCTAGGGCGACTTAATCTACCAGGCGTCAGAAATCCAATGTAAAATTTAAGGTGGCCTTTGTCATTCTAGGCAAAGCATTTAGGGCATTTACAATGCTGTTTCTTAGAGCAAGGTTAATAAGAGAGTCAACTGCAGGCTTTATCTCATTGCCATATCATATACAGCCAACCTAACAGTCCACCCATATAATAGTTAGCCATACATACATACAAAACCATTAATACTTGGTCCACATTCATCCTCTCATTCTCTCACCAAGTTTCTTGGAGCTCAGTCTTTAAATTCTATTTGTAGATCTGCAGCCCGCTTCTCTCCTCTCTCCTCCAACTCACCATAAATCTGATGTGGCAATCCTTGCAGTCTGCTTACCTCACCTTATTATACTTGCTCTTAGATGGTTTCTTAGCATGCCATGTAGGATAAAAAGCTTAGGTGGCAATGAATTAATGTAGAGAGAGAAGGTTAGAGTTTCTTAAACTAGAAATGGTTTCTTCATTAAATACTTTGGCTAAGAAACCATAAAAAACTGCATTTTGGGTATGATGGTTTCTTATGCATGTCTAGGGTGATGAAAAAGTAATAGTTAAATACTAAATGATAAAACCATGTTAAGAAACAATACATTGTAGCTTTTGTATAAATTAGTGTTCCTTAGTGATATGGATGTCTATGAAACAAGTAGAAGAAACTCTCCATTAGGAATGCCCTTAGGGTGGCCGGACTAGCTGTTGAACGGCGCTCCATTCAATGAGATTTCGCTCTTGGCCACATACTGGCATACTTTCAAGAAGATGGAGATGTTGTTAGAAATATGTTCTAGAAGTAATTATAGAGATAATTATATTTTTATAAATATTTTATAAACTATGATATTGTTTTTTTGAATAACATCATAGATATTAATTAACAAGTACGTGACTTGTTTGTGAAACTCTATATTTATCTTTACGATATTTATTCTAAAAAGCGTCCTTAGTCGATAATCATATAAAGACACATATGAGTAGACTAGCATATGTACTGGTCGATGGTCATGTTTCACAAGTCATAGATATAGAGATATCAAACCAATAATATGGACACATATTAGAAAACATGATGTTGGACATTGGCCCACTATGAAACATTGCGTGAACATTATATTCTTTCATGTCATCAGTTGGTCTCATATACGATGTGTATGCTATATCCTTCGACTTGAGATTGTCGTATGTTCTCAAGATGCGTAATGGTTTACTTATGGGTCGTCAAACACTACTCCATAACTGGGTAGTTATAAAGATGGCTTTCGAGTTTGTCATGAAACATGTTGCGAGACGTGGTCGATCAAGATAGGATTTGCCACTCCATACAACGGGAGAGATATCTCTAGATCTCTCGAGTGGTAGGATTCCAGAAAATGCATGGCTATGCTACTCGAGTAAAGAGCTACTCGAGTCATCAAGTTAACACAATGCATTCGGGGAATCCAAATTATGACATCGAGAAAGAGTGGTCAAGCCATCCAAACAAGGATGACAACAACTCGCCTTGGATTTAACCGATATTGTGAAGTAAAAGGAAATGCATATAGGGTATTGTTGAGATTCGTCCGATCTTTATATGTACTCGGGAGTTGGTAAATGCTGTTAGAGGCCGCTATCAACTATTGGTCGAATGCTCGATGATCGAGTAGGAGTACTCGACGGTCGAGTAAATTGGTGTACCCGATGATTGAGTAGGAGTACCTAATGATCGATAAGGGTACTCTAGTCATATCCGAGTACACGTGAACCTATAGAGTCACACACTTAAGGAGCTGTAACCAATTCGGATAAGAATCCGAGTTGTAATGGGATTAGAGTTCCTAATGGCATTCAAGAGTTGAAATCTGTCATAGAACATTTATATAAAGGAAGGATGTGGTGACTTTGATATGAGATAGTATACAAAAAGGAACAATAGGAATATGAAATTCCTGAAACCCTAGCCGACACCCCTCCTCCGTCCAGAATCGTGCAACCGGTGCTAGCACTCTGGTGTGTGATATTCCCGCCCCGTACGTGTGGATATCTTAGAGGCGTTGCTGTGAAGCTTCAACGTTAGGACGACCCACAACCAGTGACGCTCACAAGAAGCCGTTAGAGGAGAGCGACGCTAGTACGACTACATCTGCTTCATCGCGCTACATCGACTCTACTTTCACTGCGGGTCTGCGCATCTAGTGGTAATTCTGTAATCTATAACTTGCAGTGGTTTTTTAATTATACGGTAGAAAAAAATTTGATTTTTCGCTAGAGTAGTCTACCCGTTCCTTAACAGATGTCCCCGTTCATATCATGGTTCATGTCATCTTTCTACTCAAGTACCCTTGCTTCGTTTCTCAAAACTTGTATTTTTCCCATATCCGGAAACAAGTAGTAATTCCAAAAATTCAAAGATTTATCACTCTTCTTACTTCTTAGTTACCGTTCCAAGCATGCATGCTTGCGCTAGTTTGTCAATGGCGACCAGATATCCTTCAAGAAAAAGAAATTGCCGACCAAATCGGCTTCAGTGCATCCATGCGATCAACTTTTGCAGCTTGCTCACATTGAAATCCTTGAGCACTGACAAGTTGCATCCTGCAACAGCAAACCGTGTGACCTACTCCAACACTCCATGTAATTTAGTTGTACATCCGCTGTCGTACGTGACATATATAGCATCGATCTATCTTAATATAAAGTCCAAACCCCAACTATAGTACCATTAAGTGTACGAAAACGGTTGATGCCATCAATTAAAACGGGTGTGCCATTAGCGTTCAGATAAGCGGTCACATCGTCTGGTTTAGTACCTGGAGGAAACAAACACCCAGCCATTCAGGCACTGTCCGTATTGTATTGTTCTTTAAGCATTCAGCACCAAAAAAAAAGGTGGGTTGGGTTGCTCCGCCTGCCTCTTCTGGGAGTTGTGCACGGAGAAAATTGATTTAAGTGAAAGTCCTTTTCATCGAGCTAGTATGATAGAGCAAGCCATTGGCAAATTTGTCTTGTTCATTAATGATATTAAAAGTAAATGTAGGTAAGTGTTGCAATCACGGATTCTTTGGTACTCCTACACCAATATAATTTTTTTGACACATAGATAAAAAGATATTGAAAATAACTATATTACTCATGGTTACTATCACTAAACATTATATTCAATACAGGTAGAACATAAAGCAAGATGGATGGATATTTATTAGAGATATAGAGAAAACATCAAGCTAATTTTTTATTATAAAATACACTTAATATTTGGGGATAAGATCATTTAAAAAATACGGTTTATAAATTTAGACGAAAGGATAGTACGTTCATTGTTGTCGTTGCAAAACTACATGCTCCTTTATAGGCAGTCAGGCATCGTCCAATTAGTCAAAAGGAACCGGTTCGAATGGAAATCAAGTGTAGGCTTAAAAAGCGAATGAATTTCCAAAAGTCTAAATCATATATAGACCCTGTTTAGTATGGTCAGGGCAATCTTAATCCATATTTTCCATGAGTGGTTTCTAGAGGAGAGAGGATGCAATAAATATTCACTTAGATCTAGTCTCTCCAATGCATAATTTCCATAGTAGTTTCAATGTAGAGAAAAATTTAATGATTTCATACATGCATCGGATCCAGAAAGAAGGGGATGGAAACCACGATTCTACTCCCAACGCAAATTGCCTAGTTTTTTTGCGCATCGGTCTACGAGAGGACTTAGTTTCCTGCATGAGAAACCATTTCCTTCTCTCACCTCAATAACTCTATTGCCATATCATCAATTTACTTATGTGGCAGCTCTATTAATACTATAGAAACTAGCTGATATGGAGTATTGGGACTGCCCTCATAGCTATTCTAAAAAGTAGCTTTCAACTGAATTGCATGACCGAAGGGCTCTACGGCTGAACAGTTGGGCTGAAAAGTTTCGATGTTTGGTAGTTTGGATTTTATAGCTTTTAGGTATAAGGGATACGGATCGTGAATGAGGTTGAGAGTGGTGAATTTTGGGATTTCATACTTGGTAAGAGAGGTAATTTTTTTGAACTTTAGTAAATCAGAACATCAACCCACTAAAACCGTAGTAAGCTATCTCGGACTAGTTTTTGGCTTTCATCTTCTTATCATACAAATGTACTACTGGTTTTTGACTATATAAAAACCAATCGTTTGAAATAGGTTTCTGTTTCTAAGAAGAGAAAAGTCAAAACTAAAACCGTCCTAAACAGCCCTATACTGATTTTTCGATTCAACTGGCTGTAAGACCGTATCATTTGCGCCTTGTAAAATGGACATGTATCGGCGGAGGATACGAATCCACTGCGAAAATGTCGTGTGCGCAGAGCACGTGAGCGCAATCCAAACCCGAGATCCCCATGACCCCTGCACGAGGACTCCACAGCAGACCACTAAACGTCGCGCCAATTGGCCATTTGTTTTAACCTTTCGACCATCACCTGAAGGCAAGCTTTCACTCCCATCCCATGGCTCTAGTAATTGGAACAGCATAATACTTTAGGGGTTTAGGCCATATCGTTAGGGATGCGACGTGATCGCGGAAAGGGAACCTGCCTATAGCTGCTGCGTACACTGAGCTCCTGTTGTGAGAGATGCAAAGCGAAGCATGCAACAGAGGCGCGTGTGTTCAATCTGCGCCATGATAACGCTGTAAGAATCTTGCTTAAGCGTGTAGATTAATATGGGTAGCTAGCTAGGTGTTGTGTCCTTTACTCCTTTTTTATGCTCAAGTAGGACCGTAGGAGTAGTAGTGCAGTGCTACCTTTTGTGCACATAAAAAGTAGGATGGGCTTTATGCCAGGGGATGATACTTGTAAGTTTACAAGACTGTAAAAAGGTGCATCATGGTTCATGGCCGGGGTAGTAGGGGTCTTAACGTCGCGAGCGTTGAGACTCACACTCACGTGACCCTTGATCTTAAAGACCTCGAACTACACGAGGTGGCACGCCTTCTTCCTCGCCATGGTCGGCAAGTTCGGCCTTCTCTCCCACGTCGACGGCACCGATGCTCAGCCAGACGACCGCGGCTTGGCACAACAGGATTCACCGTCCTGACTGACTTGGCTAGCTCTACGGTTCCATCTTCGGCGAAATCCTCGACATCGTACGTACGTCGTGGAGTCCGACCAGACCGGCCACGATCTGTGGACGCGCGCGGAGGCCCCACTTCCACGACAGGAAGGTGGCTCGGGCCACCTTTATCTTGAGGATCGATGAGTTCACGTTGCTCGTTCAGGGATGTCTCCATCAGCACGTACTGCCATGCAGCACCTCAAAACGCTGGCCGACGCCCTCCGTGATGTCGGGGCAGCCCGTACGTGTCCGATCGATGGCTCGTCCTCAACATCCTGCCTGCGCGGTCTTAATAAGCGCTTCTCCAACGTTGTCCACCGTCAATAAAAGACTACCAAGGTCCTAGACTCTAATTTAGTCCTAAAGAAATGGACTAGCTAGCACGATCTTCATTTTTTTTAGAATAAGACTGTCAAAGTAAGCTTTGTAGTTGAGCTCAAAAAAGGGGAGTGTTTAACTACACATGCATGTTCCTTTTGGGGCCATGTCAATGGATCCGTCTTTCTGCAAGGATTCGAAGGACCACTACGAGAAGGTTTGCGCTTTGCAGCCTTAGCATTTTACCGCAAGGAATAAACCACGAACGGTGTACTATTGCCATCAATGCGAATCTACTAAGTCCCAGGGTTTTTTTTTTTGAAAGATTAAACGAGAATATCTAGAAGAACTACGTTTTTTTTCATTAAGAAGAAAATAGGCACCTAAATCCGCGTCAAAGTCCCGGTTTGTTTAACTTCTACGGTGTGCTACTGCAAAGGATAGCGGTTCGGTATGCCAGGTGTGTTCTTAATCAGATCTTCGCATGCACATTGTAGATCAATGACACATTTTGTCGATCAAGCTCTTAGACTTAACTAGTTTGGTCCAAGCCAGATTATATATATCTTGCATAGAATCCATGAGTTTACATGATCGAGGTCGGATAGAATCATAGAATCCATGATTTTCTCACGTTATGTGCGCAATTAACTTGTTCCAGGACGTACACCCAGTTTGAAGCGAGGGGCCAGGGGGCACACTGAAGCACCATGCATCATGGCAACCAGGCCACGGTCCCTCGAAGCCAAGGCAAGATTAGGAGTATTACTCGCACGAACTCGATCGATCGACATGAATGAATGCTTCTCTCCACGTACAGCACCAAAAGTTGGCAAACGAATAATACCCTGTGAAAAGCTATGCACGGAGACTGTACACTACTGCTAGTACTACAAGGCTAGCTATATATACACTCGATTGGTCATCGAGCGTATCTCTGCACACGGTAGACGGCTGCCGGCGCTGGGAGGCAAAGCAGAGCAGGTCGAGGTCACCACCGGCCTGCGCTGAAGCCGGCCGTACGTGCATGCACTGTGTGAGTTGACGCTGTTCGAGTTCGACATATCGTCGGCACACAGAAAAGGCGAGGAGGGACGTACGAGAGCGTTGCCATTGCAATGCAACCCCACAACGAAAAGCCATGCGTTTGCAAGCGAAAAGCCCGCCTTTTGTGTTGACTTTACCCCCGAAAGCCTGGGATCCCCTCAAAAACGGCGACGCCGCCCAAGGGGCCGGCCACGCTTTATATATTATGCGCGGCGCCATCTGCCCGGCCGGCCGGCCGGCCATCGATCTCTCTTGTTTACTCGTCGTTTGCCTTGCCGGCTTGCCGCTCACAAGCCAAGCTAACCACCGTATATAGAAGCTTGGGATCCCGTTTTGGGCCTTTTTTTTCGGTATGTTTGGTCTTCATCCGGACGAAATTAAAATATATTCTTTTCTTGACCACGGTAATCGTCTGTCACTACAGCAGATGTCATGTGTTTGAACTTTCGTTTAGATAAGAAAAAATTAGGCCAAGATGGCAAAAAAGCTAAAATCTCACCTCCGTGTGCTTGTACGTACATGCATTATCATGCAGCATTAGCAGAAACAAATTAAGCACTGCTACTCCTGCATGCATACATACGTACAATCTACATAACAGACGTTGACTGAAACGAGCCTGTCGACAAGACGACAATTATATCTCAGTGCATGAGTTACTACTAGCTAGTAGGCCAGCGCATAAATCAGCAGAAACAAATTAAGTACTGCTACTCCTGCATGCATACATACGTACAATTAATCTACATAACAGACGTTGACTGAAACGAGCCTGTCGACAATTGGATCTCAGTGCATGCAGTTGAAACTCATCTACTACTAGTAGGCCAGCGCATAAATTTGCTAGTACACTAAATTTAATATAGAATGTTCATTTTTTTTTGATTCAGTATATCAAATTAGCTGGTCATATGGTAGTATAGTAGTAAGAATATTTTTAATAAATCAATGACTAATCTGATTTCTATTATCTAATATATACTTATACCTGCACTTAAAATATCATATTTGGTAAGCACATGGTATTCTGTTAAACGTGGCAGCGCACAGTGCACTGGCCTTTCTGTATGTAGTCGTGCAGTGTATCAAATCTGATTCGTGGCAGCGCGCGCGCGATGGCGGGTGCATGTGTGGAGTCGTTGCGCGCGCTGACATGCATGTGCATGCGCTGGATGTTCACGTGCTGGTGTGCATGCACACGACGCACGTAGTACGTACTGTGTTGCTTAATTTGTCCGTTGCAACAAGCACTAGCTGCGTGCATGGTCCACCCAATTGTCGTCTTAAGCTAGCCATATAATACTAGCGCGTACTGATCCCCTTGATATGTATGATATTGAGGGTGTGTTTGGTTGTTTATACCAATTGTTACATGTATGAAATGGTTTAAGTAAAAAGTCATTTATATGTTTGGTTACTTACATAGAACTATTTTATCCTAGATGGTCGGATGCAAATTTGAGAAATATTCTCTATAGATATCGAATCATTCTATTCACACAAAACAATAGAACTAAATGGTACAAAACCATCTCATCCCGTTTAATCTCATCCTACTAACACTACTACAAATATGGCCTTTAGTACCGGTTTATAAGCCCCATCACTACCGGTTTTTGAACCGGTAGTAGTCATCCGGGACTGATGCTAGTGGAGCATCAAGATCTGCCCACCAACCCAGATCGATAGAACTAGAAATATTTCAAAATATATGGGAGAAGCGACTCGAACCGCAACCTCATGACTCCAGCCTCACCCTTCTAACCAACCCACCCACCATCGCAGATCGATATACATAGAATATGCATTCCTTTTGAACTTTCTCAACGAGGCATCGATCGGTCAGAATACCTAACCGCATCGAAGTTTCATCGATCCGGTTAAGTAACACTAACCGCATCGATGTTCATCAAGACGGTTTAGGTTACTGAACCGCATTAATATATTCGCTTAGTACCGGTTCGTAACACGAACCGGCAGATCGATGAAGAACATCCGACGGTTCGTGTTACGAACCGCATCGAAGCCCACGATCCTGAGCCAATGAACCGTCTTCAAGCCCTCATCAAGACAGTTCAAATGCAACCGGGACTGATGAGCCGGTATGGAAGGTCTGATCTGTAGTAGTGTAACCAAACACCCCTTAGAGTTGACATTGCTCGTTCGACCGAGAGATCGACGGTTCAGTGCCGAAGGCAGGATGAAAAATAGAGGGAGAGTTTGAAGAACTAAGCTAAATTTTTTTTTTGCAAAATACCGAAACAAACTGAGCTAAATTGAGACAAACATAGCAACTATACTCTAGTGCAATCTAAATGTATATACATACATAGCAAACATAGTCTCGTATAATCCTAATTCATATATAAATTAAAGAGAAACAAAGAAAAAGGAAGAAAAAATACAATAAAGATACTGAGATACCTCATATAGGGTTATCAATATCGAGGAGAGTGGATTCGAGGCCAATAAAGCCTCTGGTGGCTACGCCACTGGTTGAGATCGACCAAAGCATCTCTATGCCCGTGTGCCGATGGCATTTCTACAAGACACAGATCCTAATTGAATTGTTACGAAGAATTGAAGAGGCCCACCGGGAGAAACAAGTTGAGTGGATGTTTTGTGTGTCGATAGGACGGACAGACGGTGATGGGATGGCGAGAGGGGCCAGGGGAAGGAGCGCGGCTAGCTTATCCATGCACGCACGCTCCCAGAAAAGGACTCGTCTTTCGCCTTTTCCATAAAGAGGAGGGAGAGCTGACTTTACGACAGGGAAGTGAAAAAGTTTTCACTAATTTGATGGAGGCCGCTTTTCCCCATCCCGTCACTTTCGTGGGAAGCTTGTCATATGTGGCGTTGGTGATCACCGGTAGTTGCTGCTTGGCACGGCCGCATCGATCCTAGTCATACTCGTGCGCGCTTGCAAAAGGGAAGAGACAGAAGAAGCTTGTTACTTCAAATTTGTAGCTGTACTTTTCATTTGTGGTTTGTAGGGAACTAGGGATACACTTGAGGTCTGATACATGCTGATATATGCTACCATCACTGTAAAAGGAGTTATATTAGACACATTATTACTACAAAAGGAAGGATCTCTCGCTAAGGTGACGTAATATCTGTCTATAATTCTTCGTTTGAAGCGTTTATTTGCGAACCCAAAAGAGGCAAAATTTCTTCGGTGGCACTCGGATGAGCGTAATAATGATGGAATAATTAGGCATCCTACTGATTCCACGCAATGGAGAACATTGATAGGAGGTTTGAAGAATTCGCAGCGGATCCAAGAAATATAAGGTTCGGATTGAGTACGAATGGAATGAATTCTTTCGATAACATGAGCAGCCGTCGTAACACTTAGCCCATGAATTTCTGTGTGTACAACCTTCCTCCTTGGTTATCTATAAAGCGGAAGTACATATTGATGTCTATACTCATCCAAGGCCCGAAGCACCCTAGAAACGATATTGATGTGTACCTAGCACTATTGGTGGAAGATTTGAACACATTATGGGCTCTTGGGGTACAGATATGGGATGCTCACAAACGAGAGTACTTCACTTTGCGCTGCATGTTGTTCTGCACCGTAAATGATTATCCTACTCTTGCTAACCTGTTAGGGCAGAGTACAAAAGGAGACAAAGCATGTATTCATTGTTTGGATGATACCGAGAGTGTGTGGCTGAATTACTCATGCAAAACCATGTACATGCGTCACCGTAGGTTCCTTCAAAGGAATCACCCATACCGCAAGATGATGAAACGATTCAACGGCACGATTGAAAACGTTTTAGCTCCAAAGCCTTTAAGCGGGACAGATGTTCATGATATGGTTAAGAACTTAGGTATTACGCTAGAAAAGAGACGTAAATCAAGGATCTATAAGAAGAGCATGTAAAAAAAGATATCAATATTTTGGACCCACCTTATTGGGAGCATCTAGAAGTTCGGCATTGCATCGATGTCATGCACGTCGAGGAAAATGTCTGTGATAGCTTGATTGGTCTCTTACTGAACATTAAGGGTAAAACAAAAGACGGTATCAATATACGGCTTGACTTGGTTGATATGGGCATCAGACTTAAGTTAACACCGAAAGAGACCAATAAAGACCGAACATACTGCGAACCTGCTTGTTACACTCTATCTAAAGCTGAAAGAACCGAGCTGTGCCAGTGTTTGCATGGTGTGAAAATTTCATCTGGTCACTTGTCCAACTTGAAGAGACTTGTTTCGATACAAGATTTGAGTTTAACTAGTATGAAATCCCATGATTGCCATGTGCATATGACACAGATACTCCCTATGGCAATTAGAAGTATTTTACCGAGTAATGTGCAGAAGACAATCACAAGGCTGTGTTATTTTTTTAACATAATTGCTCAGAAGGTCATAGATCCCCAAGGACTAGATGCTCTACAGGATGTTAATATTATGGTCCATCTCATTGTTCACCATGTGAGGGAGATAAAGATGTGCGGGTCTATGTTCCTATGTAGCATATACCTGTTCAAGAGGTACATGGGAATTCTCAAGTCTTACGTACCGAATCGATCTCGATCGGAGGGTAGCATTATCGAAGGTTATGTAACCGAATAGGTCATCAAATTCTGTGTGGATTACATGGCTCAGGTTGAATGATAGGTATGCCTTGATACCGCCATGAGGGGAGGCTTCAGGGCATCAGGACCATCGGAAGGAAAGCAATCACGCCTAATCTGGTTACGTGCGTGAAAGCCTATTTCACAGTTTGTAACACATGGCTGTTGTGGCCCCGTATATCGACGAGTACAAGAATTGGCTACAGCAAGAGAATCCGACATAGCAGGAGTACTAGATCATAAGACAGCATAACCTTCAATTCAACAGATGGTTCAAGGAGCGACAACCAATTACTGGAAGCTCATCAGGTGATACGCTGACATAGTTGACAAAAGAGCCAACATTACAGTTGTAACATGGAAATGATACAACTTAAATGGGTACACATTTTACTCGAGAGATCAGGACATGAAGAGCACAAACTAGAAATGTGGGGTTCGCATTGATGCGCTGAATACCGCTGAATCGACGAGGAGCTCGTCTTGTGGGTTCATTGAGGAAATTTAGGAGCTCGACTACATACTATTCAAGATCCCCATATTTCGATGCCGTTGGGTTAACCTGCAGCACGTGAAGGTTGACAAGTACGACATCACAATTGTGGACCTCGAACGTGTTGAATACCAAAACAAACTATTTGTTTTCGCTAACCAAGTTATTTAAGTCTTCTATGTAACCGACACATCCAACAAACAGCGCCACGTTGTTCTTCAAGGAAAAAGGAGGATTATCAGAGTTGAGAATGTGGTAGATGAGAAAGAATACAATCAGTTTGATGAGTTGCCTCCTATTGGTACCGGTGTCACAATCCAGGAAGACCAACCTCAGGAAGCTAGCTACACACGTGTTGATCATCGCGAAGGGCTAATTTTTGTATAAAATTATAAGCAAGTGGAGTTGTCATGAGGTCGTCATGTTTATATCAAGTGTTCCTGTATTTATTTCTATGAAGTAGACCTTGAATCATAGACTTATACGCTGGAAAGTATTGATTCATTCGCTGATTAGATTATATATGGCTAACAGCTTGTTCTTAACTGTTATTACCTTTTTGTCATCACTTGATTATATAAACTAGCTTCCGGTTTAATTTTGATTCTGCTATCAATCACAACATTCTGGTTTTATCCATGCGCAGATTGTTATATCAGTAGATGTGCTATTTAGATGCTTAGCTAAATACACTTTATTATCATAACTGTTACTTGTGTGCTTAAAGTCTGATTGAGTGGATCAATTTTAGTGCTATTCTACTATTTTAGGATGTATTTGGTAGGGATTTAGTTTCTCTAGATTCGTGAATCTGGTAAAGCTGAAAATTCTAGTTTTATCAGATTCGTGGAGTTGAAGCTGTGAGTACATTAAGAGTGTTTATATAGATCATCTTGTTTACATTTTAGACCAAAAATATAAACTTAATTCACTTTATTTTAGCCTACAAGTTTTAGATTTCAGGTGAAGCTGGAATCTGGAGCTCTACCAAACAGGCCCTTAGAATCATCCTGTTAAATTGTTGAACTGGTAGTCTCATGTTGATTCGGTTAACAAGTGCATATTAAGGTGGTAAGGGTTTGAGACCTTATTCACTGAATTAATTGTTAGCCCATTCGTGATTAAGCTTGAAGGTTAAAATCTTCAACCAACCCTTATCTGAGAGCAATATAATACATTCTTCATTCAATTTGTGACAGAAGACACACTTGCCCAATTTTTGAGAGCACCACAAAAAATTTACATCTTTATATTATTATCACACTTTGTTGAACAATATTGATTAGTCTTGCAAGCAATATTGATTCTTTTAACCTTGTATGTATAAAAGAACTCTTAACTTATCTTCTCTTAAATTTGTTTCTTTTAACTTACCTACTCTTAACCTTGCATCATACAAGATGGCGTCCCCTCAATTCTCACCGTCGAATAGATCTGATGACGTACCAACATAGGAGGAAAACAGGCGTGGTCCAAGAGGGCTCAGTAAAAGGCCTCAGAGCCAATACACCATCACGGCGGTGGATCCGCATGATGGAGCCTCTATCATGCCTCCAAAGGCCGCGACAACTTTTCCGGACCATCTGCGGGATTTGTTGGGCGTGAAAGGGTCTCCATCACCTATCTATAATGGAAGACACTGACAGATGAAGAGCGCAATAACCTGGTGATAGAAATATTTACGTCGTTTGAGCTCCCACAAGGCGCCACGCTTGCACTGCGACGGTACGCATTACTAGTGGTGGGAAAGGCATTGAAGAACTTTAAGAGCATCCTCGTCACTAATTACGTGAATAAGGAAATAAGTGCATTCTAGAAGTACGGGATCATCTCTGAAGACTTCTGGGGACAACTTGTTGAGTAGAAGACGACGAAAGAGTTCGTGCGTCAAAGTGCGGCGCACAAGATTGTCTAGTCAAAACACACACCCACACATACTCGTCTCAACTGGGAATGCGGGCAAGATCGCGCAATGCACGAGGGAGGATGATGAGGTAGTCCAGAAGGAGGTTGCACCGTTGTTTGCCTTGATCGTGGACTCGTGTGCCCGAAACTGGGTAAGAGTGAGGTCACGTCCCACATCTTCGGGCGACGTGTCCTTTGCAAACCCCGCTGATGAGGAAGTGTCCCAACGCCTAATATCATTGAGCACGAAATCTTCCCAAGGCTCTTTCACTTCAAATAGATAGAAAGACATACTCTCCACAGCCTTGGGAAACAAGGAGCACCTGGGTCACACCCGAGGCCTAGGTGTTTTCGTTCCCTACAAAACGGGATTCCCACATAACTCGGACACGTAGCGAAGTAGGAAGAGAAGCAAAACCGAGCGTGAGGAACGACTATTAGCTCTGATTGAAGAAAGGGTTGAGGAAAGGCTCATAGTACAGTTCGATAGTCAGCTACGAAGTCTTGAGGAAAGAATGGAGCAAAGAGTGGCTGCAAAAAGGTAGGCATGGAATATGCAAGCCCAAGAAGCACAGGCGTAGTTCAACCCAATCAACCGTCGGAGCAGCTGCGTGTCTGCCCTTGAGACAGACGTGGATAAAGCCAGATTTCCTCCTTATGACATCCGGGTAACATGTCTGCAATGCACCTTAGATAGACTTTAATGTTGGACGTGTTAGCTAATTACTTGTGTTCTCTTATGCAGGTGGTCACGCCAATTTGCAAGTGAGGCTTGTCAATGGCTTTGTTCCCTAGCAGGCTGCTTGGGGGCAAGCGTATGCATCCGATGTAGGGGCGTTAGTGCACGGTCGTACTTTAGAGCTGGGCTACGCGAAGGTTCACATCGATGGTATACATGAAATTTTCATGGCCATCACGCTGCACATGCCCCCAAATGATGAAATCGTCACATTAGGGGATGCCATCGGCACATTCATCTAGTGGCCCAAGAAGAACATTTCTTTGATACCCGCCCAGGAGCACCGAAGCTACAAACAGTATCGGAGCGACATGATGCGCCGGAGCCATGTCATGCATTGAAGGAGCCTGCCAAATCGGTTACCGTGTCCCGTCAGGCACAGACTATTACTACAGTTCAGGTCCAGTTGTCTCCTGTGAAGACGACATTTGGTAAAAGGGGATGCGGAGACAAGGGCAAATCGAAAGGGACCACGTCAATTCGTGACTTTCCGTTTGCCTCATTGGTGTGGCAATTCGAGCTAAGGAAACCATTCGTTCCAGATGAGCGCAAGGAGACGCTTACATTAGCCTACGTTAGATTGCAAGATTGGTATATGGAACAAGCCAACAAGCCGATGGCACAATGGACATCGAGTATCTCGGTGATCTTCAAGGAGGAGTATGTCTTACACCAGTTTTTAGATGGCATCTTCGTGGTTGGTTTCACTGTCTTGTTCGATTTGTATCACCTCAAAGCACTCGATGCCTCACTCATAAGATGCTAGACAATGTAAGTGTATGCAATCACCGTCTACATTTTCCGACGCACCGATAAACATGTAGATATTATCCTTGATTTTGTATATGTAGATATATGATTCTGGAGGCAATAGCAAGGGAACAACCGGTGGGTTTCACCGATCCACACATGGTGTCCAACCAAACCATGGATGAAAATAAACAAGTCGTTCACTAGTACGTGAAAAAAGTAATGCTGGCTCATTTGGACAAAAAATTCATACTTTTACCCCACAACCCGGAGTAAGTGCTTCATCTAGATGCTATACTTGTTGATTTGTACTATATATCGCACGTCGAAGTTAGGTTCAGTGACCATGATGACATATCTGTGTAGGTATCACTAGGTTTTACTTGTAATTATACTAAGATAAAATCGGGTAATTTACCTTGATTCCAAAAAGGGCAGCACCTACGACTTGAAGCCTATCAAAGATTTACTCGACGTGTCGTTCGCTGGCTACAAAGTTCGTGGAGGGTCACACAAGAAGGGGCTAGCGACTGTAAAGCATACTTACAACTTTCTGGTATCTGATAGTACGTAATAACCCTTCACATTCCATAATAATACCTTTGAAACTAATTAATCTATTATGTTTTGGCAATACCGCCAGTAGCCAAAGAGACTGACATATGTGGATTTTATGTTTGCCACAATATGGCACTCCTCGTTAGTTCACAGAAGACCAATGTTATATAGGTTTGTCGATCTTGCAACAATTGTCTCCACTTATCAATTTATATACACGCAAGACTTCACTCTTCTCATCGACAGGCTTGGCAATGCGTTGAATCTGCGTTGGAATAGGCTAATCTGCTAAGTATTGGAGGGTATCTCTGTGCCTTCTTATTGCGTGAAGTCTTAAATCCAAAGGGCAGATGCTACTAAAAGCTCAACGAATGAGTTGTTAATTAGTTACTTACCGTGCATTCAGATTAATTTGTGAACCTTGTGCTGCGAATTTGTCATTTGTACTTCTAAATTCAATTGATTAGTATATATGTGAGTTGATTTCTGAAATGGATGCGTTGTATATATGTTGTAATGTACGATCTGAGTTGATTTATGAAATGGATGCGTTGTATATTGTGTAACATCTGAATATAGTTTATTTTTTAAATGTTTGTTATTATAATATGCTGGTGATGCTGCGTACTGTCTTTTGTTTCAAAGGACATGGCTAGTATTTCCTGATATCAGCTAACAAATCAAAATTTAGTAAAAAAAATATAAAATCAACACCATAGACAATTTTAAAGAAGAACCGTCTGTGAAGAGTCACACATCATAGATGGTTTCACTACGGCACCGTCTATGATGAGAGAATTATCACAGACAGTTTTAAATTGGAACTGTCTGTAATATGAGCCTTTTTACAGACAGTTCTTCTTTAGAACTGTTTAGGATAATCCCATTATCATAGACGGTTTCTAAGTGGAACCGTTTGAGATGATGCCCTCACCACAGACGGTTCCAATTTGAAACTGTGTATGATAAGTTTTTTCACAGACAGTTGAAAAATCGTCTACAATGACTCTTTGTCATCACTGGCATTTAGATACAGACGGTTCACTAAACCGTCTATAATATGATTTATGAACCATCTGTGATATGGATATATGCAATAGTGTATAGGGCTTGCGACAGAAATGGTGTCATCCATACCAAGTTGATCCCATTTCCCTCCGCTCAAGCTTTGCATATGGGCGTTAGCAGCGTACATACGGAGTCAGAGGTTGTGAGTAGTAGATTTCTAATGCATCCGAGTATCCGACCCATGCGGCGTGAGCGAGCTTACAAATTATGTTTTTGAATGTATAACGGAAGCGATCAAAATCCAAAATTTTGGCAATATTTTGGAATTTTGAATGAAATCTAAATAAAATTCAAATATGGAATTTTTTGGATCGGGATTTTTGAGAATTTGATTGAAATTGCCGAAAACTTCAACTGAATAAAAAAATAGTTCAAACCACGTTAACAAATTCAAAAAATTTGTGGATAGTCCGGAATCATCACTAATGTTTTTATAAAATTTTTAAATTTTTTTGAAAGTGGTACTATCCTGATAAAGGTTGAGTACATGTATTGCTCCATAGATTTGATTAAGTAACCAGACAAGTTTATAATTTTTGAAACTTTTAAATAAGGGTGGTGAGGCAATGCTTAAGATCTTATAAAAATTTTGGATCATGATCACATTCAAGAAAATTTATAAAATTCTTACATTGTTACTGTCTCATTTATGTTCCTTTTGTTTTTTATTTTTCAAACATGACAACTGAAGTTCAATTCTTTTGAAAAAATTTCTATATGATCCTAGACTACTAAAGATGGTACCATAAAATCTTTATAGTATGATCAAGCCGGTATGTTTTTATAAAAATTAACAGTACTTACATTACTTTTATAAAATGTTTCAAAAATTCGATTTTCCCAAAAATTTTCATGGAAGATGGCATTCTTAAGTGGTATTGTCCCAAATCTGGTCAAAATTAATGATATTAAGGTGAAAATTTTAAAATTACTGTAACATTTTATTTTTTTATTTGATCAAGATTTAAAATCTTGTCTCCGACCGAAATTTTTGGAATTTTGTCGGAATTTTGAACCTGGGCATATGGCCAACAACAATGAAGGCCCATTACTGAATCAGCGTACACCGTACGGCCTTGGATCTCCCTGTGCGAGATGCGAGTGGCCCACATGGATAGAAAGGCCATCAGCCGGCCGAATAGCGGCATCGGGAGTGAGTTGGGAGAGCGAAACGGGTGCTCAAAAAAAGTGGCCGCGGCCAGTGCAAAATTTGAACGAAATACCCCCGACCCGGCGCCGGCGGCCGAACCACGACGCACCCCTACTCCAGTCCAGTCCGCCGCGACTCCCCTCACCGCCTCCTTCGTCCTTCTCATCCTCAAGGCCCAGTCCCACTACTCTAGGCTCTAGAGGAGTCGGGTTGGGAGGTATGGAAGGGGACGGCGAGAGCGCGGCGGCGGCGGCTGCGCTGGGGCTGAGCCCTCAGCTCTTCGTCAACGAGGTGCTCAACATGGTCGACGACGTCCGCTGCGACGCCTTCGAGTACTGCCTCCGGTTACGCTTCGGATCCCTCCCCTCGAAAAACCGCCTCGTTTTTTCTTCTTCTCATTTTCCCCTTCGCCTTCTACTGGTTTGTTAACTTGCCCTTTCGTTGTTCTTCTCCAGGGAAGGCGTCCCCGAGGCCATCGGCGCCGCCGCGGCGACCCAGAAGGCCGAGGAGCTGGAGCGGGTAAGTGCCTCCGACCTCAGGATTCTATGAAAGCCTAACCTCCGCTTAGATTTTTGGAGGATTCATGGTTCTTTCGATGTGTGCTACTACTGGAACCGGAGTTCAAGGTTACGATTGCACGGATTGTGCCTTAGCCAGTGTTGTTGCGTTCTACATGCTAATGCTACTTCATCTTATTGAGTGATTACGTAGGAGAAACTGTTGGGGTTTAAATTTTGGACTAACTCGCAACCAACAATGTTTTCTTCTAGGGTAGCTCCATCTGCATTAGCACTGGCATAGTTACCAATTTATCTGAATCAGTGAGTGATTACTACTGACGAGCTGAACATTGATGGAACGAATGACGCTAAGCAAGTGCACCCAGCAATCGGTAGTTAGGTTAAGATGGGTTTGGTTCGCTTGTACTTATGCCACAATGGAGAAAACTAAACTGAATCTGCCATGGATAGTTAAGTTTGCTATGTGGGCGGATCTCATTCCAAAGGAAATTGATGCAGTGATGAGGCCCAGGGTTGCTGTGTCTGTCAGGTGTAGGGTTATATTTACTTCTTTGGTAGCCCCTTTTCTATGGCATATTGGCATGGGTAATGTGTTGTCTTTTCTTAGCGAATTCATATTACTTTTTTGTGCTGCAAACTGTGTATCTGTACTTCTTTGCACTGGGACAAATTTATTGTTGTGTACACGAACCTTTTATAAACAAATTTCTGAAGCAAATTTGTGTTGCACAAATTTTAAATGTAAAAGCATTACCGAATGAATGTTTGAGCAGTTAGAACAATGCAAATCATGAAAGGTTTTTTTGTCGGTCTCAAGAACTCATACCACTCCCACATGACATCAGTCATCAGATAACGTTAGTTTCCCACCCATAGGTCATCTGGTTTTTCCTACAGCATGCTTTAAGATGTTTAACAACTGATCTGTTTTACTTACGTTGTTGAAATCTTTCTTCTGAAAGCCATTCCGTAACATCCATATTATTGTAAAATGGTATTTTGTTTTTTTGTCAATGGGCCTGTTGTGATATTCTGATAAGCATAGGCTTTTTGATGATTTTTCCTCTGTAGGGAGTAAATGACATTCACCACTTAGTAAAGGATGTATTGGATAAGAGAATGAACAATTGGGAGAAATACTGCCTTCGACATTGTTTCACTGTACCCGAAGGATTTATGGCGCCTGAAGATGTATGTTCCTTATCTCAAAGTAATTGATTTATTCAAGTCAAGACTTTTTAATTTGACTCCAACATGTTAAATTTAGAATTGATCTGCTGCTAAAACTTCACAGTTTTCATCCTCCTTCCACATGATTCATTATAGATGATGGGGAACAGATATCTTTTTCTTCAACATTCATATGAAAAATGATGCATTATCTTATACTGATTCATCCTTTGTTGAAAAATAGTCTAATTCATTCAGTTGACTCAGCAACTGAGATATCTGAGTTTCTTTTTAGAATGTCACCTTTACCCTTTCAAGATAAAAAATTAGGTACAGCTAATTGCAACAGTTTTGAACTAAATCGGAAGCTAGTGAGATGATTTGAGTCTGTTCTCTGTTGCGTAGTGACTGCCATCCCAACTTTTCTGTTTTCTTGGCTTCATATCAAGTATGACAGCTTGAGCTTTTGCTCTATCTATATTTTAGCTACATAGTATTATCCACTTATAGTGATTCTATCAGTCTGTGGTGTACATTTAGCTCAGTTGGGGCAGTAATAGAAAAACTAATAATATCTACAAGATCATTGCCAACCAATTATCTTGCATTACATCTTTAATTCATCTATTGCTGTTGTTGTATTGAAGTATAGTGGCATGTTGCTGCATATGTTCAATTCTGTTTTCAATCCATCTTTCTGGAAGACATTCCTGAGTTTTCAGTTCCATCCTCACACTTTTGCAGTGTCATAAACACAAGCAGTTGTGGATAGGTTCAATATCAATTAGAGCATTTCCCTAAACACCTTTTTTTTACGGGAAACAGGAAGAAATACCTGAATTTTTGCTACTGGGTTATAATTTCTATTATAAACTTGTGAAATTGATGTTATTGAACAAACCAAACTTTCTGGTGAATGTTATTGGTAATTCAGCACTTCGATAGATCTTGAAAAGTTGAACTTGTGTAGAACATAGGGTTAAGCTTAGGTATTGGTTGCTTGCAAAAAGGTACAAAATAAAATCCTTGTTTACACACATTTTTGTTCATTGACGCCATGCTTACACCCTCATTATTTACAAAATGATGATCACACAGATGAGTACAAGTATGATAAATTTTCTTCATCAGGATAATTCTTCCGCAAAAGAGTTGCATAAAGATGGGAATTACGCTTCAGATCTGAATGCAGAACTTGATTCCTTGAGGAGAAAACTTGAAAATGTAAGCAGCTTATTCGTAATGAATTTGCTTGTTTGTTAATATATCCACATTCGATAGAATAAACACTAAAGTTGTTTGATCAGGCTAACAAGGAATCTGAAGAACTTCAAAGAGAGATTTCTTCCTTAGAAAGGCAAACTACATACAAAAGAAACCTTAATTCCTCTATTGCTGAAGTACTGATGTTTGAAAACAAATCTGTTCAGGTCAATATTCAAGGTATGGCATTAGATTCCGTAGTGAATACCCAAAAAAAAACCTCATTTGATTTAAAACTTATCAGGTTCATTAGTTCTCTTCAGTATGTATTCCGCTTTTATTGTTCACCAATATTGTATTTATACGCTCAATTTTGGTTTTACTTCGACATTGATGGCCTGCCAAAGTTTGTTTTATTTTCTTTGTTTTGTTTTGAGAATATCAGAAGACTAATATCCATTAAATAAGGTGGTTAGGGAATTTGAAATTTTCTCAAACGATAAGAACTTCAGTTTGTTCACTTATTTATTTGGGCATTTACCAAATCAGCCTTGGGTTGAACTTCAGTCAGCTGTGCTTTGCTATGACATGCTTATCATTTTTGGCCTCGATGCTAACGCTCTCCCTTACCACCTTGTTTGACAGTTGAGATACCACATATCAATCTGGTAGTAATTGTAGACTTTGTAGTGCTAGTGCCTGTCAGCTATGGGTTTTTGCGTATGGACAACAAACTGTGAAGCTTCCACCACTGACTTCAACTTTTTGCTCCCATAGGTTAGCTTTAGCAAGCAAATGGTTCTCTCACCTAAATTATGACTTCGTCACTTTTTTGTCTGGTTCTGTTCTAGCCTTTTGCTTGTTGTACAAATACAGTTCAATATTGTTTACAAAATGCTTGACGTAAATTGTAAAGTTCACACCCCTTCATCGAAATTTGATGTAGACCTAGCTGCTAGCAATTGATCAAGAAGTACAGCTTTTGCTCAATCTAATTACTTCTGGTTCATAACGTATGCCTACTCAACTGTGCTAAACCTGCAGATCTTGTGAATGCAATACCGAAGTTGCACGAGAAAATGAAGGATGTGAAAAGGAAAAAGGCTGAGATTGAGACCATGGTGGGTCAAAATGTCTGGAACGTCAATGGTCTGAGAGACAAGAAGCGTTTAGCATTGGGTAAGGATAGTACTCTCGTTTTTCCCTCAGTCTCTTGGGTGTTCCTGTGCGTACCTGTTTCATAAAATTTTTCCCTTGACCTTGCCTAGCAGGTTTCACTGCTAGCACCGAGGACATTCAAGAGGTTGTGAACGACTTACGTAAGTACTAGCTCGCAGTGTTGTGCGGCCTATCCTCTCGCTAGGCTGTGGATGTTTCGCAGGATTTCGACTATTCATCGCTCTACAATATCAGATTCGTTGTAGTCTTGTCAAGCTACCCTCTCGCTAACTGTCAGAACAGTTGTATGCACATGTTAACATGTATATTGTTGTATAGGTGGTTGTTTCGCCAGATACAACCCAAGACACCACTAGCATTTTCCATCATTTGTATCGGACACAATTGTATGGTCAGTGTTCAGTAACCGGTCTTGGATATCTGTTTGAAAAAGGGGCAACCTTTTGACCGACTCTTGGTTATAAATCTAGTGGGTTTCCTTCTTGCTATATATTTTCCTCCCCACAATTCACTCTAACCCTAACCCTAGCCATGTGACGTTCTGACCAGTATTGCTGATGCCACGCTCACCTTTGGCTTGTCTCCCTACTCACCCGCCTTGGTCGTTGATCACAAAGATGAGACGAAGAGACAGAAAGAGAATCTATAGAAATAGCAGGAGAGTCTCAGCCAAAGCTTAAGAAGGCCCTTGCGTGCATGAATCTTAGAGCAAATCGAGGGACTAAAAGTTAACTGCTTTTTTAAAAATGTCAAATGAGTATAACAAATACAGTTAAACTAAGGGGAGGACTAGCAATGGAATGTCCGATGGGAAGCTCTTATCGGATGAGTCTGTTAATGTGATTGGCACAGGATGCCCGCATAGGGCCATAATCTCTCATATATATAGACAAGAGTACAATAGGAAGGTTACAGCCATGATCAGGCAATCAAGGAGGCGCAGCTCCGGAAGACAAGGAGAGAATATCTCCTGCCGTCTATAGATGAACCATACTATGTTTAACATCCCCCCTCAATCTGGACGGTATGAAATTAAGTTGAGATTGCGACAAAAAGAAGCAAAAGCAGCGCCCGCCAATGGCTTGGTCATAATATCAGCAATCTGATCTTTGGAAGAAATAATCCGAACATCAAGTTGACGACTCGCAACACGCTCCCGAACAAAATGATAGTCAACCTCAACATGTTTCGTGCGGCGATGAAAGATAGGATTGGCCGACAAGTATGTGGCGCCAATATTGTCGCACCAAAGACTGGGTGGCCTGAGCTGGGTAATGCCAAGCTCCCGTAATAAGACTTGAAGCCAAATCAATTCAGCAGTGGTATCAGCAACCGCTTTGTATTCGGACTCGGTACTAGAACGAGAGACAGTGGGTTGTTTGCGTGAACTCCAAGAGACAAGATTACCACCGAAGAATATGGCATAGCCACCGTCTTTGTGACGATCATCGTGGTTCTTAGCCCAATCGCATCCGAAAAAGCATCGAGAAGAGAGGATCCGAACTTGGTGACACACAAGCCCAGTTGACAATGGTGTCATGAAGATAACGTAAGATGCGCTTCACACCGCCCAAAGGATGATCGTTGGTTTGGAGAGAAATTGACAAACCCGTTGATGTAAAACGAGATATCGTGCCGAGTCATGGACAAGTACTGAAGAGCACCAACAACACTGCGGTACCGTTTAGTATCTTCGGCCGAGAGAGGATCACCAGCAGTTAATGTCAATTTTTCTGTAGCAAGCATGGGGGTGGAAACACCTTTCGAATTTGCCATATTAGTGCGTTGCAGAAGGTCGTGAATATATTTATGTTGCGTCAAAATGAGTCCAGCAGAGTTATAATGAACTTCTATGCCAAGAAAATAGCTCAAACTGCCAAGGTCCTTGACCGCAAAATCAGCCTGAAGTTGAGTGAGAAGGCGATCTGTAGCCAATGACGAAGAGCTGATAATGATGATGTCATCAACATATATGAGAATATACATCTCAAGGCCCCTTTATTAAAAATAAAGAGGGACACATCGACTTTAGAAGCCATAAATCCCAACCTAGGAGAGAGTGCCGCTCAAACGAGAAAACCATGCACGCGGAGCTTGTTTAAGACCATAAAGAGACTTGTCTAACTTGCATAGATAATTAGGAAGAGTAGAGTCCACAAAACCTGGCGGTTGTTTCATATAAACATCCTTCTGAAGAATGCCATGCAAAAAGGCATTCTGAATATCAATCTGCTGAAGAGACCATCCACGAGATATGGCAAGAGATAATAATAGCCGAATGGTAGTGGGCTTGACCACCGGACTAAAGGTGTCATCATAATCAATACCAAATTGCTGCTTGAAGCCCTTGGCAACCAAGCGAGCTTTGTATCGATCAATAGAGCCATCTGGTCTATGTTTCAATTTGAATACCCATTTGCAATCAATAATATTGAGACCATCACGCGGTGGCATAAGATGCCACGTCTTGTTCTTGACAAGAGCCTGAAATTCAACATTCATAGCGTTGCGCCAAAGAGGATGTTTCATAGCATCAATATGAGAAGAAGGTTCCGAATCAGAAGTCCGAACAGCAGAATAAGTCACCGTCCCATCCGTACGAATTTTGGGTTGCCGAATATTATGCCGAAGACGTGTACCGTAGGGGTGAACGGAAGACGCTTGGTCGTTTGCAGAGTCAGGGCTGGCAGAAGCAACGAGTGTCGGAGCGGCGATTGGAGAGGAACAGGCAGCGTCAGTGCCAACAGAATCTGCGTCCGGCAGCAGACACGCAGAAGGTTCGTCGGGTGGACACGGCGAGACATGCATTTCCACGCTGCAGTGGTCTGAGCCAAGCCCAGCGTCCATGTCCTCAGGGACAGGCGGAGATCCCAAGGCCGATTCGGTGGACGGGACGCCAGCAGCAGGTGGCGCTGAAATCAGAGGAGATTGAAGCGCCGGATTTTCTGCAATCACATGGTCTACAGCCACAGCATTAGCAGGAAACAAATTACACATATGGTTAGTGTTCAAATTAAAACTGCTACTGTCCGGAGTTGTGGATGATTGGGAACCAACGTTGGATGAAGGATGCATGGAAAAAGGAAATTTGGACTCATCAAAAATAACATCACGAGAGACATAGACGCGGCCAGAGGTCATATCGAGACATTTGTACCCTTTATGCAGAGAGCTGTACCCAATGAAAACACAAGGGACTGAGCGAAAAGATAACTTGTGTTGGTTGTAAGGCCGAAGGTGAGGCCAATAGGCGCAGCCAAAAATCTTAAGTAATGAATAATTTGGCGGGATGTGGAGAAGGCGCTCTAAAGGGGACAAATTATCAATAACTCTGGTGGGTAGTCTGTTAATAAGATAGGTGGCCGTCAAGAAAGCTTCATCCCAGAATTTTATAGGCATGGAAGCATGAGCTAAAAGAGCAAGACCTGTTTCAACGATGTGGCGATGTTTTCGTTCGGCCGAGCCATTTTGTTGATGGGTGTGGGGGCAAGAAACACGATGGGCTATACCAAGCGACCGAAAAAACTGATTATGAAGTTTCTGATATTCCCCACCCCAATCCGATTGAACACATTTTATTTTTGTATCAAGGAGGCGTTCTACATGAGCTTGAAACTGCAAGAATAGTCGTGGAGCCTCAGTGCGATCATGCATCAAATAAATCCATGTGAATTTGCTAAAGTCATCAATGAAACTAATGTAATATTTATAACCACCAAGAGAGACAAGCGGGACCCGGACATCGGAAAACACAAGTTCGAGAGGTGTACTAGAACGATGAATGGAATTATTGTAAGGCAATTGATGACTTTTAGCTAACTGACATGCATTACAAACTGAGGAACACGACTCTTTGAGACATGGAAGACTATGAAGATGTAAAATCGACTTGACAACTTGAGATGAAGGGTGGCCAAACCGCGCATGCCACTGATCTGGGCGCACCGCAATGACACTGACAAGGGCTTGTTTGAGGGTCTCGACATCAGACGGCGTGATGGGATAAAGGCCGGACTCACACCGTCCCTCCAGGAGCAGTTTCTTTGTTGCACGATCCTTGATAAGAAAATAATAAGGATGGTATTCAAAGAAAACATTGTTATCACGAGCAAGTTTATGAACAGAAAGGAGGTGTTTAGAAATTTCAGGAACATGAAGAACATTGTTAAGAGCGAGAGGACGAGTAGCAGTATTAATAGAACAAGAACCATAATGCATAATGTGCAAACCTGCTCCATTGCCGACCTGAACCGTTTCACCACCATGATAGCGTTCGCGAAGGGCAAGACGATCTAGATCACTAGTGATGTGATCCGTAGCCCCTGTGTCAGTGTACCAATTCGGATCAACCTGATAGGACGAAGTGGAAGCGACGGCAGCAGAAGGTTGTTCATCCTGGTATGATTCATCCATGCGATACTAGCACTTGAGCGCCGTGTGCCCCTCTCGGCCACAAATCTGACAAGTGGGACGGCCGACACCGCTACGGCCAGAGGGACCACGGCCATGGCCTGAAGGCAAACCACCACGACCACGAGAACGCCCGCGACCACGACTGCGGCCAGGAAATCCACCACGCCCAGCGAAGTTAGCAGAGGCGCCAACATTGAGACGCAGCTCAGCCTGGTGTTGCAGTTGGCGAGCTTCGTAGGACATCAGATGGGCATAGACATCATCAAGGGTGAGAGCCTCGCTCCTGGTGGTCATGGACGTGACAAACGGATCATAGTCAGAGCCAAGACCAGCCAGGAGATAGGCAATCACCTCATCGTCGCGGAGAGGAGTATCAGCAGTCGCCAGCTCAGAGGCAAGACCCTTGATCTTGCGGAAGTAGTCGGTGGCAGACAGATCCCGCTTCTTGGTGGTGGCGAGGTTGACGCGAACCTGGACGGCGCGAGCACGTGTGGCGGAAGAGAACATCTTCTGCAGGATGTCCCATGCTTCTTTAGAAGTCGTAGCAGACACCACATCACGAAGAACATCTTCAGTCATCGAGGAGAGGAGGCCGCTAAGGACCTGTTGATCTTGATCAGACCACCGATCATAGGCCGGGTTTGAGATCAGATCAGCGCCAGCAGCCGTCGAGGCGGCGATGTGCTTGGCCGGTGCAGGAATAGATCCATCTAGGTATCCCATCAGCTTCGTACTCCGCAGGTAGGGGAGGAGCTGAGCACGCCAGAGAAGAAAATTAGTCTTCGTAAGGCGAATTGTGACAGCGTGGTGGAGAGGGATGGGGGCAAAAGTCGACGCCATGGTAGAAGGAATCATGGTAGAGAGAGTGGAGGGGAGGAGGAGGAGGAAGAAGACATTGTTCAATGAAGAAATCTGTGCTCTGATACCATGTTAATGTGATTGGCACAGGATGCCCGCATAGGGCCATAATCTCTCATATATATAGACAAGAGTACAATAGGAAGGTTACAGCCATGATCAGGCAATCAAGGAGGCGCAGCTCCGGAAGACAAGGAGAGAATATCTCCTGCCGTCTATAGATGAACCATACTATGTTTAACAGAGTCGATGTAATATTTTTAGACAATATGTGCAACAATTGTAATCACTGTGTGTAACAAAATACAATAAATCCATTGTAGCTGCAACATTTCTTTGCAATGTATGCAACAAAAACAATTTAACTCCGCAACAAATTCATAGCACAACGCAACAATGATTGCTACTGGTGCAACAAAATCCCACTCCAACTACAAAAAAACTCATTGTAGCAATTAAAGGATGTAAGACATTGCAACGAACAATCAAAACACATAGGCTATAAGGCTACACCATTCTGATTGAACTTGTGCAACAAATCAATTGAATGCCTACAACAAATCAATTGAATGCCTGCAACAAATCCTGCAACAAAAATCGTACCCAGAGGAGACACATGGATCCTACAAGAGGAGGAAAGCATGCAGGTAGTGCCGATAGCCGAGCTCGCCGTGGTAGCGGGCTTGAGGCGCGAGGAGCTAGGCTTGGGGCACCTGTGCGAGGAGGTAAGGACTAGGATGGTGGGACGGCCGGGCGATATGGAGATGCGAGGGGCCTAAGGGCAAGGAGCTGGGCCTGGAGCACCTAAGCGAGGAGATGGGAGTTAGAAGTCATGGTGAGCAACAAAAGCCTCATATCTAACATATGAGTGAGCGAGTTTGGTAGATTCAAAATAGGAATGGGGTGGATCTGGAGGAGTGAGTGGAGCAAAGGTAGAGAAGAGGATCATGGTGAGCCACCGAAGAGGGTGGAGTAGAGGGAGGGGACTACGTGGTAAGAGAAAGTAGCAGAGAAATAGGGATTGATTTGGGTTTCTGAGTCTAAGAAACAGTGTTTGTTCGGGTAAACTATGTGTCCAATGTAAATAAAGGCATCGGACTTAGGATAGATAGTGTCTTCATTAAACTAAGGATTTGCAATCAGCAGCAATGCCAAGATAGAACTCCGTACTCAGCGATACACACCACCGTCTCTCTCTCTATATTAACTATCATATAGTGGGTGGATATCGTACGTCTTCAGCCGGGCCACGTCATCTCCTTACGTCCGAGCCGTCCGATCGAGCTCCTACGGCCGAGATCGGCTCTTGTATATGTAAAGTCCCGTGGTCCACGAGGCCTCGCACAAATCTCAAGATCTTCACGCGACCCAGCAATGTAGCCGGAACAACATGGAACGGTCCTCGAGTGGCCGCCACCAATTCCGAAGGAAACGCAGCGCACGAGCCCCACCACCGCCTCCTCGTCCCCACCCTCGCCACCCCAACCCGCCCAGCCAAAACCACAGCCGCTTCGCTGCCGCCGCTGCCCCGCGCTTCCCCGCCGTGGACGACGACGCAGTCACGACGCTCATGGACATCGACGACTCCCCCCGCAGCGCCGCCGGCGCCGGCTTCCTCGATAAGGAGGAGGAGGTGGTGGAGATGTTCCTCGTCCACCGCGTGGGTGGGCGCGGCAACGGGGCACGGGACCCCCTCCCCTACGCCGGCTTCTACAACACCTTCGACGGCGCCGACTTCGACGACGTCGACCTCGCCTGAGGCGTTCGGGTACAAATGGGGCTCTTGGGTTCTTAAGGAAGTTGAGGCTGTTCTGTCCATATGGTAATGGGGATCAGATCTTTTGGTTAGGTTATCATAGGGTGAAGTGAAACTCTTTTGATGCATCTGGAGACGTTTTGGATTAATCCAAGGATCTTTGTGCCGCGTTGTTCCTAGATCTTTATGCTTGCACTTGTTGGATGGTTAAAAAAAGCGAGTGCCTTTTGACTCGATTGGTATCATCTATGCGTGTTTCTTTTGCTCTCTTGCTGTTTATGTTGCGATTGATGTGGAAAGGTGTTTCTTGCTATGTTATTTCTGTTCAATCTGCGCCGTGCTGGGCGCGAGTAGGTGTAAACTTCTGTGCTACATCGATCAACAGGCTTCGATTCTGCTGTTGTGAGTTCTCCTCAACAAGCAGTAGAATGTTTGGATGATGCAGAGATTGTGCTGCTATTTATCGATTTTGTTGAAGCATTATTTTTTAAATAATATTTGAAAAATAAAAAAATACAGAAATAATATGTTAAAATTAAAAATTGCAAACATACCTCCCTGTCGCTAAACCTCCATTCATTTCTTCTGCATTTGCTTAGTGAAAATGAGGCTCTCTGTCGCTATTCTGAATGGCGACAGAGAGCCAGAGCTGTCGCTATTTAGGAGGTATATTTGTAATTTTTAATTTTGAATATTATTGAGGTAAATTTTCATTTTTTAAATATTATTTAAAAAATAATTCGTTTGTTGAAGAGTCCAATCCACTAGGACGATTAGCAGATCCCTTTGATCAATAGTGAACATTGCAGTGGCCACTGGAAATCCCATGCTCACCGAGAATTAGACCCTTTTTTGTTTGGAAATCCTTACACACGAATGCCTTTCTGGAACTGCAGGGAAGTCCTTTTATGTTGGCAACTTAGGAAATCAAATTGGCATTCCATATTTTTGGTCAGAATTGGGAGGATATACTTATTTCCAATTAGCATCATAATAACCATTGATTTGATACAGGGCATCCAGTTTTACTGTTGTTAAGTTGTTTCTGCTAGGGGTACGTTTTATTGGAGGAATCCTCTTTTGATTACATTCTTCATTAATTTTACGAGATTACTTTGTTTGGTAACATAACTAGGAATTTGAAATAGGAATCCAAGATTATAATCATATTACTATCAATTCCAAGAACATGTTTTCCGTAGAAAATGATGTCTATCCTATATTAACAGCGGGAAAGGAATCTTTGCTATTGCGCTTCAATCATTTGCTTTAGGTTGCTACGGTCAAATTTTAAACTTTCAAAATTCATAATCCAAATTATGATTTATTTTAATATTCGAATATATGAGCTATGGAATTATTTATTTTTTGCCAAAATATGAATTTCGAAACCCACATATAAAAATTTGAATCCTGAATTTCATAATCTTAAATTCAGACATTTTAAAATTTTGGATTTTGAAATCCATTTTATGATATTTTGAATCTTAAATTTTGAAATATTTAATACTGGATTTTAGATATTCAAATTCTGGAAATTTAAATTTTATAACCTTGAATTTCAGAATCTCAAATTCCTAAAATTTAAATTCCAAAACTCAAAATTTGAAATTCCAAATTTGAAAAAGCCAAGATATAAAATTTTGAATCATAAAAATTGAAATGTTGAATGTTGCAATTTTAAATGGTAAAATTTAAAATCTAAGTTCTTATTTTAAAGTTTATAATTGTTAACCTTCAAGGTTTAAACTTTCAAATATAGAAATTTACATTTGTGGACTTGTTGGTTCGAGTTATGAAATGCTTGAACTATTATGAAGACTATTTCGTTGTTTCCTTTAAACCAACAAAACTTGGAATCTTATATTACTAGTGGTAATTGCATATGAGATTATACATACCAAACGCACAATCTCTACTTTACAAATTACTCCCTCCGGTCTTCAAAAAGAAGACGTTTTAGACACTAGTTAGAATACTAATGCTATGTTTAATAGGGAGTCTTCTTACTCTTTTACCCTTATTAACAATGCATGTGTTAATATGGTCACAAATGGTGTCCAGCATATCTGGTGGGAGTACCTCTCTCTAATCATGATTCATGAAGTCTAGGGATCGTATCTTCAATATGAATTTGTTGCATGCAACATGTTTTTTTGCTCCCCATTGGTCCTGTTCTATATGGCGCCAGTTTTGCATGTAATTGGCGTGCTAGTTTAGCCATGCATGGTGCTAGTTTCGCATGCACACGGCCAGTTTCGTTCGCGTGCGAGTTTAGTGAGTCATACATGTCATCCACGGCTTTGTCCTCGTCACTTTTCCACAATGAGTCTGAGATGCACCAGGCGTGCAACGAATCATCGTTGGGTAGGAGTAGTATGCAGTCAAACTCGTCATAGTTGTAGATCCAAGCGGAGACCATGTACTTGCTGTGGACACACCCACAGCGAGAGCAATGACACGTGCGACGGCAGTGAGTGCACGGACCTTCGTGAAAGGTTGCACAGCGAGCGCACGTGCGACGGTTGTCGTCGAGGCTGCCATCGACGTGCCTGTCCAAAGGGCTGCGGACGCCGTCGAGGTCGTTGTCCATTGCGCCATCGAGGGAGCCGTCCATGGCGCTGTCGAGGGAGACTTCCTGGGCGCCGTCAAGCGACATGTCCAGGCCGCCGGCCATGGCACCGACGAGGTAGCCGCGCGCGAGCACCGTTGAAGGAGCCGGCCATGGCGCCATTGAGGTCGCCGTCTTGGGCGTCGTCGAGGGAGCTGGCCACGGTGCCGTCGAGGTAGACTAGCTGTCCTGGGCGCCGAAGCCGTCCAATTCAAAGGTACGATGGTGCTCGTGAGAAAGAAACGGCCACGGCAATATGGACGCTCAAACGGGATTAAGTTTGCTATGACTAGTACTCATGCATGCACACGAATTTTAGTCAAAAGGTGAGCTGCATGCATGCATGCGAGCTGAAACGCTGATGCGCCCAGTATAGGGTGACTAATACTCATGCATACACGCGAATTTCAGTCAAAAGGTGAGCTTCATACATGCATGTGAGCTGAAATGGCTCGCCTACTGATGCGCCCAGTATAGGGAAGGAGAGAGTAATTAAATGATGAACACAAAACTGACAAAGAAACCTTTAAAATTCTTAAACATCAAGTATTTTAGGACTCGAAAGAAAAGGCTCAAATGTCTTCTCTTCTTTTTGAAGACCGGAGAGTGTACAAGTTATTATCTGATAATTTGTCCTGGATTAATTTCTTGAATCAGCCAAGCGACGAAGTTGCATCAAAGGCGCATTTGAAATTTTGAGGATGGTAGCATCTAAGGCCTGCTTGAAATTGGACCCATCTGCATTATTTTCCTCCGTAAAAGTTATTACTGTACTTCTGGGTTTTGGGTTCTAATTTCTGAAGCAACACAAGAGGCTAGTATTATTTTCCCCAATACGTACGTGAGACTGCTCATGTTTCTTATTGCTACAAACTGATAGTACTTCAAAAAAATTCTGATGTAATATCTGCAAGATTGGCAATTCAGAACTTGTGTCGGATGATGTAGCATTTTAGACAACGATGGTACAGAAAATTGCTTAGCAAGTTCTTCTTGGAGAGGGTGAGCTGCCAGACTTTGGTCTGATTATCCAACATTGAATCCAGTACTTTGATATTTCAGCTTTGTCCTTCATCTTACATCTGTTCTTGCACACATGAGGATAAAAACAACTCTGTCACGACGTATTCCATCCACAATGAGACGCAAGCAAAGTACAACAAACAATATTGGTGATAGTGCTAGTGTTTTCCATTGACGTGGCTAGATAAAGGACTAGTTGCAAGCCGCATGACTGTGAGCTTAGCACTCGCTTCTCATCCATCCCTCCCTCGTGAAAGCACAAACGATCCGGCTGCTGCGCTGGCCACGTGTCGTCCGCCCACCGGCTCCCCACATGCCGGGGGACACGGCGCAGGACGACCATGGGAGGTGGCGACCGCCGCACGGCACGACCGAGGGGCCACAGGGGCCGTCGCCGCATGGGATCCCGGCCGGGGTGGTCAAGCGCCTGGTCAGCCGGTGGCCCCGAGGCGCCACGTCAGCGGAGTGGATAGGGACGGGCGATATTGGCTTCGTCGCATCGCGTGTGGGTGGGGCGGGGTGGGTGGCTCGCGAGTCCTTCCCGGGGCGGCAGGCCGTGTGGTCGGTGAGTGGGGTCTCGTTCTTCTCGTGACAGGCGGGCCTGGTGCGCGGTTGCTTTCCCGCTTCAGTTATTCCTCCCCCCCTCCCTCCTCAGCACCAAGCCACCAACTATCAATTCATGTCTCATATGCCCTCTTGCTAAAAAATTAAATATCCAGTATTTACATAAGGCGACCTTCTCCTTTTGCGCATCATGACTTATGTGGCGGTCCCCTTTGGTACATGGAAATCCACCGCATCTTGTGTAGGCCAGAGTGTAGGATCCATGACTTGTGCTCGGCCCACGAGACATTTGTTTCGATTTATGATATATTTCATTGTGCGCGATGCGTGGGATTTTAAGGGTCTGTTTCTGGATTCTAGCCCCAAAAGCAAAATAAAAACAAACAACCTGATTCTAGAATCGGATTTTCATAATCGGATTCTCTGCAATCACAATCCAGAATCAACTTTTAGAATTGACATGTGCTAGGTTGGGCTTTATTTCCTGCAATGTTGTTCTATTTTGTACGCTAACTCTGTTGAACTTGTCCATTGGGGCGCTTTCTTCTGGTAAAAATAAATAGAGCCCTTTGGTCCTTTTGTAAAAGAAGTAAAGTGACAAAGAATACTCTACTCTTTAGTTTCAGAGGAATACCGATTGTGATGTTTAACCATGACCGGTATCTTTTCTTGGTATAAATTAGATTAGTATAACATTGTAAAATATAGAAATTATTCCAGTGATGAATACGCTTGTTAATTTTCATCGTCTGTTTTACACAGGGGGGCACAAATGAACAATTTTTCTAACACAAATACTAGACCTTGTTTGGAATTGGACAGCTAGACTTCTAAGATTACCGTAGAAATTAAACAGTTTTCTACGACTTCGTACGAAATTCCTGTTCCTAAATATTTCATGTGTTCCAATCCAAACCGTGTCTTGTCCATGCGCATACAAGAGCCCGCGCGATTTGGGAGTTGGGACAGCGAAAGCGCCACGGAAGGTGAACAATTAATCCACAATTACAAAATTTCGACATATCATCACGATATATTAGCAACTGAATCAACTGCCCCGAATGATATACACATGCTGGAGATAAACAATAAAATACTACGGGCACTCGTTAAAAACGAGAGGAGAGAAGAGATTCCTCCCATCCCAATATCCCATCCCATCTGGTACTCTGGTGCCATACACTGAGCCTGAGGCCAGCAGCACTCACAGCTCCAACTGCTCTTGGAGCCTTGCCGGCTTTCCTCCTCGCCTCAGCTAAACTGAACACGAACTCCCTTAATTTCTCCTCCTCATCCTGGTACCACTATCCCTCTTCTCCCTCGCTCTCCTCAAGAGCTAGCTAGCTCATGGCCTCGAGCTCAAACCCGGACATCATGGACACGGACCCTCCCGGCCTCTCCATCGCCGTCGAGCGCAACCCGCCGGAGTCGCGCCTGCTTCAGCTCGGCGTCAAGTCCTGGCCCAAGTGGGTGTAGCAGCTAGCGCTGAGCGATCACTGCCCCTTTCTTGTTCCTTGGTTCCATTTCATGGCGTCTAAGCGCGTACGCCGCGTGTATGAAATGGTTGTCTCGTACGTGCAGGTGGGGTTGCCCGACGGGGAAGTTTCCGGTGAAGTTCGACGCGAGGCAGACGTGCTACCTGCTCAAGGGCAAGGTGAGGGCGCACATCAAGGGCTCGTCGGAGTGCGTGGAGTTCGGCGCCGGCGACCTCGTCGTCTTCCCCAAGGGGCTGAGCTGCACCTGGGATGTCGTCGCCGCCGTCGATAAGTACTACAAATTCGATTCATCTTGACTTAGCACCGTCCAGATCTTCTCGCCGATTTCAGTGACTAATTCGCTTTTTGATTAGTTTCGTGACTGTGTTAGCTTATTCTTTAGCTGATTTGCTAGATATGTCCATGTGACCATGTCCTATGGCTTTTCTATATGTAAAAAATATGGTGTGAGGGGGCATCTAGCCCGTGTAGTGTAGGCTAGTAGTTATTCAGGGCCCAAAAAACCGGTCAATGCACCGCTGTTTAAAGTGTTTTGTTTATTTCTCCGAGTGGAAATCCAATTTGAATGCAATCTTTGACCAGCATACCTGGACTGTATTGTCCTTTTGTTTTCTGAGCTTTTTTCTTTGTGTGTGTGTGAGAGGGGTGTGTCTCTTTTAAAGTAGGAGTTCAAATGTCCTATTTCGTCCGTTTGGAACGTACTAATTCTTTTTTGTTAATTCCTATAGAAAATGAGCTGCTTTGCGGTAAAACTCCTGTGTTACAAATGGTTTTTTCTAGTGTTTTTTTTCCTAAATCTAAAACGAAAGCATGTACTGTTGATCCAAAAACAAGAAATAAAATGTAAATTTCAAAGCTCTAACCCGTTTGGAACAAGGGCTACCATTGGTTGTTGGATTTCCTGGATCCAACTTGAATTATTTTAGGAAAAGGATGCAACTTGGTTTAGTCCTGTAGGAAAAGCATAAGACATCCTAACATGTGTGCAACCAACTATTTTATCTTTAACCAACAATATCCTTCCCCTTAAAGAAAAGTTATGTGCAGTCGAACTATCACCTTTGACCAACAACGTCTCCCTAAGTATTTAAATTGATCGTACTCACATAAGTAACTCTATCTCTTCAAAAAATATTTTCACAACATTACAATGCCATTACGCCACGCATATTACAATTGAAATTGGTAGTCACAAGCGTATTTGCAGACCATACAATGTCCTAAATGCCACCTTTTGCGGCATGATAAGTGATTGGAAAACTAGTTAATAATAAGCGTTATTTTATGTTGTTTTGAAGGTATCTGAAATTTAATGATTGTACAAGGAAGACTAATAGATAGATCTGTTTGTCACCCTTCTGATTTGCCTGTCAGTCGCTATATATATATATATTTATGTGTATATATATATATATCTCTACAAACCTTTTATCCGTACGGACAGTGGCTGCTTATTCAGGGTACACACACAAATTTGTTAGTCATGCAGGAGGGGGGAAAACGGGGGCATGGTACAAAAGAGAATATACTGGATTCTTGGATGGTAGTGGGCACTTGGTTTTCAGCTGGTTCTGTAGCTCCTAGCCGGCTAGGTGGTGGAGCCTGGACTTGCTGGTTGAATATATGGAGGCATGGTCCTTGGCTCGGCGACTTTGGGCTCCAGTTCAGGGTGGCGGTGGCAGTGGTGGTGCACGGACGTCGTTGCTTCTTAATTTTATTTTGTGGCTCTCTGCTGCCTGCCCGGTCATGGCCGTCGTCTTGCCCTGGCAACAGGTTGTCCGATATATATATATATATATAGATTCACTTGCTCAGTCACCGAAAGTGCGGTTGTAGCATGTGGGGGTGACGGCTCTTCAGGAATTGATCATCGCTCACTTTGACCTGTGGTTGTTTGTGTCGTCTTTGTCGCCGTGCATTTGGTGATCATGTCTTTTGAGTGGATAGTTTGCGCGTTGACAAAGCCTGTAACGGTAATTATTGAGGCTGGACCGGTGACACATCCGGTCCACTGGTTCGCTAGCTGGTTTAACCGCCCGCCTGTTCGAAAGGAATGGCCAAAGCGCAACATGTTCCTATATCAATATACCAATAATTAGGGGCTGTTTAGTTGTATTAGTTTTGAGTCTGGTTCTCTAGATACAAAATTCTTCATGCAGCCTGGCTCTGAAGATACGGAGAAAATGAGCGTATCTCTAGATGCAGCGCATGACAGCCTCGTGTTCTATGTAAGGGGCCATTGTCAGTCACAATAGCAAACCATACATGCGGTGCCACGTAGGTACATAAGTTTTCATTTTTTCTTTTTTGTTTATATCTTTTGATTAGCATCTCTGATTACCGAACCGATTTAAAAAATAGGTTCCTGACATTTTTTTGAACAAAACTAGACCACATTTGCTATATAAATTTTAAAATATTTAAATTTCAAAATACCTAGCTACTAAACACTTAACTAAACACCGTCTCTGCATCTGTGCATCCTGTATCCCATCAGTCTGGCTGAATCAAACGGGCCAGACTCGTGAGAGAAGGCAACCAAACGACCTCTTAATGAATGGGTGGACTGTCTCACGTACGAATAATCTTATGCCCGCCACAATTTTTGAGCCATTATTCCAGTTGACTTTGCTGACCCTAGTTTAACGACTAGGTTTTCCACCGGTGTCGGCGTATTCCGCCTGACAGGACCTCGTCAACGAACAGGGTTGACTACTCCCAAGATGGAAGGTATGGTTCGGTAGAGGGCGTCTTCGTGGCTGGAAACCCTAATGGCTCTCTACGATGGATCCCGGAGATCAGCAGATTAATGGACACGGTGATGTACCCAGGTTCAGGCCCCCAGCGCAGGAAATAGCCCTACGTCCTGCTAAATCTTTGTTGAGGAAGTGTGGAATACAATGATTCTCCTGGTCTAGTGCTTGTTCCAAGCTTTCAACCTCTATGTCTCTTATGTGCTGCACCTTCCTCCATGCACCGAGACGCCCTTATATAGATGGGCCGGCCTGGGCAGGTGAGAAGATGATGATATATTGATCTACAATTCATTAATTACACCAATCATTCGAGCCTTATCTCACTGACTCATAACTCATTTATTACGCCCGTCGCTGTAGCCTTGTCCTTCAAGCTCCATTTAATGCCGCGGTGTGGCTTCGCCCGGTCCGCCCGGGATATGACACTCCTACGACGGGTTTGGTGAGAGGCGTCAGAGGGATGGGCCGTCGTCGTGTCGATAGAAGAATGCTTCGCAATCAATGACCCTGACACGACGTGTCAAGGGAAGGAGACTTCGAGGCGAAGCTTTCTCCTTATTCCTTTGGTCGCCTCCGTGGCCTGATAAGGGGGCCCAAACGCCCGCCCACTTGCCAGCCACCTCTTAAGTCGACGCTCGGCGGGCAGGGCTTGATCGCCCACCTGCTCGCTAGGGGGTCACACGGGCTCTTCGCCCGACGGGCAGGGCACGATCGTCCACTTGCTCGCCAAGGGGCCACGCGGGCTCTTCGCCCGGCGGGTAGGGAATGATCGCCCACCAGGGCACCACGCGGGCCGCTCACCCGGCGAGCAGGGCGTAATCGCCCACCTGCTCGCCAGGGGGCCACGCGGGCCACTCGCCCCGCGTGATCGCCCACCTGCTCGTCAAGGGGCCTTCGCCCGGCGGGCAGGGCATGATCACCCACCTGCCCGCCAGGGCACCACGTGGGCTTACCGCCCGACAAGCAGGGCATGATCGCCCACCTACTCGCCAGGTCGCCACGCGGACTTGTCGCCAAGCGGGCAGGGCTTGATCGCTCACCTGCCCGCCAGGCTGCCATGCTGGGCTAAGCCGCTTCCTGGGCCTGCAACTTCTGCGGCGGAGAGGGTATCCCGGTGCAAAGTACATCGACAACCGGTTTGTGTCAAAACCGCCCGGTTCGACCAGAATTTGAACAATTCAAGGCTTCTGATGGCATGATCATCCAAAAGAGGAGCCAGACCGGATTAGGCCTCGGTTCCAGTTTCTTCCCGTCAAACTGTCGGTCCTGTCCGATTTCAGCAACTGCGCGTGTAACCTACGTGAGACAGGGTACATTACTTAGAGCATGCACAATAATAGTAGAGACGACTGTTGTCTATATACTTCTCCATATCATCTAAAGATAAAATTAAATAAAACTTCTAGAACAAATGACATTCTACGTTGTCTCTATAAGATTATAATCTTTTAATTATGGTATAAAAAATATTTATTATAAACAATAGCTCACATAATGATATTTTATACTGTCTATATAGTCGTCTCTTTTAAAAAGACAATTATAATCTATTTCTCTTCTCTATATCAGTAAAAAAAATCTTATATGATACAGTTAATGAATACTTGCTGTGGTTTGGTTCGGCACTATATATGTACGCGTCGATATGGTTTTGCAGCTGCAGCCAAGCGCGAATGGTGTCCCATCATCCTCCCCACTCCGCATATCTGTAGCCTTTTGTGCCAGCCGCGGTCCCAGCATTACTCCGGTCTTCACGGTAGCGGGAGTTATTTCCAGCACCTGCCGGTACGCCCCGGGCTTGAATCCGCTGCTGTACCCTAGTCGTCGCTCGCCTCGCGTACGTAGTCGCGCCAGTCATGGAAATGGCGTAGTTGTCATGTTTGATTATGCATGGCCAAATTCAAAATTACGCTCCAAATATAGATTACTGGCGATCGTGATGTTCAAAGCTTGTTGAGCGTTGCCATCTGTTCATCTCTGGGGCCTGTGGTTATCATCCAATCAGCTTCTGCATCTATATCCTCGCCATTTTTTTTTTTGCTACTATCTATATATTTTGTACAGTATATTAATCAACTTGGGATGCATCACAGCGTCAGTGACCGGTATTGTGGATGTAAATCGGGAGCATATGGATGTGTGTACATACTGGTGCAAACCAATGGGGATGGTCAACGGGCAAATGGATGGGCGAGAGGTGGTTGTTTCGAGAACCTTGAGTCGACAAGTACGTATTGCCATTCAAGCTGAAAGTTAACATGAAATAACCTTAAAACTTATTGATATTGGTTAATTAATGCTCTGTCTCGTAGTACAGCAAACTACAGGGCATGTTTGGCTTGGCCAACCTTAGGTTTCTAGCCTTGCAAAGGGGACATATCTGGTGTAAACTATCATTATTGTGTAAATTTTATGAAAATCATATGTATAAGTTTTAAAAAATTCTCAAAAAATTACCATATGTAGGGAAGGTGAGGTTCTAAAACTTTATAAAATTTCAAGACCAAATTCAATCCCATTTGAAAGATATGAAATTGATAAGCAATGATATAAATAGTGCTAAACAGTGAAAATCACTATTTATATTGAATTTGTCTTTTCATATCTTTAAAATACAACTGAGTTTGATCCTAAAATTTTATAAGATTATAGAAACTCATATTAATTTTTTTAGAATTTTTAAAAACTTATACGTGTATTTTTTTTTTTGAGATTATCACACTGGATCTTGACCCCTCCATAAAATCAGTTTATGAGCGAGGAATATGCTTTTTTTTCCCTTCTGAAAATTAACGAATGACAATTTATAGGCTCGAGAAGTTCCTTTTCAGCTTGAAAGCCCGTAAATATGCAGGCAATCTGTGCCTAGAGCTTCGATAAACCGGCGGATCAAGATCTTCATGCGTTTACACAACGGATGAACAACAGTGGACAGGCGGTCAGGCAGGCATCTCTAGCCTACCTGAATACCCCACCTGACTGATGCGGCCGTGCACCCAGCCAACCAACTGCAACTGCCCTCTGCTGGCGTGATAACTCCATGTCGATCCATGTTCTGGACGTATAGTTGTCGTGAGCGAAAGTATTCGCTGAGTTGAGCTCTCTGTTTTCGTACGTGTAGCTCTCTAGTGTAGAGCCGCTAGCTTGTCATGCTGCGACCCTACTGCCCATTTACCCAACAATAGTTAGTGGCGTAAATTGCCGAAGAAGAACAGTACTTGTTGCTTTTCATAATGGGGGCAGCGGATCATGCCCTCCAGGTTGGGCCTGGAACTGGGCGCGTAGTAGCTGCCACTTGTTGCATTGGGGGCAAAAACGATAGGAAATTTTCCTCTCACTTTTTCAGGAAACTGCGGTTGAACCAGAAAATATAGTTTCATTTCAGATCGATGAGCCATAAGCACCGTAAAATTTGGTTTGCTATAGCATAAACAGGACACATTTTAGTCTATGGAAGAGCATAGAAAAGCAAGGATGATTTTATTTTTTGAAATAGCCAGGCAAAGTTGAAATTTGATAGAGCAAGGTCCTAAAATCCGCGGCGGCAGAAAGCCAGAAACCGTGATGTTACCGTATATTTGTACGTACCTGAGGTCAGGGGTAGAGCCAAAAAATTGATGTAGGGGAGTTGGACAAATATGACTACTCTTTCATATTATTATACACTAACAAAAAAAATTGTAAATGCTTGAGAGATGCTATATACATCAAGTTCTAAAATCCGCTGCAGAAAGCAACAAACCGTGACATACCACACACTTAGGCCCTGTTTGGGAGAGCTCCAGATCCCAGCTCTAGCTCAGATCTGAAACTTATAGGCTAAAATAAAGTGAATTAAGTTTATATTTTTAGTCTAAAATGTAAATAAGATGATCTACCTAAACACTCTTAATGTACCCACAGCTCCAGCTCCATAAATTTCTGGAGCTAGAAATATCCTGCTCCACCAGCTCCACAGATTTTAGTGGAGCTGGAGCTGTCCCAAACACCCCCTTAGGGTACATACAATGCAAGATGTTTATACAAGAGTGCTTAAAGAGAGAGACTATAACCCCACCATCAATCACTTATGTAAAAGTTGTTTCCTCTAATGCAAACATCTCTTTCGTGAGTGCTTAGATGATATATTATCTATTAACTATATATAGTTATATACATAAGCATCTTCTAAGTACCGGTGCTTCAAAATAAGCCCCTTATCTATCCTATGTGGCAAGAAAATCCAGTATTTCATTGCTAAACGCCTCTCTAAGCACCTACATTGTACATACTCTTGCGGTCACTCGGTCTGTTTTGGTTTCTGAAGTCGTAGTATTAGTAGTAAAAATAAATTGTGGCAGCGGTTTTGAGTAGTAGTAAAAATAAATTGTGGCAGCGTTTGTGACATTCTTATTCGGAGAAGGTGAGCTCGCCCCTGACTACTATTTGTCGATGCTCGAGACATCAACGTCAGCTGAGAAGATCCAAATTTGCAACTTGCTAACAAGATACACTCAATTTCGTCCAATGGCGATTTGTTTACTCAAGATTCATTCATTTCCGAAGGTCAACCTATTGAGCTGCATGAATATAAACGCCAAGTTGCAGATGTACGTGTGGCCGGCAGCCCGGCACGATGCGACAACGACAGTATGGCCACTTAATTGCACCATGTTGCACTGTTAAAATTCGAGATCCACAGTATCAAGAAGTCAGAATTCGAAGAATCTATGTGCATCCCTATCCACGTCCATTTTAGTTTCTTGTTTCTTTTGTAATTTTCAGTTCGTAGTAGTTCTGCATCTTCTGAATTCTGAAGAAAAAAAAAATTACTTTTGCCCAAAATATACAAATACCAAAGTTAGCACTTTGTAGCTCTATAGACCTGGTGTGTCAATCTTATTAGGCAGTTAACAGATATATTGAACGAGAGTTAACAGATTTATGGATTATAGCGTCATGTTATCTGAACTCATACGAATAAGGGTGAGTTGGTAACCGGCAATGTTTCAGAGTAAGGAGCTCTGTTTCTGGGGGAAAACAAGGATAAGTTCTCAGGATTACTATCAAATAAATGGACAGGCCAGTGCCATAAACAGCTAGATATGAGCTTCTATGCTATCAGGATAACTCCGTACGTGATAGTTCAACTCAGCTTCCAAAAAAAAATTAACAACAGGTTGAGAGTGACACCTGTATGTTTTCATTCAGGCTTGAATATTTCAGGGAGGATTGATCATAAAATTTTGGCTAAAAAACGCTTGCATGAATCAGTTGATGTCATGGTTTGATAAGAAAGAAACCGCCGGTACTGTCTCGAAGTGAATGGTTTGAATTAATAATTACATCCAATATGTAATTCTTAGCTAAGTACTCATAATGCAGAGCATGTGTGTTCCCGATTGACCAGTTTAAACGCCTAACGCTCTTGCAGGTACCCTCTACACGCTGTCGGATTTACATGTGTGAAGAGATTAAGCAGATCATCAAAGTAAAGGTTTTCCATATATACAACTTCATGAGTCATGACATGAATGGACATGTGTATATATATAATCGGACATGAAGACAAGCAAGTACTCGTGCAAGGATGCAAGGAGATACCTAAAACCGGAATCCTTGAAGTTGACAAAATGCGATTCGTCAGGCAATCCACCGATAAGAGTGTGATGGCATCTTCTTTTTCAAGAAAACTGTCAAATGTTTAATCGTCTAGGGATACGACTTCCGATAATGACACTGGATGAGATGAAGCTGCAATAATGCTTGTGCAACTTGGGATCTGTCGACTGTCGGATACTCCCAGCACAAATTACTTTTGTCTGAGCCTTTCTGATCTGAGCAAAATTTTAGCTGGAACTCGGCAAGTTGAGACACCCATCATCAAAATAATAGCACTAATCTAGCCAGACGAACTGGTCGGACAAGTCTAACTTGTGCCATCCAAGTATCCGACACCATACCCTCACCCGGATAGATCATAGATTCCCACTATTGTTGACATTTTATTTAGAAACTAAATCTGATCATTGATTTACATAGGGTAATGTGGACATTTGGCCTTCAGTCTCCTTGGAACAAACAAATAACAGAAATATCTTAACCACCGAAAGGATCTTTTCGTATTACCCTACTCGTTTATTCTCCGTGGCATCTAACAACCCGCCATGAGTAGAGATAGCAATCTTATCCGATTATTTGTATACCCACGGGTGAAAACCCTAATAGAGACGGATATATTCCTCTTTTGTTGTCTGCGAGTATGTTTATAGGGGCTAAACATTGCCCGACGGCAAACGGATGATGGTATGGGGAAGATCTATCTGTGCCCGTTCCACCTAATTACCCACCATCCTCTACTGATATGTGGGTTACAGGTGCCTAGCCAGTCCTCAGATCCACAATTTGTGATACCCCAAACTATCAATTTGTGATTGGCGATATCGTGATGGGTGATTTGTGATGTGTGTGATGATTGATGAATTATTTTCATTTTAATTGTTGAACTTGAGCATGTGTGATGTCTGATGAACTATTTTCATCTTAATTGTTAAACTTGAGCATCTGTGTGTCCTTTGTCTGCATGTGTTATTTTAATTATTATTCCTATGTGCATTTGAAATTTTGAATCATTGATAATCATTATTCAGTTCACATAATGTAGCTGATTCCTATAATTTCATCAAAAGGATTGTATCAACACCATAGCTTATTAGCTCCTAGCGCTCCATCGTTGAAAGAATTGTTGATGGTAGTGGGTAAACGGGTATACCTGTTGGTATCGAGTACTCGTAGGTGATGGATATGGACGAGATTTTTTACCCGCCACACTTCGTGGGTATACCCGTAAAGAAGATTTTAGCTGGCGAGCACTACCCGCGCCCGCCACACGCGATTGTCATCCTTAGCCATGACGCCTTCATCCAACAAACTGATCCTGGCCGGCGAAGGATGATCCAAATTGAAAGGAACATACATATACATATGGAACGGTCGAATGGAATTATGGCGTCCATTATTTTACTCAACAAAAGGATCATGTAAAATCTGTAATTACGTATAGGTCCTTTTCAAGGGTTTTTTTTGCGAAACGGACTTTTGGTTCAGAAAAATTCGCAAATCTTTCATAAAAGAATCCTAAATAAATAGCGAAAAAAACGTAGGCCGGCCGGCTCGGCTCGTTTTTTCCTTTTCACATGCAGGTCCCTCAAAAAATATGTAATTACATGTAGGCCCTTCCCACGGTTTTTTACGATGAGTGCCTTCTGGTTCTGAAAAAACGTGAATCTTTTGTAAAAGGACCCTAAATAAATACCGAAAGAAAACGTAGTGCCGTTTGGATCATTCCGGCTATTTTTCACGAAAAGGACCTTTGTCGCGGATGCGTTTGTATCCTTCCAACCGTTTCGCGCGTTTCCTCGATGATTTAAAAAAACGCCGATGGAAAAAAACGAAATTATTTCTACGAAAAAAACAACGCATGCGACGTATTACGACACGAAAACTATCCTAGTACAATCTAATACTATTTATCTACGAAGAATTGAGGTAGATACATTGTTGTGTTGCAAAAACGGTTGTTCATGGCAGATTCTTACCTGTATAAGTAACAAGCAGGGTTTCAAATATTGAATTTCCGACTTTTGGCTGATTTTTTATTTTCGAAAATCGGTGAAAATCATTCGAAAACCGAAGAAGTTCGAACTCAAAAATTTTGTACTCAGTGGTCAAACAACAGTGAAAAAATTTCAAAAATCAACCGATTTGATCGATTTTCAAGTGATTTTCACTGATTTTCAATTGGTTTTGTTTGATTTTCTACCGATTTTTTGTTTTCAATTTTTGAGCGATTATATTCAACTTTTGGCACACTCAAGGAAAATTTAAAAATTTTCAAAAAAATCTAAATAAATCCCAATTAATCTATAAAACACCTCAAGGAAATTTTAACAATTTTTGAATTATTTTATAGATTTTACGAACCGACAACCGACTCAAATAATAATTATTATCTAATATCTACAACTCACTTTACAGGTCCCAATTAGCTTCACTCAAAGTGACAAATCTTGACCGTCTCCTTGACTGCAGCTCAAAAGTGAATGCTTCCAACTCAATGCCTACTCATTCCTTCCAGGTCAATGTCGGTAGCTTTTAGCCATAATTATATGTAAGGGCAGTTCTAATCCTCCACCTTAGCTGGTGTTCATAGAATTAATTACGCTGTCAACTAAGCAAAAATCTGATGTGGCATAGGAATTAAGGAAGGGAGAGAAGGAAAAACGAAGAAACCGTATCTCATGCAAGAAACTAGGTCGGCGCGGGTACCAAGACACAAGAAACGAGCAAAATTGGAGTTGGACGTTTCTGCGCGCTTACCAAGCTGTGTTTGTGGTGCATGTATTGGTTTATTGCTCTCTCTCTCCTCTAGACACTGTTCATGAAAACTATAGGTTAGGAAACTATGCATTGTTTTATTACTTTCTCTCTCCTTTAGACACTGCTTATGAAAACTATAGGTTGGGACTGCCCTAAGAAAACGAATTAACTCCAACAATCTACTCCGCCTTCGTCACAGGATTCGTCTACCCGTTGGTGTCCCGTTGGTTCTGGTCCGTTCATGGGTGGGCATCCACGAGCCGGATGTCGGGGCCTCTGTTGTTTGAGTTGGGCGTTATCGACTTCGTCAGCTCCGGCGTTGTCCATCTGGTTAGCGGCATTGCTAGTGCCTGACAGTGGTCTGCGGTCGCTCGCACTGCCGTGACCACGTCGCTGGCAAGCAGCGTCACGGCATTGACAACCCTCTACGGCAAGAGATGGCTGACAGGCCACTAGAATGGGAATGCTCTTCTTAGTGCTGCACACCTCGGGCTGCTCATTTCGTTCTGTTTAAACTAGATTAGAATCCCGCACGCTGTCGCGAGCGATCACTTAATTTTAATTTTAATAGGTAGAGAGAAAAAAATTTTTGAAGGAAAAATTTTAAAAAACAAAAAAATATATATTGTAGCTCTATCTTAAGAGAGAGAAAATTTTCCGAACAAAATTTAAAAACAAAAGTACTGTAGCTATGGCGCTGTAGTTTCTGTAGTGCCAAAGTGTCACGTGTTAGGTTGACGACAATCTCTCCAACAATATTGATTTATATAGAAGATGTTATTTAAACCTCTCTTTAAATTCAGTTTAATTAACATAATGCAGCCAATTACTATTGAGTAATTACCGTATTCAATTGACATAATGTCATCAGTTACGTGCGTCTACATAAAGACCTAGAGATGTTCGGGACAGAAACACCGAATTCTTGCTTCATTCTTCCTTCTCCTATCTGAATTGTTGTATTGTGGTGTTGAGCAGTTGAACCTCGCCGGCCTTCCTCCTTAGCGTGCACTATGAAGGAGGGTGAGCGAGCCGTTGCCGTAGAGATCACCTACACGGGTGGTAATAAGGTTTCTATACAACACATCCACGTGACCACTGCTTCTTTCTTGACGTTGACCAATTCCACGAATGCATCTGCGCTGCGCTGCTTCCTGTTCTTCATCAAGTCCAATTGTAAGTCGTTCGTGTATTCGATCGACTGTGATAATTTTCAATACTTGTGCATATTCCAAGTACAATGTGTTGCCTACTGATTTATGCATCTATAGTATTTTGTTATATTTGTCTCAAAATAAAATCTAGAATAAAAACAAAGCTCTTTTACGGTACACTACAATGAATATTGGTCGTCTATTTCTTTGAATCTAATGATTCAAATTAGTTTAGATCTAATTATACTACCACATATAATATAAGTAGTAGAACTCAAAGAGGGGTCAGTCTATCTCATCCTTCTTTTTCATCCCGTTTCCTCTTCCACATCCTTCTTTTTCATTCCATGACTGCATATAAATATCACTGGCTACGTGATTGTCATCTCTCAGACTTGATCTAACTCATTACTAATCAATCACTTTCTCTAGCAAAAGAATTGATAATGCACATACGTACTTAGCCATGAGCAAATTCATGGCTGCCTACGAGAAGCAGCATCTGTAGCCGCAGCTCAACAGCGCCTACTACGGCCCACCGATTTCGCATGCAGCCCCCGCAGCTGGCGTACTACGGTCCCCTCGACCCCGTCGGAGCGGCCTGCACTGTTTGTTGTGCTTCCTCTTCAAGGTCGTCGCCTTCATCGTCATCGCGCTCGACAGCGCCTCCCTCATCCTCTTACTCATCTTTTGCTCGAGCTCTGTCAAGGCCCACGCGGACTCTGCCACACTATCGCGCTTCGACCTCGTCGGTGGGCCTAGTGGGCGTGGCGGTGAACTCCTCCAGTACAACCTCACCGTGAACATTTGCGTGTGCAACCCGAACCACTTCGGCATCCACTACGACTACGCCGAGGCGCAGACGTCCTACGACAGCGAGAGGTTCAGCTTCACCTCCTGCAGCCGTTCTACCAAGACGGCAAGATCATGGCCACGTTGAGTGGCTCATCGGCCATCAACAACGATGCAGAGCACACGTACCAAAGGGGGAAGAGCGAGGGGTTTTACTTTGTGAAGGTGAGGGTGTACGCTGACCTAGGCTTCATGGTTAGGGTCTTCAAAACATACATGATTACGAGAGTAAGGGTGTAACATGGAATCATAGTCCTGGTACGGTTGTCATGCTGTTATTATCAGGGACAGAGAAGACAGATGCGTGGTTATAACTACCTGTGTAAACCCCCATCTCCTTTGCGTGATCCAAAATGCTGAGTTTCCCTCGTTTATTTCGTATGATCGATAGTAATTGGTCGACAAGTCTAATAGTAAAAAACAAGTGTTTCAACGAAACGAATTCACTGGTAATTATATGGAACTGTTGGTGCTAAAACTAGTATATACTTTTACCTCAGTGTAGATATTCTTCCAACCATTTTTCCCCCTGTAATGGTCTGATCTCATCTCCCTATGCAGGGTACTCATTCACTCTAATGGTAATGAGCTACACTATGAAGGTTTAATTGGAGATTGAGGCAAATGATGGACGGATGCTATGATAAGCAAGTTGTTCTTGCTTTGTATTCTTTCTTGAAGATGTAAAACTATATGGCATATAAGTTCAGGTTATTTATGTTTGTTAAATTTCAATTCTACAGAGCTAAAATATGCTAGATTCTTGTCATAAAGAAATGTAAGGATAAAATCTTTTTGAAATATTTTCAGATACGAAGATATTATAGTTTTGTGACAATCAACACACTATCAATATTTTGTATCACCTTTGTTTGAATTTTTGTCTTTCACAAATCATGATTACTCACAGGATACTAAAGAAGATGCCAGATTCATATTGTACTAAAGGCTAACTGCCGAAAGGGATCAGTAGTGTTATGTAGCATCACCAATCCAAATCCCAAAGCTGGAGCTAATGAGCCACAATCAACTATCAAAGAACAAGATGCAAGTTTCAGAGAGATTCAAAGCAGTTTTACATACAGACTTGGAGATTCAAAGAGTGTCTGTCAAGTTTCAAAGGCAATCTTCAAGTTTTGAGCATGTTCTCAAGCAAGTAATGAGCTTACTGATCAAATGTAGACGAGGAGTGGTGCCAACCGTTGCCGTGCGTGTCGGGGCGTCGGAGCATGGAGCCACTCCTGCTGGCGTGCGCAGCGTCAGGGCATGTCGCTCGCCGGTGCCGCCACGCCACCAGTGGCAACAGCGCACGCTCGGCACTTGCCCGTGGCCACCGTGCCTGCTTGCCCCTAATGATGTCGTGCCCTCTTGCTGCTCATGCTTGCCCATTCGCCACTTGTGCTCGCCCGCCGCCGCCGCCGCCGCACCAGCTTGCTGAACTCGTAACCGCATGGTCTTACCGCTCTTGCTCGACCGCCTCCACACCTGCTCGCCGCGTGCGCAAGGGGCCAAATTGGGCGAGGACAACAACATGAAGCAAACCAGGGTGAGCCTGGGGTACAAATTGCGGCTACCACCGGCAAGACTCGTCCCTGCCGTTGGCGAATCGGACATTGTGTGACGCCAGGGTGGACAGAGAGAGAGAGATGGGTAGGGAAGTGAATGCGATAACAACGAGATTTGGGCCAGATATGCCTTCATGGCCTAGCAATCGAACTATCCTGCAAGGCATGAAAATCCGAACAATTCAAAGAAAAGCAACTGTAGGGATTCAGCAACTATACAACTACGTCTTTACTGTGAGGTCTCTTTTGGTTTGTGCATAGACTGGAATATAGGTGGGCGGTCCGACCAATTTTGATTGTTTTTATGGAACAGTGCTTCTGCTGGTCATGAAAGAAGTTAAAAGCGGCCGTGAGGCGTTCTACCGATCATACACAGGGTTTAGCAATCAGGGAAATTCGTAACCATCTGCCAAATGTTGTGTACTTTTAGCTACACACTTGTGTACTGATCAATCCTCGATCAGCCAAGTGGATGATACTCCGCTCAGGTTTACAATATCAACCATTATCGCTCAAAAATCGTGATTTTCGACTGTATCAGTCCGGATCGATAAATGAAACCGATCGACAAACTAGTCAAATTCAAATACAAAAAATTTGAAAAATTTGAAAAAAAAAATTATCCAAAAGTTTTCTAAAATTAGTATTAATAGCCTTTTTGACATCTGACATGAATTTTATTTTTTTTTTGAAAAAAAAACGAATTTGTGAGACTTTTTTGAGCAAAACCGAATATAGATAATAAAAGGGGGAAAAGAGAAAAACTTTCATGTATATAGATATGTATACATCCTAATTGTACATTTTAAATGCAATAATATAATTTTTGGTTCATGATATTGATCCAGGATGTTTTATAGAATCGAAATTCTGTTTTTTGTTTCTAACAAATGAACATTGAAAAATAGCTGGGATATTTTTAATATAAATGTGGTACTAGATGTGATGAAAGAATCAATTGTCATTAATATTATAAAGTGGTCGTTAATACTCAATAATATAAAGTAGAGCGGTGATCAAAAGTGGTTATTTAATACTAGAAAAGTGACCATTGTTTCTTTGTAAGTAATGATAGCACACTATCTCGTTGTTACGTGGTTGTTAGTACTATTAACCGTGGAGGCTTTAATGACGGCTAACAAGCATAATTCTGTGGCTGTTAGTGACTTTTAATGACTACATCTCGCGTTGCTAATAATTATTTTCCTAGTAGTGCTAATTATTCATCGACTATCATTGATTGTCCTACAAATACCATAACTTGAATATCCAGCTTTTTCTGCAATTTTTTCAACCTTCCTTGATTTTTTTCTAATTTTTACTTAATGTGCCGATTTTCTATGTAAACCCGCCGAAAATCGGTAAAACGGTCGGGGGATTTATTTCACCACAGTTTAACCATCAAGTTTAAAAAGTCTGACTTTATAATTCGCTACTGATTTTCGACCAAAAAAAATCGATACCGAAACGATAGCGATTTTCGAGCCCAGTTCGTAGTGTAAACCCTGACTTTGACTTCGACTGTAACATCGGATCTAAATTCATTTCCCTTGTGTAGTACTGCTAGTCTACTAGTAGTAATTGCCAGCCCAAAAGAACTACGATTGGCCGGCCCCAATAATTGAAGCACTTTGTAGGCCCAAGCTCCAGAGTGCCAATGAGACTGCACAGGCTCGTCACAGCCCATCCCAAATACTCCCTTCAATAAAATATAGGCTGTTATGTTTCAATACAAATTAGTATAATATTTTTTATCTTTAATAAATAACCATATTTACTTAATATTCTCTATATACTTAAATATAATAATTAAAGGTAATCTAGTTATTTTTAATATCTATTTGATCTATGTATCAAGAGAAAATATGCACCACAAACTTAGATATAGTGATAATTAGGGTGTGTTTGGTAGAGTTCCAGCTCCACCAGATCCGTGAATATTCCTAGCTCTACCAGATCGATGGAGCTGGAGCTGTGAATACATTCAAAGTGTTTAGATGGATCATCTTATTTACATTTTAGACCAAAAATATAAACTTAATTCACTTTATTTTAGTCTACAAGTTTCAGATCTCAGATGAAGCTAGGATCTAGAACTCTACCAAACAGACCCTAATCAGAAGTGGTTAGTCTCTTGATCTCACGTTTTCGCCAACTCATCACAGGCTCACTCGCGCGGTCTCACGTCTGCGTGTCTCTTAGCAGTTGAAATGTGGCCCTCCTCCACGCGGCTCAAATGGTCGGTGTCGCCGCCTCCTGCCGCTCGTGCGCACGAGGCCCACCACCACATTGTACTGGCACTACACAGACACAAGCCCTACAGACCTAGGTAGAGTTCAGTGCATTCCTCACAAGTGCGGATTGATCGAGTCGACGGATGGTCTGCATAGAGAAAAAAAAAACCTGCTACAGTGCTATAAACAGTGTTTTTAGATAGTAAAACTGTACAGTATTTTTCGTCCGATCCGAACTGTCGATTTTCAATCGGACAGTCCTATAGAGACTACTTAGATTGCATCTAAGCTCTATCCACCGACTCGAAGTAGCTGCTTCGCACGACCACACCATGTTGCCATCCTGCCGGCTGCCACACATTCCAACCCGTCCTTCAGTCTCCAAGCGTTCACCCACCTTAAAACTAGGGTTCAAAATCTCGCTGAATCTTGACTGAAATTTCGGCTTTCGATTGGGACTGAGATTCCAAATCTCAGTAGAATAAAACAAGTTCGGAAATTTTCAAATTACTACGGCAAGTTCAAGATTTTTCGATGATATTTTGGATGTTTTGACTGAGATGATTACAAATTCGACCGGTCTTCATGTTTGTAGGACCGGATTTAACACTAATTTTTTATGGTGAACTGTAATGCCTTTTTCTAAGAAATACATGTAAAAGTTTGGCAAAAAAATACATATAAACATTATGTAACTCTAAACCCTAACTTGAACCTAACCCTAATTTAAATTATGCAAACATGTTAACTATAATTTTTGGGATGGATTGGATTTGTCAAATTTTTTTGGGATTTCTAGATTTTTTTTGGCGAGATTTTCGGATGTTTTGATCGAGATGATCACAAATTTAACTTTAACTTGAACCTAACCCTAATTTAAAGCGGAAGATAGGTTGATCAGTCGTGGCCAAATTCGATGCAAATGCCTGATAACTCTGATTATTTATTTGCTTGGGATGTAGGGAAAATTTTAAGCTATGTACAGGGTAAAGAATCGCTAAGTTTTTCGTGTTGAAATTTTCATGCTTAATTCCCGTACATTCCGATGGCAGATCAGGGTTCATCAGTGCACAAACAGATATATGTACGAGTATACCTGCCACCTAAACAGAATGAAGAAACATAACATAACAAACATGACCTAGGCTATATATCTGTTTGTTTGGCACTCCATAAACATTTTGGTAAGTGTCGGAAAATTGAATTCTTTTACAACTGGATTGATTATTTTCAAAATGGGAGACATGGAAATGGAAATATAACCGAATAACACAATTGGTATGCAGCCTAGAATCCCACGATTCCCAGCAGAATTCACTCCACTTCATTCAGTATCAGCTTAGATTCTACTAGACTCAACAACCACCACGACTAAACTATCGTACGAGAAAGGTGCTTCTGTATATTACTATTTAAATGTTATATAAATATTAAAGTCTGAATAAAAGTTAAATTATAATTATTTACACTTTCATTTATTTTAAAATTTGTACGATCTTATTTCCTATATAAAAAAATTAAAATAAACATAAGTAATGTATTGGAAGTGTGATACGTATAACCACTACTCACAAAGCCCCACACTTCAGAGTCCGCAGAAGATTCACTGACAGGTGGGCCCTGAACACTTTGAACGAATCAGCACTCGGCACCCGCCTCTCCTCTCGTCGATCCTAGCTCTCCTATATGACCTATAATAAATCCGACACCACCGTTTCCCCCTCCGTCTCGCGCCGCACCTCTGCAATTCCCATTCCTCCCCGTGTCGAGTGAGAAGGCAAGGGAAGCAAGCAAGGCCGCCGAGATGTCGACGTGCGCGGCGAGCCTGGCGCCACTGCTTGGCCCGGCGGCGAACGCCACGGACTACCTGTGCAACCAGTTCGCGGACACCACGTCGGCGGTGGACGCGACGTACCTGCTCTTCTCGGCGTACCTCGTCTTCGCCATGCAGCTCGGCTTCGCCATGCTCTGCGCGGGAACCGTCCGGGCCAAGAACACCATGAACATCATGCTCACCAACGTGCTCGACGCCGCCGCCGGCGCGCTGTTCTACTACCTCTTCGGCTTCGCATTCGCCTTCGGGACGCCGTCCAACGTCTTCATCGGGAAGCACTTCTTTGGCCTCTGGCAGGTCCCCGAGGTCGGCTTCGACTACGACTTCTTCCTCTTCCAGTGGGCCTTCGCCATCGCCGCCGCGGGGATTACATCAGGCTCAATCGCGGAGCGGACGCAGTTCGTTGCGTACCTCATCTATTCCGCCTTCCTCACGGGCTTCGTCTACCCGGTGGTATCCCACTGGATCTGGTCTACCGATGGCTGGGCCTCTGCCTCCCGGACGTCGGGACCATTGCTCTTCAACTCCGGCGTCATCGACTTCGCCGGGTCCGGGGTTGTCCACATGGTTGGTGGCGTGGCCGGACTCTGGGGAGCACTCATCGAGGGCCCCCGCATTGGACGGTTCGACCACACCGGTCGCTCGGTGGCGCTGCGCGGCCACAGCGCGTCGCTAGTCGTGCTCGGCACCTTCTTGCTGTGGTTCGGGTGGTACGGATTTAACCCCGGCTCGTTTCTCGCCATTCTTAAATCGTACGGTCCGGCCGGTAGCATCCACGGGCAGTGGTCCGCCGTGGGCCGCACAGCCGTGACAACCACCCTCGCCGGCAGCACGGCGGCGCTCACGACCCTCTTCGGGAAGAGGCTCCAGACGGGGCACTGGAACGTGGTGGACGTCTGCAACGGCCTCCTTGGCGGCTTCGCCGCGATCACGGCCGGCTGCTCGGTGGTGGACCCCTGGGCGGCGATCATCTGCGGGTTCGTGTCGGCGTGGGTGCTCATTGGGCTCAACGCGCTGGCCGCGAAGCTCAAGTTCGACGACCCGCTGGAGGCGGCGCAGCTGCACGGCGGGTGCGGCGCGTGGGGTGTCCTCTTCACGGCGCTGTTCGCGCGCAAGGAATACGTGGAGCAGATCTTCGGCGTGCCGGGGCGGCCGTACGGGCTGTTCATGGGCGGCGGTGGGCTGCTGCTCGCGGCGCACGTGGTGCTGATCCTGGTCATCGCGGCGTGGGTGAGCTGCACCATGGCCCCGCTGTTCCTGGCGCTCAACAAGATGGGGTTGCTGCGCATCTCGGCCGAGGACGAGATGGCGGGCATGGACATGACGCGGCACGGTGGGTTCGCGTACGCGTACGACGACGAGGACTCGAGCGGCAGGCCGGACCGCGGCGTCGGCGGGTTCACCCTCAAGTCGGCGCAGAGCACGCAGGTCGCGGCCCACGGCCTGGTCTAGCGATTGCACTACCGATATATGTACACGCACAAATGAGACGAATGCAACGTCTCCCTCCTCTTAGTGTTGGGTATCCATCATATGAAGCTACGTGTTACACGATTGTATAATAAAGAACCACGGGAGAAAGTACTCTTCTTGTCTAAGCGTGTGTGGATTGTGGAAGGAAAGGACAATGGGACTCCATAATGGGAGTGGGAACCTCAACTAAAATTCCCCTTACACTGTGTAATTTAATTTTATGGTGGAAATGGAAGTTGGTGATTGTAAGGGTGGAGAGCTCAAATGAGAATCGAAGTACGAGTGAATTGGCGTGTTCACTTCCCTGTCATCTTATCTAGAGTTTGGCATGTGTTTCATGGATGATTCATCGTTCCTCAAGTGGTTTCGTTGCTGGATATAGATTTTACCTTTTGTTAGCTTTGCAGCATGTTGCCTGCTTGACTGTCCGGTAGACCACACTGGTCCTACGGATCAATCAAGCTGGGATTCTGCAGGCAAGGATGGCATGAACTTGGAAGTTGGAACTAGTGCTTCCATGCATGTTGAAGTTCCGATGGTTCCCTTGAGGCCTTGACCATCTGTGCAGAATTTCACCGCATCTCGCGCTCTTTTATGCTGTTGTGAACTTGAACTATGCAATCCATCCTACCTTGAAAGCAACACTAAAATCAGCTCAAAAATTACGATTTTTAATAATTGGTAAGACTTATGCACTTATCAGTTGTCACTTGCTGAAGGCTTACAGCCGTCGACAGTCGCTCATCTTGCCTTCTCGAGGCTCACAAGTAGAGATGGGCACTCGAGTCGGGCTTCTTTAAGCCGGTCCAAGGCATGACAACACAGTCCGGCGTGACACTGTAACACGGGCCGTATCTAGTCCGATAACCCTAGGCATGAGGAAATAAGCCCGACAAAAAGGTCACCAACCCATAAAACATGAGCACTATAGACACACATAACAATATGGATACTACCCTCGCTGCCAACACATGAGAGATACAGGCAAGAGAGAAGAGAGGGCTGAGAGAGATTGAGAGAGACAGTCTCTCTCAGCTCTCTCTCTCACCCATCTCTCTCAATCTCCCCCTCTCGCTCGTTTCTCTCAATCTCTCTTACCTGTCTCCCTCACTCTCTTTCTTGTTCATTGCCCCCTCTTTCATTCGTATTCAATACATTCTCCTCGCCCTATGTAACTGTTGAAGAATAAATAAATTTTAGTTCTTTTCCCATAACATTTGTGTCCACTGCCTCAATTCTATGTGTCTCCAGCTCATTCCCTCTCGTTGCAATAGTGCAAATGGGTCGGACCTGGATCGGCACGGCACGAAGCGCAAATGGACTGTGGCTGAGCTTATCAAAGCCAAACAGGACCTGCACAGCACGGCGGGCATGACAGACCATTACGGTCCAGTATGGTTCAGATATGAAGCAAGATGAGCCCGTGTCGGAATGACCCCACTCGGTACAACGTCCACCTCTACTCACAAGTCATAACACTAGGACTGAAAATTTTATCTGCTTTTGTATGGCCAAGGTGATATATACGGGTTCGCAATTTACATGGTGAGGCATTGCACTGACACTGCACTGGAATTATTCTCTGATCGAGTCGATAGAGTACTTTTATTCTCCTTTTTCCAATTGTTGGTCCATTTCATTTTACCCTATACGTTTGTTCTATAACCTGCACCGTCCTTTTCTACCTCCCTTTTCTATGTCTGGATTGCAATGGAAACGTACGGCGCTCATTTCTTCGTGTCTTCCCTTGATCCTGCCACGTGACACAGTACGAGTAGGAAGAAATGGAAACTACAAGCATCTCGTAACCTCCTCCATAGACTAGGTCGTCTTTCCCCTTCAATGAATCGCCTTTTCACAAAGTCGTGGAGACATGATGAAAGGATGCTTAACAGGTCAATTTACAAATTACAGTAAATCACATAAATAGGTTAAAACAAGGAAAACCGAAAGAGAACCCAGCTAAGCTAACAAAGAGCAAAATCTACGCCAACAAAATATGTACGATCGTAGTGGAACACAGATATAGAACATATTCTTTTTTGAACGAAGATATAGAACATATTCTTATGACCACGACGCCTCAATTCATCCAAGGAAACGCACCAACACTTTCAATGTTATTCAGAACAGTGCTGTGCAACTGATTCCAACTTCCAACATATAGCCGTCGCCTCAACCAGCTATCCCAGCTGCTAATTTAATGCTTCTTGTTAGGTTCATCCTCCAGTTGATACTGAAAGCATTTGAAGAGCATTCTTCAAGGGAACCCCGTAAATTGAGTAAACATGTAATTACCTATTGAACTGATAAATCTCTACTATATAAAGCAATAGTGTCTTTCCACGTCACTTCATCAAAATTATCCACCTTTGCCACTGCTCTTTAATTACCCACCTTTGCCACTATTAGTGCTCTTTGCACATAAAATTTTTTATCGCAAATTAAGTTTCCGTTGCAACGCACGGGTACATGGCTAGTGGTAATATATAGGCGACTTCTATCATTTGTTCTTCACTCCATCTTTAGGTTCTAACCTCTCCTTTCTTTGTGCACCCTTGTACAAGAAAGAGAAACAGAAACAAAATACCTCTTGAAGTAATGTAGCAACAGTTCTCTAGATTGTTTCAATCATTTTTTTAACTAATTCTATTCATATTGCATGAAATTGTCAAAACATTCCACAACATTTTGGCACAGAAATGCAACCACACTACACCATTTCGTCCAAATTAGGATAAGCTAAAAATCAGTGTTTCCAACATATCATAGCATAAAGCATAGCAATCTATCCAACATATCCTGGCATCCTAAGCTCAGCACTGTTTATTTGTTCTGAATCTGGATGCTATTGAACACAAAGCAGAGCGGAGCCACAGAATTTTAGAAGACTAAGCGGAGCCACAGAATTTTAGAAGACTAAGGCAGTTTGATAACAGAAAACAGTTCTTTCTTAATGCCAGCTACAGCCTGTAGCTAATCTCCAAACATCCCGAGTTACCCTCTCCTTTTAATGATAAATGAAAAAAACTTCCTTTCCATTGTTCCCAACAAAAACAAACAGCCAAAGCTACTAACTTGGTCATAAACATCACAGAAACCAGTTTCAGCTAGAGCCAGTTCGAAACAGCCCACTTATGCCCTTTCCTGCTACTATGTTTCAAAAAGATTTCGAGTACGGAATCAAATTGTGCACATCGAACAGTTCTACTTACACATATATGGGAAAACTCGCGAAATTTCCTCACAGCAGTCATGTTTTCACTGAGTAATTATCCCCTTACCATTCTAGAACAGTTTGACTGGACAACAATAGGCCTTAAACACACATTAAACTACTTTAAGTGAAAAGCTGAAGAAAGCCCGGGTTCTATGGAGCAAGATGATATACCTCTTAAAAAGTGGATAACCAAACAAGAGGTAAAAAAATGACTAAACCTCAATTGAGGATATGTTTTCAAATCATTCAGGCTGTAAAATTCTGTTTGACATGCTATCATTGCTGAATACTACATAAGTAGATAGTAGGCTGCCTGCCACCGGTCACAAATCAAAATGCATGGTAGGCAATATAGTCCCTAACCAATGGGGACACAAGACAATAATCTTATCAACTGAACAACACAGAAGACAGAAAAGCTAACCATGATGTGAATTGAATATGGGGTTACTAGCAGCACTAAAAATCTGGCATCAACTAATAAAGGAGATGAACAGGAGTTATTAGCTCATCCATAATTTGAAAAAGCAACATGAATGATTTAAACACATACCTTCATGCAGATAATGGCATTTTGAAATAGTAGGCAAAAGTCCTGCACCGAAATAGAGTCCAGCGCTGGCACAACTACTACCTTTTGCCATGGAGTAGCTTTGATAGGAGGGTGTCGAAGGAACAACTTCATGTGTATTTACAGTTTAAAGGCTGGTTAGGCCAAAAACTTGGATTAGCCAACTTCATTTACGGAATAGAAGTTGCTGACTAGCGAATTGGAATAATCAATCTATGTAAAACTACCTATTGTGGGGGGTGGTCCCCACCGTCCAGCCTTACAGCCCTGGTAGACATGGATTTAGAAGCACTCTATCTGAACCGTTGGATCTCACCCTCAGGTGATGGGCATTGAGTAATGACCCCCGAATGACCTCATCTGGTTGAACTTTCATATCATTGATGGCATACATATCAATCAACCCATTCACAATAGAAGAGCCAAAACCGACACAGCTCCTCCATGCATAACCATGGATCACCTTCCCGATCTTCAGCATCTCAAGATGCCCACATGCAGACAGCACACAAGAAACTGTGGTCCCATTCGGCCGGAACCCCTCGGCCACCATCCTCCTGAAAATCCCCACCGCCTCCACAATCAACCCGTTCTGTGCGCAGCTGGCGATCACTGCATTCCACGCAGCCACGTCCCTCTCAGGCATCCGTTCAAACTATACAATTGCATCTCCGACCTTCCCAGCCCTTGCGTGCCCGGACACTAACGCCGTCCAGGGGACTACGTTCCTCTCAGTCAAATCATCGAACAGCTTTCGCGCGTCGCACGACATCCCGTACCTCGAGTACCCATCGAACAGCTAGGTCTTTATAACGTCATAACAGTAGAACTCGTCCTTGAAGGCGTGAGAATGGATCTACCTGACCAGCTGTCAGGCCCCGGAGAAAACCCAACTCCAATTCGGAAGCCAAAATCAACACAGGAAAGCAAAATCAAGAATCGACAAGGAAAAGTTATGAACACCAAAATGGGGAAAGGCTGGAGAAGTAGATTGGTAAAGTAGAACGTGAACTTGTGTCTCAAGTATTTCTCCAACAACCCATTCGCAACAACTCCAGGGCTTTATATACCAGCCCACAGCTAAGATTAGCGCAAAAAGACAATACGACTTGATTACAGTCAGTAATACTCATTACATCTAATAGTAATTACTACTTTCGTTGCCAACCGTCGGATCACGACAGTGAACTTCATCTTCACCGGTGCGCCCTTGGATCTTCAACTCTTCTGTCCGTGCGATCATCTTAATCGAAATGGTATCCTTCTCTCTCAGCCGTCGGATGCTAAAGGCACAAAACAAATCGGACTCAACTCCTTCGATCCTGACAATTCCCGCCCCTTAAGTTCCTTGTCCTCAAGGAATGAAGTGCGGAAAAATTCTGGAGATAAAAGCCGCATCTTCCCAAGTCGCTGCCTCTGGTGGTAGGTTAGCCCAATGAATCTTCCACTGCACCACAGGTTCATTGTTTCTCGGAATAACTCTTCTTTCAAGAATGGCAGCCGGTTCTGTAAGGATATTGCCTTCAGCATCAGTCAAAGGTAAATTGCTATCTGGTACCACCTTCAATCCCAAATGCTTCTTCAATTGGCTTACATGGAAAACAGGGTGTATTTGGCATCCTTCTGGCAGCAATAACTTATAAGCCACCTTCCCAATCTTTTCAATTACTCGAAAAGGACCATAAAACTTAGAATGCAATTTCAGATTTCTATGTAATCCAAGGGCATTATGTCTGTATGGCTGCACTTTCAAATACACCATATCCCCGATTGAAACTTCTCTCTCAGATCTTTGTTTATCTGCAAAGAATTTCATCCTTGAACAAGCCTTTTCCAGGTTGGCGTTAACAGCCTCAGTCATGGTCCTCCAATCCTGAACCCTATCTCTAGCTTCTTCATTATCAGGTTCAAACAAGATATTTTCTGTGATCAGTGGTGGTTTCATGCCATAAAGAGCCTGGAAGGGTGTCATCTTCAAAGCAGTATGAAAGGTAGTGTTGTACCACCACTCTGCTTGAGTTAGACAAGAATGCCATCGCTTGGGTTTTGTAAAAACCATGCTTCTCAAATAATTTTCCAAACATTGATTTACTCTCTCCGTTTGTCCGTCTGTTTGTGGGTGGTAGGCACTGCTAAACCGGACTTTCACTCCTAACACCTTGAAGAATTCTTTCCACAGAGAGCTGGTGAAAATTCTATCCCGGTCTGAAACAATTACCATGGGAAGCCCATGCAGCTTGTACACATTATCAATGAAAAGCCGAGCTACATCCTGAACTGTGTAAGGATGACTTAAGGAGATAAAATGTGCATATTTGGTGAATCTATCAACAACCACCATCACTACATCTTTTCCTTCTGATTTGGGCAAGCCTTCAACAAAATCCATTGTGATTTGAGTCCATGCCATGTCAGAAATTGGTAATGGTTGCAATAATCCTGGGTAGGCTAAATTTTCAGATTTGTTTCTTTGACAAACAGCACAAGACTTCACAGCTTCAGAGATCATAGCTTTCATTCCATGCCAATGAAATAGCAGCTTCGCTCTCTGATATGTAGCTCTTTCACCCGAGTGCCCTCCCAAAGCAGAACTGTGAAAAGATGCTATTAGTTGCTCTCTCAGATTTGTGCCTGATCCAACACATATTCTGCCTTTGTATCTAATGACCCCATTCTTCAAAGAATACTGCGGTACACATGAAGCATTAACCCGGAGTTTAGCCTCTATCTCCTTATATTCTTCATCACCTTGATAACTGTGTATCACATCATTGATCCAGTCCGGTATTACCGCTGATACTGCCATAACTTCTTCCACTTGCGGCATTCTAGACAGAGCATCTGCTGCCTTGTTCTCTTTTCCTTTCTTGTACCTTGTTCTCTTTTCCTTACTTGTACTCAATCTTGTAATCAAAACCCAAAAGCTTAATTAAGAGTTTATGCTGGAGGCCATCAATCAACTTTTGATCTGTTAAAAAGCGAAGACTCTGTTGATCAGTTCGTATTATCAGTGCTGATCCTCCCAAATAGTGCTTCCACCTTTTCAATGCTTCCAATATAGCCAAGGTTTCCTTGTCATAAATGGACATAGCAAGATTTCTTTTTCCAAGTGCTTTGCTCATGTAAGAAATTGGTCTTCCACCTTGCATTAAAACAGCTCCCAGACCACTACCACTAGCATCTGTCTCCAGGACGAAAGGTTTAGAGAAATTAGGAAGGGCAAGTACTGGAGCATTTACAAGAGCTTTCTTGATGCTTATAAAAGATTGTAACTGTTCTTCACCCCATTGAAATGCTTCTTTCTTGAGAGAGTTAAAGAGTGGCTTGCAGATTGTCCCAAATCCTTTAATAAATCTTCTATAATAGCCAGCCAGCCCTAAAAATCCCCTCAACTGGGTGACATTTTTAGGAATAGGCCATTCTTGTACTGCCACTATCTTCTCAGGACTTGTGGCTACTCCTTCACCACTAATGATGTGGCCCAAATATTCCACTTGTTGCCTTCCAAAAACACATTTATTCTTTTTAGCAAATAGTCTGTTACTTCTCAGAATTTCCAACACTTGTTGAAGATGTGTCAAATGTTCTTCTAAACTCGGACTGTATATCAGGATATCATCAAAGAATACCAATACACTTTTCCTCAAATATTTGGCTAGCAACTTGTTCATCAAGACTTGAAAGGTAGCAGGAGTGTTGGTTAGCCCAAAAGGCATGACCACATATTCATAATGGCCAAGGTGAGTGCTAAAGGCTGTTTTATAAATGTCCTCCGGTCTCATTCTGATTTGATGATAACCAGACCTTAAATCAATTTTGGAAAAGTATTTAGCTCCATGAAGTTCATCCAATAGATCTTCAATCACAGGTATAGGATACTTGTTCTTAACTGTTTGTGAATTCAATTGCCTGTAGTCAATACACAGCCTCCACGACCCATCCTTCTTCTTAACCAATATTGCAGGAGAGGAAAATGGACTGACACTAGGTCTAATCACCTGTGATTGAAGTAAACTTTCTATCAAGTCTTCCATTGCATTTTTCTTGTAGTGTGGAAGTCGGTAAGGCCTCACATTAACCGATTTTGCTTCTGGTACCAACGGTATTGCATGGTCACATTCCCTGATTGGTGGCAAGTTCAATGGCTCTGCAAAAACATCTTGATACTTGTCTAGAATTTTCTTGATTTCTGTACATTGTTCATGTAAGTTCTCTTGATCACTAAGGATCTTCTTAGCATAGATTACTGCCCCCACAACGCCTTTATCCATTAGCTTCATGAGTTTAAGTTCATTTATGATACAATCATCTTTAGGGAAGGTTTCATCCTTAAACGTCACCATCTTGGCGCCACCTTTGTTGATACAGAGCTCTCTAGTTTTCAAGTTTAATGAAATGGGGCTGTGCTGGAATATCCAATCCGCTCCCAATATGATATCATAACCCTTAAGTGCTAATATTCTTAATTCTGAATGGAAGGATTCACCTTGAATGATATAATGACAGTTAGTGCAGATTGCATTGCATTCAATCTTTGACCCATCCGCCACTGCAACTTGTATGGTCGGGCCACATTGGATTTCACACTGTGCCTTTAATGCCAATGAGGGAGTTATGAAAGTTGCTGAGCTTCCACTGTCAACCAGGGCAACTGCTTTGATTTTGCCTATTTGCACTTTAAGAGTAAAGGTAGTCTCTCTTGAACTAGTACCAATTAAAGCATGTATTGACAGTTGATTAATATCTTCCTCTTGAGGCTGATGCATTGGACTTCCCGGAGGAGTTTTGTATTCAGCTTCAACTTCTTCATCAATGTCCTCAACTGTAACCAGATGGATTTGCTTCTGAAACTTACACACTTTGCTATGCCCAGGAACCCAAGGTTCTTGACACTTGAAACATCTTCCACCATTCCATTGGTTAGCAGTTCCTTCTATAACCTTCTCATTCCCTTCTTTCTTGATTGCCACTTGATTTCCCTTTTTAAATGGAAATGGATTGCCAAACTGATTTGACTTGGAATAGTTACTAGAACTTACCCCAGCCATTTTCCTGTAACTCATGCTACCTTCATAATTCCTTGCATGCGCATAAGCTTCTACCAGATTCCGGGGATTTAAAGATTTCAACGGAATCTTGATATAGCTCTTCAACCCTGACACAAAGTAGTCCAGAAAATATTCTTCAGTTAAGGCCGGAAAATTTCTTTTCACCAAACACATCATTTGCTCAAAAGCATCGATATAACTTTCCACTGTTCCATTTTGGGTCATTCCCCTAAAGTTTTCTGCTATTTCCACACGTGTTTCCGCTGCGAATCTTTTACAAATCATCTCACAAAATTGGGGCCAGCTCAACATACTAGTGTCAATTTGATTGCTGCTAACCCATTGATCAGCTCTCCCTATCAAATACACTTCCGCTATCATCACTTTTTGTTCTTCAGGCGTTTTTCCCAATTCAAAACACTTTTCAGCTTTCCTTATCCAAGCTTCAGGATTGTTTCCATCAAATTTTGGAAACTCGACCTTCGGTCCCTTACAAAAATTTCGGGTATGTTGAACTCTATCATCAGGACTCCCGATTGTCCACTCAGGAGCTCGGGGTAAAGGATGTTCCCATTGTCCCCTTTGCCCATACCTGATATAGTCCATCTGACCTGAATGTGTTGGTGCGACATTGAAGGGTGGCCTATAAACTGGAACATAAGGTGGATTTGATGCAGTATATTGTGGTGCAAAAGCTCCATAAGTCAAAGTGGGAGGATAAACACTATATCCATATGTTCTTCCAGAGTTTGTGTCAACAGGAACATTGTTCACCAATGATGGAACATTAAATGGTATAGGAGGTGCTTCACTCACCAACACATTTGCAGAAGAATTCTGATTCAATGATTGGCAACTTCCCGGTGTAATTCTTCTCTGTCTGGGTGTTATGGCTTGATTTCTTTCACCTTCGCATTGAGCCCAACTACTATTTACCTCTGCTTGACCTGACTTTTCAGTGAATGCTTTGATCATTTCCATCATCTGATCCACCTTCGCTGCATTGTCTTGTAGTTGTTTCTGAACTTGATCAAATTGCTCTTGAACAGCCACCGTATTCTCTCCCATCTGTTGCTGCAGACTAACTAGGTCTGCCTTCATCGATCCCATCTCATCTTCCCAGACATTTCTAATCTCATCCTCCGAAACTCTTGCTCCCTTCGGCATCACTTTCTTACCCCCAAAATCGATTCAATCAATAGATGTGGAATTTTACAGGAAGAGATCAAAATCCTTCCCAACCCTCTCTACTGAATGAATGAATCCACAGAAAGCCAAGGATTGACGTGCTCTGATACCAAAATGTCAGGCCCCGGAGAAAACCCAACTCCAATTCGGAAGCCAAAATCAACACAGGAAAGCAAAATCAAGAATCGACAAGGAAAAGTTATGAACACCAAAATGGGGAAAGGTTGGAGAAGTAGATTGGTAAAGTAGAACGTGAACTTGTGTCTCAAGTATTTCTCCAACAACCCATTCAAGAATAACCTGTGGCTTTATATACCAATTTCACGCCTAAGATTAGCGCAAAAAGACAATACGACTTGATTACAGTCAGTAATACTCATTACATCTAATAGTAATTACTACTTTCGTTGCCAACCGTCGGATCACGACAGTGAACTTCATCTTCACCGGTGCGCCCTTGGATCTTCAACTCTTCTGTCCGTGCGATCATCTTAATCGAAACGGTATCCTTCTCTCTCAGCCGTCGGATGCTAAAGGCACAAAACAAATCGGACTCAACTCCTTTGATCCTGACACCAGCTTGACGACGCGGAGCGCGAGCGGGTAGACGAACTGGTCGGGCGTGGGGGAGCATGCGGCGGAAGAGCGCTAGGGCGTCATGCGCGTGCGCGGGGATGCTGCGGCGTAGTTACACCCCCTGGCCTCCAACTACATCGGGGCGTCAGATCGAGCACTCCAAACGAACACAGGAGATGCAATCTATATAGAAAAATATGAGGAACAGAGAAGAACTCGAAAGAGGCAACGACTGCTGTGCAATCAGGCCTCCCGTGCAATCACCGTGCAATCCAACTAAGAAAAGTTTCAAAAAATTCTGAAAAAAATCATGGATGTACATCTCATCTTACCCCATCTACATATAAATTTTCATGATCAAATTCGTCCTATGATAGAAGTTACAAAAAAGACAAATTTCTGACAAACTTGAATAGTTCTGTCTTTTTTGTAACTTCTAGCATAGGACGAATTTGATCATAAAAATTTATATGTAGATGGGGTAAGATGAGATGTACATCCATGATTTTTTTCAGAATTTTTTGAAACTTTTCTTAGTTGGATTGCACGGGAGGCCTGATTGCACAGCAGTCGTTGCCCTCGAAAAAGGGATTTTCTATTTCATTTCTTGTCTGTTTCCAACTCCTCGATACAATGGCCTACCCATCTCACAGCCGAACAACCAATTTACCTTCCAAAACAGAAAAGTTACCCCACACACCACCCGACTCAATTACTCCTGGTTTTACTTTTAACAACACACTGTAAGGACTAGGTGGTGTCCCACTTGTCAGAGGGAGAGCAAGAGGTTATAAGCCAACCAAGACTAAGCAAGAGGGGAGATTGAATTGAATCAGATTTTGTTTTCCCCTTTCCGGTTCTTCTTCTTTCCCACGCCTCGTCTCACGTCGCGGCAACATCTTCGCCAGCGGCCACGGGATCTTTCTTCCCCTGCTTCGAGGTTAAGGTCTCACGCCTGGCGATTTCCCTCGTCGACGGCCACAAGACGTGACAATTGGTATCAGAGCTAGGGTTCATCAAATCGCTGCAATCGCTACCCGAGGAGGTAACTTCCGGACAAAGACCAGACGGCCGCTTTCTTGAAGCTTCATCAACGCCAGTCCTCATCGCACTGGGGTTCCGATCTTCGTCATTGTCGCCGGTCGTCGAGGCCAGCAACGCCACCCAACGGGCGTCGCCTCCGCTCGGTCTCCGCGAAATCTTCTCGCGCCTGCACTGATCGGTTTCCAATCGGTTGTCTCTCCGGCGTGACCCACAACGCCCTTGTGCCGGCCACCATCCGTCTGGCCCTTCTTCGGCATCCAGCCGGCTTTCATCGCGGATCGCCGCATCGCACCGTCACGACCATTGGTCGTCTTCACCATCTCAAGACTGTCCTCCGCCGCACTCAAGCTGCCGTCGGCACGCTCCGGCTCATTGCCTTCGTGCTAATGGCGATAGGGAACAAAGGGATGTGCAGAGGATAAATTAGCGCTGATTAAAGAGAGCCTCGATCTTTTGTTCTCACGGGTGGAGGTGATCGATACAGCGCAGCAACAACTGATGAGCCGCACCGAGTTAACAGCCATGGCGGTGGAGTAAAGTTCGAAGGAGCAACACCTTCTCGCAAGTCAGGTGGAGGCTACGGCTCAAGCAGTCGCTCAGTTGATGATCAAAAAAGGGATCGAGAATGTTCGGAAGGACGAAAGAGGAAGCTCTTCTTCAACAGCGGGGAAGGTAATAGCCACACCAGCTCCACCCGAACAATGGGAAAGGGCACGGAATTTGCCGTTCCCATTTGAGTCATCTTCAGGAGGGGAACCAGAGGTTGACGGATTGAATATCCGCCCTACCAGAGAATATGGGGGAACTTTGAGGAACACTTTACCCAAGTTGAATTTTCCAAAGTTTGATGGGGATAATCCCAAGATATAGCGAGATAAGTGTGTTGATTACTTTTGTATTTTCAACATTCCTGAATCCTTGTGGGTCTCCGCAGCTACTTTACATATGGAGGGGAATGCTGCGCGATGGTTGCAAGTGCACAAGGTACGGAATGAGTTGGGGAACTGGGAACAATTCATTCAAGTAGTCGAGGCTAGGTTTGGTGCCTTTGAACAACGGAAATTGTTGGCTGAATTAGTGGACGTCAAGCAAATGGGAACAATGGATGAATATAAGACACATTTTGATGGCCTGATGTATGACTTGTCCATGCACAATCCTTATTATGATGAGGAGGAAGACGCTTTTGAAGAGGTTAGTATTGCTCTAGAAACTGGTCAAGGTGATAAATCTTTATATGCTCGTGATGATGTTCAAAATGATTCGGGGATCACCACATGCAAAGGGGAAGTTGCTTCCGAAGAATCTGTTACTGCTCAAGAAGCGGTTGAATCACGCAATGCTTCCAATTCCATTGATGAAGACAACTGTATTGATGCTGGTGCACATCTCAATGGGATCCCCTCTAGTATTCAGAAAGCACTTGAAGATGTGGCGAAGCGATGAATTAGCCATCAATCCTCAAATGCAAAATACATAACCAACAAATGTGAAGCTAGGTCTAAAGAATTTGTTGACGACTACAAACCGAGCTCAAACAAAGAGTTGTTTATGATGCTTCTGCAAGACCCAAGCTCAAGGTTGTTACAATGCCTCTAGAACCTTTACCCATCACTAGAAAGTCCCAAGTTAGAACTGACAGAATCTGATGAGGAAACTAAGTTGCAAGTTGCTAGAGCTCAGTCGGAGGAAGAAGCTACTACAGCTGAAGTTGTTGAAGGGGCTGATCTAGGAATCGTTGGTGATGATACTGTGTTTCCAAAGGATGGACCTTAAGCCCTGGCTCTGGTGTGGAGACAGTATGTGTCTTCCCCAAAAATGCTGGCAAAATTGTACCAGCAGGTGAATAAACTGAACTATTGGTTGGCCTGCAAAATGAGGGTGAATCAATTTTGAATGTTGTTGCTATTCATTCCACTCTCCACCTTCCTTTTAATCATCGTATGTATGGTCAGAATCTTACTATTCAGAATTTCTTCAATGCATCAGTTCCTGTCTCCGTGCAAGCAACCTTTCCCTATACATTTGTTGTGAGCAAGTTCTTGCACTGGAGCATATGACCAGTTGGTTACATAGTGTATGAGAGTACAGATAACAAAGATTAGGCTTTGTGGTGGAGGGACCCTATATTTTCTGAGTGTAGCGTTCCTGATTCCAAGAAAAGATGGATTGAGAACAACAGCTTGGACTCAAGCCTCAATGATAGGTCAATAAAACTTGAAATTGGGCTTGATGTACAATGGGATCCCGGAATTAGAGAGTGGTTATTATGAAGCCAACATCCAATACTATGACATTGCTTAGGGACAAGCAATGTTTCCAGGGGGCAGTAATGTAAGGATTGGGTGGTGTCCCACTTGTCAGAGGGAGAGCAAGAAGAGGTTATAAGCCAACCAGGACTAAGCAAGAGGGGAGATTGAACTGAATCAGATTTTGTTTTCCCCTTTCCGGTTCTTCTTCTTTCCCACGCCTCGTCTCACGTCGCGGCAACATCTTCGCCGGCGGCCACGGGATCTTTCTTCCCCTGTTTCGAGGTTGAGGTCTCACGCCTGGCGATTTCCCTCGTCGACAGCCACGGGACGTGACACACACTTACAGCTACAGTAAGTAGCGACAAAACTCCGCCTCATCAGTCGTCGGATGATCATAACCATCTCCCGCCACAAATCCCTAGCGTTAATTACATTACCGCCCCTGCAAACATTGCTTGTCCCAAGCAATTACATCAGGAAACCTATTGCGCAAGACATTCAAGTCTTCTCAGGTCATTGCTTTCTCCGGCATGCCGACCATTTCACTAATCCCTGAACAATGGCTGCATTGCCTTTCTTAACCAATCGTCTCTCCAGAACTTGCTCCAGTTCAGTTTGCTTGGTGCCAATTCCATCACCATAGGCAATTCCAAAAACACGGGAGAATAATTTGGAGTGTATGCTTTAAGTTGTGAGACGTGAAACATTGAATGAATTAAGCTCTCAGGCGGCAAGTCCAATTTATAAGCAGCTTGACCAATTCGTTCTACCACCGAATAAGGTCCGTAAAACTTATACGCCAACTCAGGGAAGGGTCTGTTGACAATCGAAGCTTGAGCATAAGGTTGCAGCTTCAAATGTACTTTTTCTCCCACCTGAAACTGCCTTTCCTGCCGATTCTTATCAACCTGCAACTTCATTCGATTATGAGCCCTAGCCAATTGCTGTTTGATTAAGTCATTGTATAGTTCCTGATGGTATAATACTTCCTTCACCTCATGTGACTCCACTTCATCCAGTTTGAGCATCAGTCCATAATTCGGTTCCACACCATATAATACTTTGAATGGAGAACAACCAAGGGAAGTATGAAAATTTGTCTTGTACCAGAATTCAGCTAGGGCGAGCCAACTCTTCCATTAAGCCGGAGAAGCATGAATCGCACACAGTAAATACATCTCCAAGCATTGATTCACATGCTCACTTTGCCCGTCGGTTTGAGGGTGGTAAGATGTACTAAATTGCAATTTCGTATCCATGGCCTTGAACAATTCATGCCAAAATGAGCTGGTAAAAATCCTATCTCGATTTGACGTGATCGTGTTTGGAACCCTGTGCAGTTTAACGACTTGCTCCAAGAATACCTTGGCAACCTGCTGCGTTGTGAAAGGGTGCTTCAGAGCTAAGAAGTGCGCATATTTGGAAAAGCGATCGACGACAACCATGATCACATTGTACCCATTTGACTTCAGTAGTCCTTCAATAAAGTCCATGATCAGGTCTTGCCAAGCTACTTTCGGAATGGGTAAAGGCTGTAGCAACCCGACCGATTTTGTTCGTTTGCCCTTTGCTAGTTGACAAACCCCGCACTGTTTGACAAAATTTTCCACCCCTTGTTTCATACCCGTCCAACAAAATAGCTTCTTCAACCTTTGATATGTGGCATATACTCCAGAATGTCCTCCAAGAGCACTAGAGTGCAGTGCTGCGATTAATTTTGTTTGAAGGGCTGAATTCTCCCCAATCCAAATTCATCCATTTTGCCAAATCAGCCCTTGATGTAATGCCTATCCATTTGTATCCGAACTATGAATTGCTAAATGGGCAAACTTTTCTTGAGCTACTTTGTCCATCACATAAGAGTTGATTACTTCTTGAATCCATATTGGCTTAACATCAGAAATTGCTTGTACTGCCATGAATTGTCCCACCCGAGATAAAGTGTCTGCTGCAGCATTTTCTTTCCCCTTCTTGTAAACAATTTTGAATTGAAGTCCTGTCGGGGATTGGATAATTTCCATAAAGACCATTGTACCCCGACAGCTAGTTTTCGGCCGACCATGCATGCCCTCGGATGGTGTCCCCAAGGAAGATCTTCGGATGTGTTGGCTAGAGGGTCCGCCCCGACCATGCTTAAGCTCGTCCCCGAGCATGTGCCTTAATTCCTCGTGCATGCTCACTCGGGCGTGCGCAGCAGTCGGTCAGGGTTGAGGTAAAATCCCGAGCATGCCCGGCAGGTCGTGTTCGATCCATAAAGAAGACGTGGCGATAATTACGCTGCAGTTAAAGGCCATTACGCCACGATCTGTGTCCATCAAGTCCACGATACAGTATGGCGAAAATCAGGGGATGCAGTTACAACCACGTTCAAGCACAGTAATGGCGTGTTACTCGGCTGTAGTTGCTACAGTCGCTTATAAATACTCCTTTGGTAGATCATAGTAAGGAGGAGAAAAAAGAGAATATACGCACGCATTACAGACAACCTTTTCTGTAAGAGCTTAAGCAGTAGCAAAATCACTGGACGTAGGGTTGTTATCTCAATCGTGAGAGGCCCGAACCAGTATAAAAATTCCCTGTCTACTATTCTTTCGAGCATAGTATCCTAATAGCATTCTTCGGACGTAAACCTTCCGCGGAAAAGGGGCTCTGGTTGATCCCTCAATCAACAAGTATACTCTACGAGGAACCCATTTTTCGAACGTCGACAAGTCCCATTAACCGAGTCATCGCTTTTCTTTGCATATCGGACTGTAAATGTTGTTCATCCTGGTAGCATAAGCTCTTGTGATTAGTTCTAATCACAAACTCTTGCTGCTACAAATATGATCTCCATCTTTCTACAGCTAACATCAAAGCGAGAAGCTCTTTTTTGTAGATCGACAGTGTCTGATGTACCAGCCCTAAGGCTTTACTAAAAAATGCCACTGGTTGACTATGCTGCATTAATACTGCTCCCACTCCCTGTTCGCAAGCATCTGTTTCCACTTCGAATGGCTGCTCAAAATTCGGTAATTTCAATACTGGAGTTGTTGACATAGCCTGCTTTAATAGAAGAAAGGCTTCCTCAGCTTGTGCGTCCCAGACAAACGCTTTCTTCTTCAAGAGATTTGTTAAGGGCTTCGCGATTATTCCATAGCTTCTGATGAATTTCTGATGATAGCCGGTGAGCCCCAAAAGGCCCCGTAACTCTTTTACACTAGTTGGCCTTGGCCAATCTAGCATAGCCTGTGTCTTCCTTGGATCTGTTTTCACTCCCAAATCTGAAATAATATGCCCTAATTACTCCAATTGAAGTTGAGCAAAAGTGCATTTAGATCTTTTAACAAACAATTGATTCGTCAGCAGCACTTGCAAGATAGTTGTTAAATGTTCAGTATGAGATTCTAAGTCAGAGCTAAATACCAAGATATCATCTATAAAGACTAACACAAATCTTTTGAGATAAGGTTTCAAAATTGAAGTCATGACACATTAGAAGGTGGCCGGTGCATTTGTTAACCCAAAGGGCATTACCTTAAATTGATAGTGCCCATGGTGTGTCTTGAACGTTGTTTTGCCCTCATTTAATTCCTTCATCCGAATTTGGTGATAACCAGCCTGTAAATCCAGTTTAGAAAAATATATGGTGCCCGCGAGCTCATCTAGTAACTCCTCGATCACTGGCATCGAAAATTTGTTTTTGATAGTTAAATCATTCAAGTGTCGGTAATCCACTCAAAATCTCCATGTACCATCCTTTTTTTGTACCAATAGCACCAGTGACGCAAATGGACTGATGCTTGGAGTAATTATCCCCGAAGACAACATTTCATTTACCTGCCGCTTGATTTCATCTTTATGTAAAGGAGAATAACAGTAAGGTCTTGAGTTAATCGGGGTTGCTCCAGGTATCAAGGGGATAGTATGGTCATACTCTCTTGTCGACGTTTGTTACCGACAATAATGAAAAGGGGGCTACGCGCTGGACCCAAACTCGATGGTAGCACAAGAACACCCGATGTATACAGGCTCGGGCTCTCACGGTGGAGATAATACCCTAGTCCTGTGCTCTGGAATTATATGTGGCTAGCTGATTGCCGATAAGATGTTGTCTTCTCCTTTAGGTTCCCCGGCCCCTCCCTTTATATAACAGAGGAGGGCGGTTACAATAAGGAATCCCACTCGGATACGAGGTGGAGATTGTATCTCTTTCCTTATCCGTTATACATGATAGCGGCTAGGATTACAATTGTATCTTCTCTAAGCAGAGTTGGTTTCCATCTCGAGGTTTCCTTACTGCGCATGGCGGCCTGCCTCCTGGGCAATACCCATCTTCATGTAGTCGGCTTGGCCCATCCTCTCTTGGGTGGTCCTCTCGGCCCGCCATGCAGACACTTGGGGTCCATATACTTCACAGTAGCCCCCGAGTGCTTTGCGATCGAATTGCCGCCTTCCTGGTCGCAGCCCAACTGAGTCAAGCTTCACGCCGAGTGCTTCCAGTTCTTGATGTAGTTTTCCGACTTGTTTTTCTTTCCAGCCGAGTGCCCATTGTAGGCAAAGAGATCGTGAAGGACTCAATAGAGCTCCACGCTGAATTATATCCGATCACACAAGATACAACTGGTGGCTCATCATGGGGCATACCGATCCCAAACGATATCTGAAGTCAAAACGCTTTTTCCGCTCAAGGCGAAATTCAGCGCCGCCCTTTAAATTCATTCGCCACCGGTTGCCGATGTCGCTGCGTGAAGCGCTAGCCACACGCTGTCGCATCCAAATTTAGTAGCCCCAAATCATGTATATGCATAACTTAAGCCGTAAAAACAACTCACTCGGATGTGATGTCCGATCGGTTTATATATAATTTTAGAGTTTTTACTCCTTTTCCTCATTGATTTTGAATTCATCCGAGTGGTTTTGACTCTTTTGTTTAAGCACTCGCCCGACTAGTCTAGCCCCGAGCGCCGGAGTCGGCTCATGGCTCTTTTTCCCGACACGCGATTTGGGTGACTAAAGTTCGCCGCTCATGGGGTCGAGCTTCACAACTCGAATCAAAGCGCTCGGACTTAGTCGCAATCATAAGGAAATAAGGAAAAGTATATTATCCACAAGCGGGTTGCACATGTGCAACACTATTAGGTGTAGCCCCGACTTCATCGCTTAATTGAGTAGCAATTGAGTAGCAAGTCAATAATAGCCAACAATAATGACATAATTGAGTAAAAAGCGACTTAGCCGCTTTATGCTCCATGTGTTCTCGACGATCGTGTCGCCTTGCTCGTGGCGCAGCGTGGCTTTTGGTCGTCCGAAGTTGGCGCCGGGCGCAGCGAGGCTCTGGTCCGCACCGTTGGCGCCGGCGCCGGGCGCAGCTCGTGGCCGTCGGCCGGTGGCCCTCGGCGCAGCGCTGCTCGTGGCCGTGCCGGTTGGCCTCGGCGCAGCGCGCTCGTGGCGTCGCGCGGTTGGCGCCGGGCGCAGCGCGGCTTCGTGGCCGTGCCGATGGTGGCGCCGAGCCTGTAGCGGCTCGTGGCCGTGCCGATGGTGGCGCTGGTGCGGCGCGCTCGTGGCCGTGCCGGTTGGTGCTTTCGGGCGCAGCGTGGCTTTTGGCCGTCTGCGATGGTGGCGCTTCGCAGCGCGCTTCGTGGTCGTGCCGTTGGCGCTGGCGCAGCGCGCTCGCGGCTTCGTGGCAGCCGATGGTGGCGCTGGCGCAGCGCGCGCGGCTTTAGCCGTGCCGATGGTGGCGCTGGCGCAGCGCGGCTTCGTGGCGTCGCCGATGGTGGCGCTTCGCGCCGGGCGTTAGCTTCGTGGCCGAAGTCGACGGGCGCTTCGCCAAAGATGATCGCAGTTCCTTCTAGTCGCCAGACTCCAAAGCATGCGCGGTTGCCGGACTTCTAGGCGCCATGCGTGTGCGGGTCTTCAGGTCGCCGAACCTCTTTGTCACGCTGGCTGTAATCTTTTTTCTCCCGCCGCCGAGAGCACAAACTTTAAAACTGCGAGTCGCTTCACAATTTTGACTGACCAGATAATGTTGGCCCAAATCTTGATCGGCGATCTGCAACCTTCAGCTTCGGGCGATTTTGCACACGCCTCTCCAGGAGGGACTAGCGCTCTTCTCTGTTGACCCTCTGTTTCGGGGTACATTATGATTTCCCCCAGCGGCCATGATCGCAAGGGAGTAGACTTGGAGCCAAGCTTCCGGATCTCTTTCCCTGTCAAATTTGGTGATGCTTTTTGGGTTGAATCCTTCGGGCCAAACCACTCGGCGGAGGCGAGGAGTAAAGGCCCGGATGCCTTCAATAGGGCCATTGCCTCGTTTGCGGAGAACTTCGTGAGGCGACTGCCTCGCGGGTTTCACTTTCCTCCGTCGTGGTAACGGAGGTTTCGGCGGTCTTCTCGCTCGTCGTGGCTAATGCCAAAGCGTTCATGGTCATCCCTACGCCTGCGGCGCTCTTCATCTTCACGATCGCGCTTTCTGGCGTTCAAATCTGCACGGAGGTCCCGTCCGATGTCAGGCCGAAGGCCCTCCTCGTCGAAGCTCCGCTGTGGCGATCAAGGGTCAGACATTACTTTCGCTCTGAAAGCGATTTGAGGCGAGCACGAGATGGCTCTTTTTCTCTTGGTGCCTCTTGGTGCTGCTGAATTGCTGCCGCCGCAACCATAGCCTGGACTTGGGCTACGATCGGAGCGGCCGGGCTATCTGGCCCGAGTAATGGTGCCAAGGTGTCGAGAAGCGTCTTGGAGGCGATGTATGTTCTCACGAGGGTAATGGAAGACCGATTGGTTCCTACCTTCGCTCGCAAGATTTCTTCATTCACGCTCACGGCCTCTGTGTTGGAGGAGTCTCGCAGGTTTTCTTGGTGGTGATGGTTCTCCTCCGTAGCATTTGCCGCGCCCTTTTGCGAGGGTCCGCTTCGATCACAAAACGCCGCGAAGCTCGGGAATTTCCTACCTCACCCTCTGGATTGAAGGTGCAGAAGATGAAGCGCCGCCGCTGGGTCCGAGTGGTTTGCTTGTGTATTCGACCACTCGGCTCGGCCATTAGCCGCCCCGACTCGAGACGAGGATCGGGCCCTTGGCTTATCGCCCTAGGACAGATGGCCATGCCTCGGTTCTCGATCCGACAATAATGAAAAGGGGCTACGACTGACCCAAACTCGATGGTAGCACAAGAACACCCGATGTATACTGTGTTCTGCTCTCACGGTGGAGATAATACCCTAGTCCTGTGCTCTGGAATTATATGTGGCTAGCTGATTGCCGATAAGATGTTGTCTTCTCCTTTAGGTTCCCCGGCCCCTCCCTTTATATAACAGAGGAGGGCGGTTACAATAAGGAATCCCACTCGGATACGAGGTGGAGATTGTATCCCTTTCCTTATCCGTTATACATGATAGCGGCTAGGATTACAATTGTATCTTCTCTAAGCAGAGTTGGTTTCCATCTCGAGGTTTCCTTATCACATGGCGGCTCGCCTCCCGGCAATACCCATCTTCATGTAGTCGGCTTGGCCCATCCCCTCTTGGGTAGTCCTCTCGGCCCGCCATGCAGACACCTGGGGTCCATATACTCCACATCTCTATTAGTCGGCAACCCTTTTGGCTCAACAAAGACCGCTGCATATTGCTGTAATACCGACACAATTACCTTTGAAATCGGGTCTTTCGACTCTTGTTTTTCTTGTTCAAGTATTGCCATTACCCATATATTATTACTTCTCCTCCATTTGTCAAACTGATCCAAGGTTGCAGATTTCATCTCTTCACTTTTTCCTGCGTGTATTCCTTGTAATCGGACTCGTTTGCCCTGATGGTCAAATTCTACCACCTTTTCCTTCCAATGACAATACATAGGACTATGTTTTCTTAACCAATCCATATCCAAAATTGCATCATAAGCCCCTAAATTCAACACTCAAATCTGCTTCAAAAGTATATCCTTGTGGCCACCATTGGAACTGGGGTACCCAACTATCACACTTTAGCAATTCCCCATTTGCTACTTTCACTTGTATTGACTGCGTTTTGCTTGGTAAGTATCCTATTCTGTGTAAGAACTCAGCATTGATAAAACTGTATGAGCTTCCAGAATCCAATAAAAATAGCATAGTTTGATTCTTCACCAATGCCAATATTCGCATTCTCTGCCTACTTCGTTCCCAACAATGCATTAAGTGAAACGTTATAATCTCCTCCTTGATCCAGATCAACTGTTTCTAACAAATCGAGTACTGTATCTGATACTACCTCACCCTGTTCTTCCTTTGTAATCATTTGAAGCTGAGCTTACCCCATTTTCTTACAATGAATGTGATGATTGGGATCATACTTTGTCACCGCATTGATAACAAAGACCGTTGGCCCGTCGATATTCATGCAACTGTCTTGCTTTCCATAAATCTCTTAACCAAACTTCATATTAGCATTTTGCTTCTCTATTTTATTTATGTTTCCTCCTTCATGACTAGCACCCAATTTTTGCTTCCAGTGTTTCCCTCTGTCAAGGATATCCTGTTGTACCCGAGCCAGCAATGCCGCTCGATCTACTGTCTTCGGAACTTGAGTTTGAACTGCTCCTCTTAATTCCATTTGCATTCCTTTAATGAAATGAGAAACAAACATTTCTTCCCCATAGTATGAATTGTGCATAAGAATTTCAAACATCAACTCTTCAAACCGAGTTTTGTACTATCATCATGCCTACCTATTTAACTTCTACTAATTCTTCCAACAACTTGTGATGATCAAATGCTCCGAATTTATCCTCCCACTTCTTTTGATTGCCGAGAATGCATCACTACTGGCTCATGCTGAGAATTCATCGAACCTCTGGTGTGCCAATTCCCTAAAACATGTGAAAGATCATTTTCCATCCTTACCCAAGGTTCTTGCTGTACTGGAATCAAAATTGTTTTTCCCTATTGTTGGTGCAGATCCATCACCCTTCTTATTTGTTTCCAAAACTTGCTCGGCAGAAATTCTAGCCACCGCCTGAACTGTTGCTTTGAGTTGCTTTGCCAGTAGTTGTTGATCTTTCACGTTTTGCTCGATCGCTTTTGCTGTCAACTCAGTGCGAGTTAATAACTACTGTTGAGTGGTGTCAATTATACCCACATAAGAGGACAGGTCCAGGCTTTCCTTCATCACCGCCAACTTCTCCACTGATCTTTCTTCTCTTTCACCCATCGCTTCCAAAAAAAACTGAGTTTGAACCGAAGGCTTTGGGGGCGCTGTGATGATCCAATCTAGCCAAGCCAACCAGCGTTCTGGTATTTTACAGGGATCAGCCAAATTGATTCCCAATTCAGCTTTCCCCAACCCTTAACTAGAATTTTACACCTCAAAGCCGAATCGACCTAAATAAGATACCATATGTTACACCCCCTGGCCTCCAACTACATCGGGGCGTGGGATGGAGCACTCAAAACGAACACAGGACAATACAAATGCAATCGGAAGAGAAAAAGGACTGCAAATGGAACACAGGACAATACAAATGCAATCTCACAGCCGAACAACCAATTTACCTTCCAAAATAGAAAAGTTACCCACACACCATCTGACTCGATTACTCCCAGTTTTACTTTTGACAACACACTTACAGCTACAGTAAGTAGCGACAAAACTTCGCTAAACCTCATCAGTCGTCAGATGATCATAACCATCTGCTGCCACAAAATCTCTAGCGTTCATTACACGTAGGCGGAGAGCATGGCGGAGTAGAGGAAGACATTGCGGTGGAGTCGAAGAGGCGGCAGGACTAGGGGAGCCAGGAGAGGCGAAGCAGAGAAGGTGGAAGGTAGTGGGCTATGTGGCAGCGTGGGCGTGGAGCTGCTTGAGGTGCGCGAGGGTGGTGTAGGCACCGGGAGCATTGTGCGGTGCAATGCGGTGGCGCTGCGTGGGGTTTTGGTGTGGAGAGGAGAGGTGCTATATGCTGTGTGGGTTTAGACATTAGAGGTGGGGTTGTGCCTTGTGATTGCTGGGAATGTGGGATGGGAGCAGAGTTTTAAAAAATCGGCGAAAACTGTTTGAAAACTGTAGTTTTCGACGTTATCACTGCGGTTTAAGATCTAAAACCGCTTGGTAAATCGGCCTAATTAAAATTTTTAAAAATATTCAAAAAAATTGGAAAATTTTATGCTTTGAAAATCGCTCAAAAAACCTTTTTAAGGAACATTCACTTAGTCAATTGGTTTTCGGTAAAAACCAAATGGTTTTTTATGAAAACCCGTTGTTTCGTTGAAAACCGAACGGTTTTTTATTTTTTGAATTTTTTTCAAAAATTTTGATTTCTTAACCCTTCGGTTTCTGACAGTTTTTGAGCGATTTTTGTGGTTTTCAAATTTCGAATTTTGAGTGTTTTTCAAAAACGGATTTTGAAACCTGGATGCGATATTCAATGACTTATTCTGTTTCTTTTGGCACTGGCAAAGTAAAAAAGGGGTAAATTATTAATTTTTTTTCTTGGTAGGTTGGGTCTTGCACACCTTCCGTATTACAGTTGACATGAATGGCCTATAAAACTATGCTACAAGCCTATACGGGCCCGTTTGGAGCAAAGACTTTTTCATAGAAATTCTGAAAGACTTGTGGCTACAGATAACCTACAGTACTCAACAGAACTTCGCAGAAAAAAAATATTTTTCTTAAGAGTCGGTGAAAATTTCCCGTGAAAAACGGGGCCTCAACCTTTCTCCATCTATTGGTTCTCGTACTCTCAACATAAGTGTGAAAGACTCCTCACCATCAACACATGTTTAAACGCAAGGAAGACATGTTTAAAACGCAAGAATTTTACCAGCATTTCATAGCAATTAGAGGTGAGCAATATTTTTAGAACGAGTAGTATTTCTATACATCACTTTGTAAGACCATACTTACTATAGGTCGTCCTGTTACAGGCTTAGATCCCAATTGGCATATGAACCAGACAAGTTTTTCGTACAAAATTTAATATAGCTTAGCAATGGTCTTTGATTGGATTACTTAATCGCAAAACATATATTAAAAATAATATGCTCTAGCTCTAGTGGAATTCCCAATCTATACTATATATTATAGCTGAAGGAAAGCGCGAGCGATCAGCCGTGCCACCTGTCACCCCTTGCGTTTAACCCCTCTAGAAAATTAAAAATTACGTTTAGGTCCTTTTGGCTGTTTTTTAATAAAATAGACCCGAAAAAATGGAAATTACATTTAGGTCCTTCCGTGGTTTACATTTAGATCCTCCTGACTGTTTTCTTGCGGAACGGACCGTGAAAAAAAAATATATTCAGGTCTCTCCACAGTTAAGAAAACACAGATTCATCGAAGATTTATAGCACTCCACGGATTCGCCTCCGTGTGTTTTCTAACGAAACGGACCCTTAAAAAAATATATATTAAGTTCTCTCTACAGTTAAAAAAACGCGGATTCGTCGAAGATTTATAGCAGCCCATGGATTCGCCTCCGTGTGTTTTCTAACGAAGCGGACCCTTAGAGGTTTACATTTAGATCCTCCTGACTGTTTTCTTGCGGAACAGACCGTGAAAAAAAATATATTCAGGTCTCTCTACAGTTAAAAAAAACACAGATTCATCGAAGATTTATAACACCCATGGATTCGCCTCCGTGTGTTTTCTAACGAAACGACCCTTAAAAAAATATATTAAGTTCTCTCTGCAGTTAAAAAAACGCGGATTCGTCGAAGATTTATAGCAGCCCATGGATTCGCCTCCGTGTGTTTTCTAACGAAGCGGACCCTTAGAAAAATAAATTACTTTATGTCCCTCTATAGTTAAAAAAAACACAGATTAGTCGGGAATTTATAACAACCCGTGGATTCACCGGTGGGTCGTAACCGCGGTTTTCTAAAAAAAAAAGGATTCGTCGAAGGTTTATAGTAGTCCATAGATTCGACGACGGGTCCTAGCCGCGGTTTTCTAAAAAAACACAGATTCGTCGGAGGTTTATAACAACCCATGGATTCACCGGATTCACCGGCGGGTCCTATCGACTCATTTTTTTTAAAAAAATACGCATTCGTCGGATGTCTATACCAGCCCATATGTTCGCCGACGGTCCTAAGGCAAAAAAATAAAAATACAAACAATATTACATTTATATCCCTCCGTGGTTTTCTCCTAAAAAAAACACTGATTCGCCGATGATTTATAGCAATTCACATATTCGCCGACGGATCCTAGCGACCCTTTTTTTTAGAAAACAAGAAGATCGGAATTACAAAAACAAAAAACAAAAAAAACGTTTGTTTTCTCCCAAAAACATGGACCACAGATTTGCGAACCGTTTATAGTAGTTCAAAGATTCACCGATGGGTCTAGCGACCTATTTTTTAAGAAAGAAACACAATAAACCGGAATTTCGCAAAAAAAAAACATATTTAAGTCCCTTTACGTTTTTCTCTAAAAAACACCGATTCACCAATAGTTCTAGCAATCCAAAGATTCATCGATACCTTCTAATAACCCAATTTTTTTACAGAAATATCCATCAAACAAAATTTCGCGCGAAACAACATCACGACTGATTTTTTCAAATTTCACACAACACGTAATGCACGCTACAAAATTTCACACGACGTAGCGTAGCGCGTGGCACTGGCTAGTACAGATAAGGTGGGATGTATTATCTACAAATACATTGCACCTTCAACTCCTTAAGTCCTAAACCCCGTAACCGCGATTACGACAACAATTCATAACCAAATACTTCTAAATGAAAGTTTAGAGCTAGCCAAGTAATAGTTGTTGTTGAAAATCAATCACAAAAGAATCAAGGGGGTGTCTAAGAAGCACCTAAGTGTTTTCTTATTAAAATAGCACTTAAATTTTGAGCACTCTAATTGATGAAATTGATTTGTTTGATCTTCTCATATTTGAGTATTCTATAGACAAAAATTTAAGTGCTCACAAACAAAAAAACACTCAAGTGTTACTTAGCAGTTCCCAAGAATCAAACACACGTGATTAGAATTTTACGTGAAAAACCCTTACAGGAAAAAAAAAACACAGACACCAATCGATGATCTTCACTATTTGAGAATTGAGTACAACTGTTAGAGAAAAAAAAACATCGTCTGGACGCCTGGACAGCCGCGGCATGCAGACGTACGGTCAAGCGCGCCCGTGTTGCCATGCTTCCTCGCGATCCATTGCTTCAATGGACTCTCTCAGGTCGAGGGTGAAGTCAAAAAGAGCCGAAACACCCGGAGTCTCCAGTTCTCCACGCGCGGTAGCCTCATGATCATCCAAACCCACGGTTGTTACACGCATCTCATCCTCAGCGATTGCCGCTGTCTCGTCCTCGTCGTCCACGGTTGCCACTCGCATCTCATCCTCAGCGATTGCCGCTGTCTCGTCCTCGTCGTCCACGGTTGCCACCGCCGCCTCCTCGTTTTCGGAGCGGCTGCACTGTCTCGAGTCGCGGATGAAGCCGTCGTCGAACCTCAGCTGGGCGTCCAATGCTTCAGCCTCGCAGCCATCGTGCGCGGCCGCCAATTGGCTGGACAGCTGGCGATCAACGGCCGAGCCGGAAGCGGCGTGCTGCGGGCGGGCGAAGCAGGAGCAGAGCATGAAGAGGTGCTCCACGGCGCAGCTGCAGTGCTGTGCGTCGCGGGTGGCAAGGTCGGAGACGCTGGCGAGGAGCTCCTCCGGCGGGGAGGAGTACCTCGGGTCGTACGGGCCGACGAAGCCGTGCACCGGCTCGGGCTCGGCCGCCCAGTAGTCTGGGTGCAGGAGGACGCCGGTAAGCCCCGTGAGGCAGCGGTCGACCTCGACGATCCGTCTCTCCGTCATGTCGCGCTCGGCTTGATTTCTTCTCCAAAGCCTTCAATGCTAACACCTGAGAGAAAGGCGGACACGCTGCACACGCATACATGATACATCGATCGGTGGATATATGCAGCCCGATAAGTGTTGTGTTCGGGCACGGTCGTGCAGGTCCTAAGGAAGCCGGACACTGATGCCACATGCCAATTTCCAGCCGAATGCCCAACTTTGATGAGGTTATTGGCGTTGTCTATTGTGGAGATGATACTCGACCGTACAAATTGGAAATTAAATTGCAGAATAACGTGACTCTCTATTGTAAAACAAGTAGTTTTCTCAATGTTGACGTAGAGACCAATCACGCAATCAATCGCATTGTAGAATGAGCACCAGAGAGATACATATACGAGAGAAATAGTAGATGCGACTTTTTATTAGATAATGAGAGGGTCATACTATAACTAAGGCCAGAAACCGTACAAGGTTATTTTGCTAAATGTCACAAACTAGGTTGTTTTACAACTCGTTCATACTTTCTAGTTGGAAATTTTCTTTTGCGAGATTCTCCAAAAAGAAACGCCTCCGCGGATGAAGTTCCACGCCTAAACGAAATAGACAAGATACGTTACAGCACCGTTTCTCATTCCTTCTGATGATATGACAAAACAAGTTACATGCAACTTTGCTCTTCCAAATCAAAAAGAGCCGAAACTCTGCTTATTCTAAAACTAAGGGAGCCTGCCAAGAAATTCCATAATTAAGCTTACTGGTCATCAACCCGTGTATCCGCATGAGCAACATCTATTAAAAAAATTTTGGGTGTTAATAATTTACCTAATTTTTTTTTTTTTTTTGCTTTGAATTCATACAACGTTTGTTATCAGTGGTTTTTATGTTTAGTAATAAACTTTCAATGTGTTTATGTTTCCAATTAAAAATTTTACACTTTTTGGGTCGTATTGCATTTTTTTCCCTATATGACTCCGGGAGTCTTGATATCTGCGATTTGAACTAATCTAAAAAATCTCGGAATTGAACACCATTGCATATCCACATATGAGTTGCATGGTTGGACTAGGATTGTTGCACGCACAACAGCACAACTGAAAGTCATGCAAGTGTTAATCTTCTGCACTTTTATCACCTCTTCTATCCAGCATCACACAAACATACACATGCTAAGCTCTACTTTTTTTTTGCTCATCCTAATGTGAGGATTTCTATCATTTTTCTATTTTTTTATTAATGTAGTAACTTTTACCTTTCTTCCTCCTAGGATTAAGGGTAAAATTAGTTCCAAGTTTGAAATTATTCATAATTTTTAGTCTACATATGTTCGTACGTACATTAATTTTATGCTGAATTTAAATCTATTTATGAATCTGATTTTATACATATTTCCAAAATTGATTCTAATTCTAAACTTGGACATAAAAAAATTATTTAAAAAACTGAAGTTGGAACGATCTGGTAATATGGAGTAATTAGCTTACGGATCCTGTTTGAGGTGCATCTTCGTTTGCTAGATTAGGATCTCGCGAGGCGGGAAATTTTTTGTAGGCACGCGATCCAAACGGCCAAAGTGCATGAGTTAGCTTGTCAAGCATGGCATTATTCTGCACAATCATATGATTCAAACATTGCTTAATCGTTTTATGTGAGGGACCAATTAAAGTCGTATTAAGCTGTACACGGCTGCATAGTGCATGTTGGTAATTCCCCGAACAGGCCATGGATTTGGCAGGTAATGATCTGTATATCGGCATCTGCAGCTTGAATAGAACTCTTCTTATTTTCTTACACTACCACCACCGAGGACGACTCCTCTCGCCGCGCGTGCGCCTGGAGCGCTGCTGCTTTGTTGTTTAGCTTCTCCTCCAACAACCACTCTTCCGTTGCTGATGTGCACGTTGCCTACATAGAACATAGTGCACGCGTACTGCCGCCTAGAGCTTCTAGCAGAGAGCTCAGTAATGTAAAAAAACGGTAGACAATTCTTCCTCTAGGAAACATCCCTTGAGGACATACACAGTTTGTTGCCGAACGCTGGTGCGTTGGTGCTCCTTTTCTCCGGTTGCTAGGGAGGACTTAGAGCAACTCCAACTCAAACTCCTATATTTCCCCCCTAAATCACTTATTTAGGGGTGATGTAAAAATTAGAAACACCCTATATCAAATTTATCTCCAACCCACACTCCCTATTACCCACCCCTATTATTTATCTAAACATTATTATTACTTTGCACCTATGAATTATTTACTAAAAATAGAACTAATGAATAAAAAAATGTTGAAGAAAATAGTAGGGGGAAGGAGAAAGCCCCTAGATGTAGGGGTGAGAAGGGGTCTCTCTAGAATAGGGGTTCCTTATAAGGGTTGGATTGGAGTTTACATTTTTCTAATTCTTCTTATAATTTAGGATAAGAGAAGGTTTAAGAGGTGGGTTGGGCTTGCTCTTAGGACAGAGCCGCCTCCTTGAAGTTGTCCTTGATTACAAACTTCGTGGGCGTCCTAAACACGACGAACCACCACGTAGCGCCCCGCTACTGCGCCCAAGCCATGAACCGGTCGCCGCACGTCTCCTGCGCCACGTCTGCGGACACCCATACCCTGAGCACGTTCGGTTGCCCTGAGATGGCCGCCCTTCACAACTATAGGCTGCTTCCTAGGGTGCTATCCCCGAGAGTCTCCTCCCCTCCCGGGGGCAGCGGGTTGATCCGAAATCTTTAGGTTCTGATACCAATTATTGAAACTGCAGGAAACATTTTATTAGCCCATGCAATTGGTTTTTTATTGCTATTTGTACTAGAGATTACATGCTAACTTGGATAGCAATTCAAACTTCTAATCTCAACAGTCTCAAACAAAACTTGCAAAGTTTGAACCTTCTAAAATTAAAACTAACCAATGTTAAGATCATATCTAACAAACCTAATAACCGACTGTGATGATTCCTTACCAATTATTTACACCCTCGCCAAATCATTTATCGTAATCGGTTTTTTCCTAAATGTTAGAAATCAATCCATATTAAGCGATAAAATTGTACTATTCTGCAGTAGTACGTTGATGTAGCTGTATCCAAACGCGCAGGGCCTCCAGGGAGGTCAGGTTGCCCATGGCGTCAGGTAGTGAACCGTACAGCCGGCACTCCCCCGAGAAGGAGGCTCCTGAGGCTCTTCACTCCCCAGAACCAGCTCGACGTGATCGGGTTGCTTAGGAGTGTCCCTGACAGATCGAGCGTCTCGAGCTTGGTGAGGTTGACGTGAGCGATGGACTGGTTCGAGTTCTTGAGCCAGCAGGTGTTGAGCCGTAGCACGCGTAGCTCGGGGAGCGTGCTCACGACTCTGGCCCAGTCGAGCACCGTGGTGAGGTTGACGATCGAAGGTCTTGTCAGCCGAGGCAGCCGCGATAGCCACGAGACGTCGTCGGCGTACATGCCGATCTCGTACTTGCGGATGTCGAGGTACCGCAGCTGCGGCGGCACGGGGGACGGGGCCGTGGAACTCGACGTAGGACAGGTTGATGAGGTACCGCAGTCGCCTGAGCGGGCCCCCAAGGCGCAGGAGGGCCAGCAGCGAGCCGCCTATCTCGCCGCGCAGCGCGTGGGGGTTGAGGCGGTTGCGGAGGTCGAGGCCGGTGACGCGGCCGCTTCTCACGTCACAGCGGACGTCCGCCCACCGGCAGCAGTCAACCTGGCGCCACGAGGCGAGGCAGCTGTGTTGGGGTCGCCGGAGATGCCCGCCTTGAAGGAGAGGAGGGCAGCCTTCTCCCGCGCGGTGCACCCAGCGGAGTGTCTTGGCAATGACACGGCCAGTGAAAGGAGACGTGATCATATATTTTCGCTTCTTCCATGTGCCAAATTGTCTCGCGCGCTCGCCATTGGTGTTGTTGACAAATTGGCACCGAACTCTTTGGTTCAGCTATCTGATGGATGGAGAGAGAGAAGAAGAAGATTGGTGCTGGGAAAAAAAGGTTGATAGCGCGTACGTTCAGTGATCAGCTTTGACTGCGCAGATTTACACCGGCGTTGAGTACACTCAGTACATGCAAGATTTTTGCTTCCAACGGAAGCCGTCGCGTTGGAGACGCACAAAGTTTGACCAATTAGGTGTTTGGTATATATATATATATATATATATATATATATATATATATATATATATATATATATATATATATATATATATATATTTAGATCAATAGGATATCCAAACATGGATATCCCAGTTTCATTAAAAGAAACCAAAGTAACATCAGTTTTTAAGCACCAAAACCATGCCGCACACACACTCCACAACCAACCTGCATGGACCAAAACTAACAACTTGTTCCAACCGACAAAACCTGACGTGATGAAGATCAACGCCAAAACACAAAAACTTCTGGACTTCTTCCTGCCAGAGTCATATCTCTCTCAGCCAGCCACCATCTAACTTCAGGACCAATCCCCACAACCAGAGAAGAGAGGACCAAAACCCAGTGAACGCCCCAGTAATACTCAACACGCACACCCAGTCATTTACATTAATCATCAATCAACTGCCTGACGAAATCAGCACGGGTCTTCAGGATATGCAAAGATCCATCATCCGGAGTTCCAATTTTTAAAAGTTCGTGGACTAAAAGTTCGTGGAGCAGGGTGTATTTTTAACTTCAGATATTTATGGAATTAAAACTGTAGGTACATTAAAAGTATTTAGGTAGGTTATCTTATTTACATTTTAGACTAAAAATATAAACTTAATTCATTTTATTTTAGTCTATAAGCTTCAAATTTAGGGTAGAGTTGGAATGCAGAGCTCAGCCAAACAGGTCTTGCACGTTTCATCTGCGGATAATGACTAAGTCACTATGCTCACGGGGATAGTTGATCGTCCAAGAAATTGCAATCCAACAGGCCACCAGTGTGTCCAGTGACTGTCCACGATGCCAAAATTTGATGCGAAGGCCGAGCTTGATGGCCGGGCACAGGGACAGCTCACGGTGCGCGGTCGAAGAGCACCGGCTCGGCGGACCCCCGCTAGCCGTGAACGTGTACTCGGGTGGTCCACGATGATTTCGTTGTGTTTGGTGCGTGCGACATTGGTCGCCGCGGGCGAGTCGCCAAGGCTCCGCGTGGGCGTGGGGGCTGACCAGGTTGTCCGCTTGTTGCGTTGCTCCGACCGGAAACGGGCTAGGGTCCGCGATATAAACTCGTCACTTTTCTGCCTCGTAGCAAATTTTTTCCACAAATCTAACTTCCTTACGAGCTGAATTGCAAAAATAGCTTTATCTCTAACCGTATCACCTTCCGTCGTTTTCACGGTCGAAAATAAAGCTATTTTTTGTAAGAGAAAAACTAACCAACGGTATACCGTTGCAACGGTATAGGATGAAACTTACCCGTGAAACATGAAACTTTGGTTAAAACTTATCTGTGAAACTCGAAAACCTGATGAAACTTACCCGTGAAACATCATAAAACTTACCCGCGAAACCTAGCAATGAAACTTACCCGTGAAACTAATGAAACATGCTATACCGTTGCAACGGTATACCGTTGGGTAGTTGCTCTCTTTTTGTAATTACGTTCTTAAAGAGATCAGATTTATAAAAGCAATATAGCCTACAGAGTTAAAAAAGTGATCATTTCTAACCATGTCCAACTATCGGAATTGGCATTATTTTGTAGCCTCGTAGGTGCAGAAGGCGGCGGCAGACGAGGGCGTCCGGGAACTGGCTGTAGGAGAGCGCCATTGGGATACTGACTTCGAGTTACCGTGGCAGGGTACTATTCTACCACTCGACCACAGTATTTTGAGCAGACCAAAGTGGCAAATGTCATATGGATCACGATGTGGGTGTGAAAGAATTGAAACATCAGGTTTGGCATCAAGATTCAGGACCGTGTGCCGACTTTCCTAGGAAGGTTTGAAGGATCTTACTAATTCAAACTCAAGGGAAAGCCAAATTGAAAATAGGCTTCGATTACCTTGTTTTGTTTATCTCATCTCCTGACCCTGCGGACTGCGGTCCGTCAGGTTATCTCTGTGAAGGTTGGCTAGTGTTTTTATTTCCTACAGAACTCAAATACCAAATAAACGTAATTTTACAGACTTGTACGTTATGCAAACGAAACATAGAAGTACTAAGCTATCAGAATTAATAAGGGTCGACGTTCGCATTGTGCCTCCCTGTGACTCATCATGATCTAAACTTAGCCTTACGAAGCTAGCAGGCTGATAAGTGACAAACTTATTTGGTTGTCCTACCAAACAATGAAACGTTTGTTGCAGTCTCCCACCATTACTCAATACCATCTAGCATCGAATACGTCTTCCAGGTGTCGAAGACTGTCAAGCTTTAGTCAGAGGAACGAATCCATGTCTAATAGCAGCTGACCATGTCTTCTCGACATCCATCATATCATCCCCACACTCATGCATGCTCCATCCTTCCAGAGCGTGAAGTATTCCAGCAATACGCCATGCACTCATCACCCTTCTTGGCAGCCAATTCTGTCAACAAACAGAGACCATGTTTATGCAATACATCTCCATTTTGGTTGGCTCAATCTTTAATAAAGCAGATATCAGTGGCCTATATTTTATATTTGTATTACCTCACAGGAGTGGATATTCTGCATTGTCTCCGGGATCTTCATTGCTGGGGTACTCAAGTAAGTGCAGTCCTTGCGTACTTTCTTAAGGGGGAACTGTGATATGGGAATGAATATTGCTCCTTTCGGCGCCATCCTTTGTTCTTTATCGTCAATGCTATCTACTATCCAAATCTGCAACAGTTTTATGTACTATCAGCATGAATATAAGCTGCTTGCAAGATTGATAGTAGAAGAATCTACTGATGCATTATAATCTACAAGTACTACTATGAAGCGACTGCCATACCGATAATCTCAGAATAAGTTGATCATGATGCTGATTTAAGTCACGCTTCTGCTAACCAATTAATTCCTACACCCAAATTGACAATTTGAAAATCGAAACTTAAGAGTATTTAAAAGATTTTTACCATCAGACCCATTTTTATAGAAATTTCTTATTTTCGATCCTCGAATTCGATCCACCAATGTCAATCCAATTCTCACAAATTGGGTTTCATTATCCCATATTTTTCAAGGGTCTTTTTGCGTAATCCGAGGGCATTTCGAAAGCTAAGGGTTCTTCTATTTTTCTTTGAATCGTAATTTTAAGGGGAAAACCCCGTGAAAGCCCACATTTCCAACCTTAGCCTATACTTTTGCACTTTAGCCCAAAATTTTCATCCTTTGCAAAAAGACCCTCAGATATTTTAGGATCTGCATCCAAGCCCAGAAATTTTCAATCAAATCCTCATGTTCTTCTAGAACCTTCTGGAACTTTATGAGCCCAAACCGTCCAAACCCTACCTTCTAGAACCTTCCAAAATCTTTTATTTCAGGGGCAGCCCTCAGTTTCAAGCCATCCCACAGATTCCAAAAATTTGGCGATAGGATGAGATAACAAATCCATCAAGCAAAACCATGAAAAATCCTTTGTCGTTCATACCCAAAATGAGTTCACCTGCCGGCGAAGGGCGCGATAATGCGCAGGCAGGGGCGGCGGGGTCGGCACGCGCGCGTTCGTGCGCGCGTCACACACAGAGAGAGAGAGGGGGGGTTGGGGGGGGGGAGAAAGGAAAGTTAAGAGAAAAGGAAGAAAAGGAAGAGTGATGTAGAGAGAGAGAGAGAGAAAGGAGGGAATTCTATATATTTTTTAGAAATTTTGTAAGCATAAGAATTGCACTAGATTCAACTGTAGGACCATATAAAATTTTCTTATTTTTTAAAAAGAGATTAGGCACGATTGATTTATAAATTTATGCAGCTCTCAAGTAAAGATCAGGAACTTCTGGACGAGCTCGCTTTGTAGGAAAATCATGAAGTCAGGGATCCAGGAAAGATTCCTTGATCATCTTTAAAATCTTTTGTTTTTCTAGAAAATATTCTCTAGCTATTAGATGTTATCACCAAAATCTGCATGAAACTTTTCATTTATCAACATAACTTTTACCTTAGGTATGTCATTGCCGGAGCATTTGAAATAGCTTGATCTATCCTCTGGAATCTGTGACTTGAGCATATCATATTCCTTCTTCCGATTCATGATCACCTGGTTCAACTTAATTTAATGACATGTTGGGAAAAATGTATCTAAGAAACTATATCCAAATAGATCCAAGACAACAAAGATTTGCAGGATGATATATATACATATACCTGAACACCCCTCTCGCATAATGCCATAGCAACAGCACGGGTTATCTTAGAAGTGCCTGCATGAACAAAAACTTGCTTTGCATCTAAAGAAATGCTTTTTAGGATCACTGCAGTTGCTAAGCCACTTCCATCTACAAGTCGAACTCCTAATTTTGGATACTTTTGTCTAAATAATTTACCATTTCCATTGAGCTGTTTTTCCTGAAGGTAAAAAACAAAAGGGAGGGAAGCGGTTCAATTGTAATTATCAAGTGAGCATTGAGGATGGATTAAAATGCGAAGTAGGCGTGACAGTGACAATAATATCTTATTGAGCAGTGTGCATTTCTTGTTACTGTGTAGTTTCAAACAGAGTTTTAGAATAAGAATTGCGTACCTGGTTTAATAATCCTAGACTGAGCACTTTAACTCCTCTTCCATCAGCATCTAATATTGCCTTTTCAATTAAGTCATTGATTGATTCTCTCTCCCAAGTCAGGCCATACTGCAGTAAGAAAATAATTAGTAGCTTGCAAAAACCATTAGATTTGGGCATATATAGCGAGGGCCGAGGGGCATTTATTACTTGGAAGTTGTATCTTGGTATCGCCCATGTTTGCATCTTCAGCTTCTTCAGTTTGATTCTCTCAACCACGAATGCGGATGACCCGTAAATCCATGTAAGTACCATTGACAGCCATGCCAAGGGCCATAGCATCCACATATACCACTCAGAGTTGCTAGATGGTTTGGACGCTATGGAAGCAATTCCTATCCTTAGATGAAAAGCCGATTGCAAGTTGGTCATATGCGTGAGATGAACAAGGTCAGGTGTTTCCTCTGTTCCTTTCAGTGAGCTCTCATACAGCTCGTCAGATGACTTGTCCATAGTGTTGTATATGTAGTCATAAAATGGCATAAACAGTGAGTAGTTTGTGCGGAACTGTGTGTGGTGAAGAGAATGAAACCTGTAGCAGAAAGCAACAAAAGATTATTATGTTGTTATTTCCGAAATTAGGAATCCATTGAACCGCCAAGTCTTCATCATTTGAGTTAATGCCTTGTCAAGGTTGTGGGATTCATGTTGGAGCTTTGCACTTACGATGGAGTGTACACGAGATACTTGAGTGGAGGAAAGATTTTGAAAATCCACTTTGGCACCAGCTCAAAATTGCAGTGCCCCATGTTGTTCATGAAGTCAATGTAAGCGGTATACAGCACAAAGCACAGGGCAGAAGCATTTCCCATATAAATTGTTGACAGCAATGGGATTGCAAAGAGCGTGAAATAGACCAAGTGTTCAGCACAAGGATGGATAACCGCTGCAATATATAAATGTATTAGGAAATTAGGAACCAAGAGTAATTGCGCATTAACAAGATAATACTTTATCTACGATGCTTGCTGAAACAACAGTAATTATGTATGAATGCCACTTCAGTAGTGTTTCAACGTTTTCCCTCCTAATACAAATTGCATAAATTTTGAATCAAGAGAATGGGTAAGTAATCACCATCTACTTTTCATTCATGCTTTAATATTTGTGTAACTATCAAAAAGAAAAACATGGAAGCAACACATTGCTTCTTTAAATTGCTGGTTAGAATATTTTATGCATATTTCAGGTTCACTCAAAAATAGCATCCCTCCTCAGTCTGATCTCAGACTTATCAGGTTACCATCCTTGTCACAAATTTACAATAATACCATGTATTCCTCCCTTTTGTATTGATATATTTTTTATGCACGTAGAAATAAAATAGCTGCAATATACTACAATGTCTTCTCAATATTGTGCCAAATATCCGCTCTACATTTACCATTCTGCCATAAAACTACACCTAGAGTTTATGTCTATGATTAACTTTTATTTATACCTTTATCTTTAAATTCCATTCTAGTTCATGTATGATCTATTTGCTTGCAACTTTGCATTAAGTATTGGTAATGCCAACCGATGGATGGTTAGAATCAGTAAACCTCTAAATAGTCGGTTAGAAGATTGCGCAAGTGGGGCAAATCGCCGCAATATATTTTCTACACAACATTTCCTTGGCACTCTAAACAGCAACTTGTTCATCCTTTATTCCTGACAAACCCTAGCTATGTATGTGCCATGTGAATAGCTGCCTTCCTTTCCAGCATGTTTTGGTCAAATTAATTAGTGAACTCTGGAAGGGGGTGGTGGTCCGAACATTTCAGGCAGTCACATGCATTGTAAGTTTACTTGCAGGAACTGTGGACCGAGCTCCAATTTAGTGCAGTGTACTGTTTGAGGGCAGACGCTTCGGCCTTACACCATTGCACGTATCTAGTGGTCCTGTCCTTCTAAGGGTCTGTTTAATAGAGTTTTAGATTCCAGCTTCACTTGAAATCTTATAGGCTAAAATAAAGTGAATTAAGTTTATATTTTTTTGTCTAAAATGTAAACAAAATGATCTATCTAAACACTCTTAGGGCCTGTTTGGCAGGGATTTAGCTTCTCCAGATTCTGAGAATCCGGTGAAGCTGAAAATTTTAGCTTCACCAGATTCATGAAGCTGGAGCTGTGAGTACATTAAGAGTGTTTAGATAGATCATCTTGTTTACATTTTAGACCAAAAATATAAACTTAATTCACTTTATTTTAGCCTACAAGTTTCAGATTTCAGGAGAAGCTAGAATTTGAAGCTCTACCAAACAAGCCTTTAATATACTCACAGCTTCAGCTTCACGAATCTGGTGAAGCTAGAATTTTCAGCTTTACCAGATTCATGAGAATCTGAAGAAGCTAAATCCCTGCCAAACACACCGAGGTTTTTCCCTGAAAATGAGCATTGAACTGTTCATACATGAGAGCGCTTAAATGATTTAGGACAGGACACAGGACAGTACTGCCACGAGGGGATCTGTTTGCCTGAAATTAATATACGAGAACGGGCCCATACTCCATACAGTGTTGTTTGATTCCTTCTGGTCATTTTTTTACTCTCGTGTACTGTTCTTGGATCTTATGAGCTGTGCTACCTGAGCTGAATTATTATTAAGAATGCGAGCAACTACTAGACTTAAACTTGAGAAATATACTGCAACTGCACTGAACCCATTGCATGCATCTCATGTCAGAAGATAATACGGTCTTATGTTAGTATGAATGAATGCTAGTAACGTCTGCTGCCACTTACAGGTTATCGGCTCCGTGGCGATGGAGGCGTGGTGGTGGGAGTGGTAGCGTGAGTAGAGGAAATGGTGGTGCAGCGCGCGGTGGAACCAGTAGTACAAGAACTCGACAGGCCCTGCGTGAAGCAGCGCCGCCATGATGGCACCGTCGCTTCTCCACAGCGGGAAGTGCCTAACACTCGGGATAGAGAGGTATCCAATGTAGAACAGCAGCCCATTGAAGATGATCTGGTCGTCCCTGTGGAGAAAGGCAGGTGCACTGAATGCTGTATAGCAACTAGCAAGTGGAAGGTAAGCTTCCATGATCAAACGCTCTAGTGTGTGTTCATGATTCTACAAGTGACCGGTGTTGACGTGCTCTCTGTGGTTGCAGTGCAGTGGTTAAACCTTGCTAGATAAACTGATGATAAACAAATGCAAAGAACAGCTCTGAAAATTTAGAGTTTTTAGTATCATTGAGAGATACCATCAAATTATTTTTAAACTCTTGTAATTATTATTATCTTCACTATTTAAACCTTTAGTATCTCTTAGTACTACTTTAATATATATTTTAGTACTCGGATCCAAGGATAGTAAAAGGTCTCCTGAAAATTACTCACCACCCTCTTTCCCGGTCCACCTGCTCAAACTCGATGCCACGGTCGACGATCCTGTGCTTGCTGCGAGCCGTCTGATAACGAGACAAGCTGATCCAGATCTGGTTGTGGATCATCCTCAGCACCAAGGATGGTAAGATGAGTGCAAAGGTGAGGTCAATGTCACCCCAACCCTTGGTAATCACCCTGTGCATCCCGTGGACCACGACAGGAGCCATCACCAAGTACTGTGCCATGAAAGAAGTCAAGATCAACGAATATCGTACTGAGAATCATAAATCTTTCAAAAGAGTTGGGAATCATATATGGAAAGAAAATAAATGCATCTTATGCGTGTTTCTTCATTTAGTAACACAGAAACATTCCCTGTTTGCAAATGCTTTCTGGTTCTCATATTTGGATTTTATACTGCATTCATCGCCCGGGGATTTTATACTGTATCTTCAATTTGAGATGGATTGAGCCGGCCAAAACAATATTTTTCTCTAAGAACTCATCAGAAGTTTCGACGAGAAGATTTTGTTCCCCTTTTACAACTGCCGTCATTTGACCAATTGTAGTGACTGTGATCATCACAACATAAGCCAAGGGGAAAAGGGTAAAGGAGGATAAGGGTAATTTTGCGTTTGATTGCTCATGTTGCTCTATAATATAGCAAGAGAAAAATCATGCAAAAATATCAACAATTATTCGGGGTGCCATCCACCGTACAAGAAACACACCCATGGAAATGTGCCGAGCAGTAACAAGAAGTTTTCTAGGGCAAGCAGTAACCAGTAATGGCGTCCTAAAAATAAACGTCTGCTCTGCAAAAACGGATTGTGTGAACACTCAGAGCAAGAGCTCATTATGCTCAGGTGATGGTTCCTAAAAAAAAACATGTTTCTTTCCGTAAAATCTCGACTCCAGCAACGGAAGGAAGAAGATGAACATTTATTTTTGCGTACCTTGAAGTTGCCCAGCTTCTGCCATGGCCATTCAGTGAAAGGGCCCGGCCTGGTCGCCATGCCTACTCTCGTCTCTTTCCTGCTCCAATGTCCAATGATACCCGGCCTAGCCAGTACCCCTTCTTCGCATTTTATATGCGTGTGACGCTCCAAGCCCCGTCTCTCTCTCTCTCTCTCTCTCTGAGATTGTGAGTTGTCACTCGACCACACAGTCAGACCCTGCACTGGCACTGCACGGACGACGGGACGAGCCCTGTTTCGCTTCTTCGCCCCATGCGTAGCCCGGTAGCAGCCAGGACAGGCCAGACGCATTGATAAGCCAGGAAAGCCCGTCTCACACTTGCTCCGTGCATTGATATGTGCGGTTGCGCAGTAATGCAGACGACGGGCTCCCATGCTGGCGGTCATCGGTGACGTACGGCGCGAGCCAGTCGGCGACGGTGGGAGACGTGCGTATGCCGGCCGGCAACGGTTGCAACAAATTACAAAGTTGGCTGCGATCACGCAGAAATTGCTTGCCGTTGGCTTGTCCGGTGTATACGCGAGATTTTACGTGTTGGAACTTGCGAGCTGGAAGCTGCTGTGTTGTGGTGTCTCGTTGTGTTGTGCCTGCCTCTGCTGGACAAGCTCGGAAGCAAAAACAATGGGGCAACGACCTGCCGACCGATGGCAAGTAGTAGGAAATAAACATAATAGTGTGATGTCCCGGAGCGGAAAAGAAAACGTGCTAGTTGATAGCTGGGATATCAGGCGAGAGTAGGAACTTGGAATGGAACAAAACACATAAAACACTACAAAAAACGTGCCTTGTTCGACTATGGTTCGTATGTAAGCAGCACAATATACTACTAACCATTGCGACACATATCTGACAGCAGGGTGTAGTTGTGGTGGACCCAACCGTAGGTAAGCGGATTGAGACGCATCCTACTGCCGACAGCACCATAGGTGCTGCCTAGCACCCCAGCCCCTCATAGGACGTCACGGCGCCATGGAAGCCACGAAGGTTGAAGTTAGAGGTAGTAGAAGAAGGCCAGACTCTAGAGATAGAAAGGTCAAAAAAAAAAACTTACTTCTATCGCATGGGTCGAGCCAAAAGTCTGCTAACATGAGCCAACATCACCACGCTAGCCAAGCCCAATAGCAACTACACCACTTGTAGGCTGTCAATCGCCATTTCCCATCCCAAATCCAGAAATCACTAATGTAGCAAAGCTTGCCTAGCTAGCGATCGAAAAATATCAGCCGGCTAAGGAGGCCAAGGGGTGACCGACGGACTTTTGAGAACGCACTAACCATTATGGATTTATCGAGGTACTATCTTTATTGTATTTCACATTTTTCACTAATTTTCTTTTCTAATTATGTATGCTTTTGGATCATAATAGTCAGTTGATGATTCTATCTTATTTAATTCATTTATTTTTGATGAGGTTTAAAAGTCTGTTACTTATTTAGACTCTCAATTATTCGTGACTCTACTCTTTTCTAATTATGTATGCTTTTGGATCATAATAGTCTGACCAATTTAGTCAAGGTGATCAATAACTTTGCTTTATATTGGTCATCCCCGATCAGTAAAATAATCATCTCGACCAGTGAACTTGTCGAGGATAAGCGATTATCCCCTGTCTCTGTGTGAATAATTTCTTACATGTATGCATAACTACTCGAAAGTTATCTCTAGAAAAGATACTTTTTGATGAGAAGACATCATTTGATAGGAAGACACCTATCGATTACATGACATCCTTATGGAAAACAATTGCCGCCTCTTCAACCGATATGAAGAGAGGACCGATCCATGCTGTTGGAATAATCAGAGAGAATTCGTAATCATTATGTAATTTGTATACTTTGTAGAACCGTTTGACTAATAAAGAAGCAATCTTCATATATTGTTTTCCTCATCTTGTTTACTATGAGCCCACAATCATATTTTCATAAACTAGATTAATGGATCCTAGGTCTTAGACATCTACAGTTGGCACTAGATGGAGGGTCGTCCAATAATCAAGATAAAGGAATCTCTTACGATGGATGAAGAAAATTGGTTTGATCTCGCTGACTATGCTGATTTCGATGGAAACGACTATCAAATGGAAGAATATTGTAAGCAAAATTAGCAAAGATCCAGGCGGAGGTTGAAGCAGAAGAACAATCACCTAAGGAACCAAAAGGTAAATCTTTAGTCATTCTTCCAGCGGTTCGAAGGAAGATGCCCATGAAATACATATTTCATAGGCATCTTTATCATTTTGACGATGTTAACATTTGACCTTATGATCTACCTTTTTGTTTGTTGTGCTTCTTATATTTTGTTTTGTTCTTTTTTATGCAAATTGTCATAAATTTTTTCATAATTTAATTTTACCATATTTAGGTACTCTTGTATCTCTTGGTACTTTTAGTTTTTAAACTTTTGGTACCTCTTGTACTAACTTAGGCCCTGTTCAATAGCGCTTCAGCTCCTTCTCCTCTCTGATTCTACTCTAACTCCTCCTAATTCAGCTACTCTGAAGAATCAGGAGCAGTTTAGAGAAGTGTTCGGCTAGTAGCTAGCTCCAGATTCAGCCATACCTCCATGCGGCGCTCATCAGGGCGCTCGAGGCGGCAGATGGGGCGAGTGGTCGAGGTGGGGAGTGGACGCGAGGAGGCAATGGTCGAGGCGGCGCAGGCTGGGATGGGTCGGCTGGCTCGAGGCGACGCAGGCGGAGTAGATCGGTGGCTGTCGAGGTGGGGAGGCGACGCAGTAAAGGCAGGGAGGGGGGACGCGGTCGAGGCGGGCAGGCGGAGATGCGGGGAGGCCGAGAATCCGGAGGAGCGGGTGGAGGCCGCTTCTCTCGCGCGCGTGTAAAAATGAGAATCGCTCCGTGCCGATTTTGATTCTAGCCGAGAGGAGCGCGAGGTATTCAGTAGAGCTCCGGCTCCTCTGGATGAGAATCCGGGAATCAGAGCTCCTATGAACGAGGTCTTAATGTAATGAACTTTTTGGTACCGCACAATGATGGAAAAAAATTCTGCTTAGGAACGTGCTGATTCTTTCTCTTCAAACGATCTAAATAGGACAGGGACATCATCTGATTCTTTGGTTGCCCATTTGCCTTCCTGACATTCGGGGACAGCATCAGACAGATTAATTGATTGAAGAAACAAAAGATGCATACCCATGCTTTTTTTCCCAAAAAAGCTTTTTTTTTCAAAAAGGCGGACTCTACTTGGTATGTAATGCAATGCCATTTTGTGAGGGTGGACCGAGGTTTAAAATTCTGGATAAATTTTGAAAATTTTGGCCGAGACGAGATTCCAAATCCTAACTAAATAAAAAAATTTAAACATCAAATTACTATAATAATCTTAGTAATTTAGACCGAATTTCAATTTTTTAAGACCAGATTTGGGTCAATACATCTTAAAAAGATGTCATCTTCCATGAATATTTTTGGAAAAACCAAATTTTTGAGACATTTTATCAAAATAATAGAAGCATTGTAGATTTTTATAAAAATATACAAGCTTGATTATACTTTCAAAATTTTATGGTACCATATTTATTAGTGTAGGATCATACATAAAATTTTCCAAAATAATTGAACTGAATTTATTATGTTTAAAAAATCAAAAATAGAAGTAATATAAATGAAAATAACAGTTTTAGAATTTTATAAATTCACTCAAGTGTGATCATGATCCAAAATTTTAGGAGAGCTTAAGAACTACCTCAGCACCAATGTATAAAAGTTTCAAAAATTCTAAAACTTTTTTGGTTCCTTAATCAAATCTGTGGTAGCAATATATATACTTGACGAGTACTCATACCGTGGGTACCCCAATGTCCGAGACGATTTAATGGTTGCCCTAAGCCCAGCTCAGCCAAAGGCCCATTGGCCACGAAGGACACTCGTCCCCGACCAAACCAACCAGAGGGGCGGTCCGACCCTCGCCATGGGTCAGGCGCCCCACAAACTTCGACCAAGCTAAGACAATCTCCGCCAAAAGTCGGGTACCAGACCATCACCGGTCGTTGCCCACCTGCCCCACGGATACGTCGACTCAGAATGACCGTGCGAGGGCAGGTGGCTCCTTCCCAAGCTAGCGAGGAGGTTGCCGAAGTCAAGCACCAGTCTCATCGTCCAGTCATGCACAGTGGGAGGATGCGCACCCTCCCGAGGCAACACTAGAGCCAAGCGCTACGGCGTCAGCACTTGGCAAACGCGCAGAGGGTAGGTGCGCCACTTCCCGGTGAAACAGAAAACTATGCCACTCGATGTATCTACCGACCCAGTATGGGGTGAACAGACACCGGTCAGTCGCCAAGACTGAAGACCAGGACTCCCAAGCGTAAGGCACCCCATCCTTTCTTTTCCAAATTCCCATGTAACCTGCCCCCTCCGTCTATATAAAGGGAGGCAGGACCCTCAGGGAAGGGGTGAACTTTTACGAGCAAATAGTTCTTACACATACACGGCTCGAACGCTCCTACAGCTTTGAGCCCTTAGCATCTTCAAGCTTTCGAGCTCTCCCACTCGTACGAGGCGCTCAAGGCCAGTCCTTAGCCCTCGCTTGTAACGCCGTGCAGTCATCTGCACCCAAAGCAATACAGATCCACCACACGAACTGGAGTAGGGACATTCAGACCGAACCAGTATACTTCTTGGGCTTCTTGAGTCAGGCTATTTAAGGAGAGGGAACGCGCGACCCCTTGACTAAAATTCACTTGCCGGTATTCGAAATACCGACAATACTCAACTAGGCTTTTGTGATGATAATAGCACTTTCAGAATTTTTGAAAATTTTTCAGGCTTGATTATAATCTAAAAACTTTATAAGAATATTAGTGATATGTCAGGACAAATTACAAAAAAAAAATCAAAATTTTCTAACATGATTGAAATTTGTTGGTAAGGCTTTTATTATGACAGTAGTATTGTTAGAATTTTTAAAAATTACGCAAACTTGATCCACATCTGAAAATTTTATGAAACATTATTGATGTGTTAGGATCATCTACAAATTTTTGTAAAATTTTATAACACGGTTTTACTATTTTTCATTTGGTTGAAATTTACAGGTAAGGCTTTTATCAAGACAGTAGCACTGTCAGAATTTTTTAAACTCCTCAAGTTTAATTATCATCTAAAAATTTTATGAGAACATTAGTGATACATCAGGGCTATCCACAAAAATTTTCTAGCATGGTTTCGACCATTTTTTGTTCAGTTGAAATTTACCCAAATTTCGGCAATTTCAACCGAAATCTCGAAAATCTCGATCCAAAAAATTCTGGATTTGAATTTAAGTTTTTGAATGTCATCTAGATTTCATCCAAAATTCTAAAACCTCGTTGAAATTTCAAATTTTGGTTGCTTCGGAGAAGTAGTCCGAAGACAAATTTTGAAACCTTGTGATGGACAGGTGAAGTATGTTCATCTTGGACAATTTGTTAGTTTGGGACAGTCTCTCCCTGCCGCTCCGTGGGGCTATGGGAGCTCAACCGATGGGCCAACTTGCCGCGCCGGGCTCATCGCTGCAGACGGCCTTCCAAGCTCACGTTAGCCCAAGCATCTCCAGAAGTTGGCAGCCGAACCCCCCGCACCGCATGCGTACCGGGGAACTCCCCAGGCAGATCAATGGTCGTCACCACTCCCCTTGCGCCTGGCCATGCCCATGCCCATGCCCACCCGGCCTGGACCGGCAGCCCATTACCACCCCTGGGTATCTATCTATATATTAAGTAAAATTTAAGATGATGATCATATCTATATATTTTTTAAAAAAATTCTGATAGCTCTACTGTCTATGCTCTTTTGTTGCTAATTTTCTAGAGGAACTAAATGAAGTCTAATATTTTTGAAAATTTTAGTACATGATCCTTGGACACTAGTTATGACTATTAAAATTTTAGAGTATGAACAAGCTTATACATTTATATAACAATCTAACAGTGCCTCTGCTCGTTTTCATTAATTGTTGTTTTTTTATTTTTCCAGAAGCACTAAATGAATTCAATTTATAGAATAATTGGGATTTATTGATATTTTTATAACTTTTTCAATTTTCCTTTAGTGTGTCTAAAATCAAATAAAATCGCTCAAAAATAGGTGAAATAAGTTGTTTTTTGTTTTTGTTTTTTTTGACAAAGTTTGACCTCCGATTTCAAAAAATTTTACTTTGAACTCATACGATTTATATCGGTTTTTGCCAATATTTGAAAATTGAAATTTCAATATTTGGAACCCTGCTAAAGGCACACCCTGTAGGGCAAGCATCACTACGCTGGCCAAGAGCTTAACACCCTGCAGGACAAAGCTATCACTACGCTGGCCAAGAGCTTTCAAATCCCTGGAGCCAGCGTGTAGAGATTTCGTTTCTAACCCTATTATCTCGTTTTTACAAATCTAGCTTTCTTCTGAACAGAATTACAAATCTAACCCCCTCCCCATCGCGGAAAGCAATTCCAGCGCTCCTGTACAGCAGAAGACCAGCACCCGCGCTCACCGACCGCAGAAGGAAAATGCTCCCGTGCTGCTCAGCGCCTGCAACACTAGGTCGTGGCAGGTGACGCATTCCGCAATGGAGAAGGGAGCTAGATTTATAATTCCGCTTAGAAGGAGGTTGGATTTGCCAAAAAGAAAAAAAAGATAACGAGGGTTAGAAAAGCGATCACTTCCCAGTAAGATAAGTAGGGACAAATTTACCAACACAGTTTACATAAGAATAGCAATGCAGATTCACATAAGAAGAAATAAGCTATTGCCCATAGATCACACTACGATCTTTAGACCCAAAAAGAAACAAGGACCATGCGGTAACATAAGCGAGCTTGTGCGATCCCCCCTCCATTTCACATTACTTTCATGTATTCTGACCCCGTATCATTTAAGAAAGGTTCATGCCCAAAATCAACTTTACTACAAATGATTTTCTCTAGAGCAACTGATCCTCCTCACCATTGTCCTGCATTTCATTACCATCAGCTATTATCGGCACCATAACGAAAGGATCAACAAATGCTCCGATCATCCCCTCTGGACCTTACTCGTGTATCCCTTGCAATCTCCGAAGGAGTCTTGTATCATCGATTTCTATCTTGTGTTCAGGGGTATGCTGTTGATTAAAGCGCCCTGGAAGCTTTGACTTGGTGTTGTAGCATACTTCACAAAGGTCAAAGCCGACTGACTCGGTGCAATCCTTGCATTTGTATCTCTTGCCTTTTATTGGGTACACCTACAAGGTATTCACCAATTTCATCTTAGCAAAAGGATAAGAATAATCAAGACATGATACAAATGTGTCTTATCAATATCCTCCAATCAGAGAATTAGAAGGATTAAGACCACAAAGATTAGTTATATCCATTAATGAGCAGTGAGAACATAAATTAGCATGAAAACAACCCTCATCTTGCAACAAAATTTCTAATTTTTCAACACAAAACCCACATTTGAATTAAGTACTATTAATTTCAAATAAAAGCTGAAACTGTTTTTATGTTAAAAAAAATCACAATGTAAAAGACATTACAACACCGACCTATCAATGGAAAATCTGCGAAAGCTCTAAGAAGTGCAAGAATAAAAAACTTATTGTTTTGTACAGCAAAATAAAAACCATTTTTGGTAAAAAAAATCTAAAAGTAGCTCAAAGAAAATACATGTGACAAGACTTGCGCTGTATGGCACAATAAGAACCCATTTGCCAATTTCTAATTATTCCGAAAAATGGCTATAGGTACTAACAATAAAAATAACACTATGTTACACATTGTTTCCACATTTAGCACACTACTTATCAGAAAAGTTCTTTGTGGTAGATTTTTTTACCAGCTTTGCAGGAAAGCATGTTGGTCTTGCATAAACAACTAGGGGGTTTCAACTAACCATTTCTGGAGAACTAGACAGCCTACCCGAACAAGCTTTTTATTTGGTGATAACATCCATGAAGATAGCATGAAAGCTATACACAAAGGGGAGAATAAATTGGATGTATGTTTGACCAATTACTAACAAGGTTCTCAAAATTTACGAATTGTACATACCCCACATGAGTCACATCCAACTCCAATGTGAACGTTCAACGGGTCCTCATCATGCTGTACACAAGATTCCTTTTTTGATGATCTATTCCTGCTTTCTTTTGTGCATGAAGCACCTAAATAACACAAAAAAAACCTGTTAGCTAAGAAAAAAGGAATCAGTTATGTGTTTCATTTCTAAACATGACTTAAAAAGATATCAACTTTCACAACTTCATGAAGGATAAGATATTGATGCACAGACTTTTTTACAACTAAAGAGAAAAGAAAACTGCAGAACTATCCCTGTACGCTATCCCTAGACAATTTGCAAGAAATAACCCAGTCCCATGATTTATGCTAGATTGTTGTCACACTGCCTATCATGGTCCGAAACAGCATCAGTTGCTTACTCACACTCCTGTGGTGCTGGACATCGCACCTGTTGTGGCTTGTAGCCCACAGTTGTTTCAAATAGTGTAGGTAATTTATGCAACCTACTGCAATGGCTGCTCAACATACTATGATTTCAAATACACAGTTCACAGCATATAATAAGTTACTAACCATTAACCAACTATAACAGCTCTTGACATATCATAGTAATCACACCATATATCTCTCTTCATGCACAAAATTAATGTCATCCACCCTACATGCAATATTTTGATGATTAAATCAGCATTACATGAAAGTAAATCAAACCTAAATGAAATTACATGATATATAGAAAATTGCTTGTATGGTTGCTCGTGTCATTTTGTAAAGAGTTCCTGACACAAAATAAAGATTCAAGTGTATTTCATATTTGCACAACAATGTAAAGTTAAGCCTTGTTGGTCAATTAGGTGTCAACACAATTGTTGAACAAACTCAACTAAAGCGTATTTCATATTTAGACAACCATGTTAAAAATAAGCCTTGTTGGTCAATTAGGTGATAACAATTACAGAAGGCGTAAGCACAACTATTGAGGGTGAGAACATCAAGTAAAATAAGGGGCTGTTAAGAAAGCTACTAGTGGCCAACAACCCAAAAATAAATAGCTCAGATATAAACCGTTAACATGGATATCCCAGGGCAAACAACTCAATTTGAAAGGGTACATTTAGTTAAACACAGTAAGTCCAATGCAAATTCAATTAAAACATTAAAATAATTTTTTGTGTAATTTTGATATGACATATTATCTTGTTACAGAAGAAAATACATCATGTGATGTGAGATTGAGCTTCCCAACAAAAGTTTACCTGAAGATGATCCTTCAAGATTGCATTGATCCTTCTTAAGCTCAACTTTCTCACGTCTTGATTCATATTCTGATGGAAAATATTCTTCCACGAAATGATTGAGATCCAAGCAAACATTAGGAAAATCTCCAGGATGAAGACCTCCACAAATTGGGCATTTTAGTGCTTCATCATCCAAGGATGACAAACAGGACATGCAAAACACTTTTCATAAAACCAAGTCAATTTCGGAAAAGGAATACTAAAGAAGCTTTACAACCTTTTATTTAAATTTAGAGCTTACCATGACCACAATTAAGAACAATTGGTCGATACAGCAATTCTTTACAGAGAGGGCATGACACATCATCCAACTTAACTTTCTTTGAATGCTCGTTGATGATGTCACCATCAGTTGAAACTTCTTCTAGAGGTCCAGTTTTACAATATTCAAGTCTGTTCTCCCCATCTTTTCCATTTTCTTGCAAGCGGTGGCACATCTTATAAATAAAGCGCTATCTTTAGACGAAAACCATTGCAATTATATTATATGACAGAATTCTTACCACAATTGTTGTTCTTGGAGTTTAAAAACTCAATGATTTGCGGAGAGTACATATCCACATGCTTCTCATCCTCTGAATTGTAACCCAAATAGAACATAAACAGTAATTCATATAAGAAAAATGTGAGGAATGCTAATTACTAAAATCAGGTAAACAACAGTTAGAAGGGGAAAACAAATTTGATTAACATAGCGTACTGCAATTCTTGAAACTCCGATGTTAGAAGAAAGAATTTCAAACTTAAGACTAGCCAGAGTCATCTAAATAGTGAGAATTGAGAATTTCATGGACTGCCATGGTACATTGGTGTTTGCCAAGCAAATAACTTATGTTGCCTCTCATATGATTATGAATTATCCTACGCAGTCGATGCCTGCAAAACTCAAACCCTAAGCCAGTATATTAACCCTGTCCACCCTATCCCAATGATCTCACCCACATCCTACCAATCCCCATCCCTCACACCCAGCAACCTCCTTGGTCATTCACGCTTGCACTGCCAACTAGGCGCATATGCCAATGAAGTAGTGAAACTCCAAACCTAAGCTAACACCCCCACCATCTATACATGGTGCCCCACCATGTTCGCACCCACCCTGATGATCCCTATCTTGACCTATCAATTTAGATATGATGGATTTGAAAACAATTCATGGATCTACACATGGTGCCCCACCATGTTCCCACCCACCCTGATGAACCCTATCTTGACCTATCAATTTAGATATGATAGATTTGAAAACAATTCATGGAATGTGTTCTTGCTTCGTGGAACTGGTGGTATTCTTTCATTTTGGATATCATTTGCAAAACAACTTTGAAAACAAGAAAAACATGACAAAAAAATAGCGAGAATTATATAAGAACATTGAAGTCTAGATGATACATTTGTACGCAAAACACAATACATGCAGCATTCGTAAGATGAATAAACATTAATATAGAACATCATTATTTATGTTATGACAAAGAGGTTCAACACTTCAAGATTTGGACACTCACCTAGTACTTTTTTTCCCCTTCTTTGGTATTCCACAGGTTCAAGCTTTAGAAGCAAGTGATGGAGGAGTTGACAGATACTGGGAAAATGATGATAAGGCTGCCTACATATGGCACAGCGAGATTCCTGGAAAACATCCATAGCTTTCTGGGCACACCAGAAACATGACATATGGCCACATGCTGCACCAGTAAATGATAAATGAGATTTGAAAAGTATTTTGCAATCAAGTTGCTTTTAGGTCAACATAAATAACAAACTCGTACCAATAACAACTGGTTTGTAGAGAAGTTCCCTGCAAGACAGATTGAACAAGCACATAGAGATCTTTTTTACATTTGTGCAGATTTGAAGCCAGCAATTCAATGCCCGCCAAATAGCAAAAGAAAAACAACATGGCAGTGCTTCTTAGGCAATTATCAGAAAAGTCATTGCTGCCGTACTGTTCAGACAAGTGCAAACACAGCAACCAAAGGCTATCAAACTTGCAGGCCGTTCACCATCACGCATCTACAGTAAGAGCTAAATCTATTTATTTTGGTTCCCTTTTTGCTCCACAAGGTGTCGGACTCAATGAGGCCTTTCTGTCTCCTATCCTTAGTTGGTCATCAAACCAAAAAGGTAGCGTTACCTTTCGTTAATGGTATTCCTAGATAGAGAACTTCGCTTCATATACGAGTTGGGCAAATTACATACCGCACACATTTTGCACAGATCCTTTCCAAATAGATCATTCTACACATTTTTGGGAAGAGATTGAGAGAACGGTGAGGGAAACATGGGCCCTGCTACGACGAAACGCAAACGATTTCACACAATTGCAACGTGCAAGCACCTCTGCAGAGTTCTTGTTTTAGGAGCAACGCATTACAGCATCATCGACACAGTAATTTAGGAACAACGCATTCTAGAGTACACTATCGGTACCGAAATTTAGGGGCACAAATAAGCACCGATTAGCGTAGGATTAAAGCGAGGGAGCGTAATCCGCAGAGCGCCTCTCCACGATTCTAAAGAGGAAATTATTCCGCTCGTACCGACAACGACAACAGAGGAGAGAAGGAAGCGTGTAACTCACAGGCAGACGCAGCACTGGAACCTGGGGTCCTCCAGATCGTCGAAGCCAGCTCGGGCGGCGGCGCCCTCCTCCTCCTTCTCCAGCGGGTGGCTCCCGCTGCCGTCGTCGCAGGCCATGCTCCTCGATTCGCCTCTCGACGGAGCGAATGGGACTGCGGGGGCAGATGCGAGAGGAGCTGAGGAGGACGACGGAAAGGCGAGGAAGGAATGGTAGCAAGGCACCGGTTCGGGGAAGACGGAATCGAAGCCTCGAAGGTGCGTGGCTACAGAAGGCAAAGCGGGGTCAGGTACGGACGTGTTTGTGGTCCAATCGGTGGCTTTTTTTTTTTTCAATGGCGCGCGTCTTACTTTTTTTTCAAATCTAACTTCGTAAATATATTTATAAATTTAATTCTCTTCCTCATCGTAAAGGATATAGCAGGTGATACATATCTTCTACCTTGTCTAAGAGCAGACAATAGAATACGGGAGCAAAGGGTGCGAGTAGACGAGGGCGACAGCATACATTGCCGTGGTCCTGGGAGTTCTGATGACCTCAACGGTAGAGGAGTGTGGAAGATAACACATGTCACCTTCTGGCACTTACACAATCGGAGATAGGGTTAAATCAATGAATACATTTGTGTGATTCAAAATTATAAAAATAAACGAGGTAAAAAAGATCAGAAAAACAATGATTTCTTTGGTGTCCACCACCATCAGATACATCAAAAACTATGCTTCATGGCGGGGCCAAACTTGACTAGCGTGTGATAGAATGGAGTCGATAGAACGAATGAACGTTCTCGGCCTTGTTACCTTGGCAGGCTCTACCCATCAAGTCGGTCCGGCCGCGCGTTTTGCAGGTTCATTCCCAGTCATGATAAAGGTTGTTGATTCCATAATCTCTATTAATTATAATTAGGAGTCGATAATGGTACGTCCGTTCTCTACCTCACACCAATATGTGTGTGCATCCATATGGCTGAATGGAAAGCGGACAGTAGCTATCCTGATAGATTGGATTGGATCATCCCATCGCGAGAGGTAAATAAATATGCATGACTCATTTATTACTTTCCTTTCTCCTATTGATTTGCCATTTGAATCGGCGACGATTGCTTCTGATGCTTTTCAGATTGAATTGATTGATTCTCTTTTGAAGGAAACAGATCTTCGATTTATGGAGTTGGATCCCTTCTCGCCTCCTTCCTTTTTGTTGTCTTCCTTATTGGACGATTTCTTAATCTGGATTTCATAGATATCTCATTGGTTGCTAAATCTATATAACCCCACCGCTTCTTACCTCTCCTATAGATATGTTGAGTTTATCCGTTGAGCGAAGGTAATGGGTGACCTTTCGGATCTCGTCGATATGGTGCAGGGGCAAGTCGTCGGTGGTAGGCCGCGAGATAGGCTGACGGCGCTACTGAAACTCGCCGCGGTGGATGATGTCGATAGGTTGAGGGAGGCGCTCGTGAGGGGAGGCGAGGAGACAGTGAAGCTGGTTGATGGAGTGGGGCTATGGTATGGCCGGAGCAAGGCATATGAGCCACGCTCGCTGCTGATGGTGACAGCTACATACGGATGGCGCCTATCTTTTCAATGGCTTTGCGTCTGTGGAGCAACAGGTGATGCCTCTTTTGGTCAATCGATCGATTTCGAATTATGGTGTTACTAATTTACAATCCCAAGTGTTGTGATGTTATTATTTAAGTTTGTGAAATTAAAAATAATTTTAAGCTTGAGTCCGTAAACAGGTGTTTGGAATTTGTATGTTTCGATGAATTGATTTAAACATTTAACCGTTACACATTCAAAGTGAACATTATTATTCAGATAAGATCAGTGCTTTTTGTAAATAATTTTTTATCACAAATTAAATTTCCGTTGTATTGTACGGGCAAATGACTAGTTTAAGCTAAAATTTTGACTTATTTATACGGAGATTAAATCTTATTTCAACCAAATAGAAGCCTAGATAGCTTAAAAACTCCGTATTTTTGTGCCGGCTCGTCCCACGACCCTAACATCATAGAGGACGTGACATCAACACGTGCCCCTGCCGCGCACACCTCGCCCGTCCAAGTTTTCGATCAAAACAGCAGGCATCCCTCTTGGCGCAATTCTCCAATAGTTTGTTTGTATTGTACATGGCGGAAGAAAGAGAGGCTGATGTGTACGCTCAAACCATACAAAGGGATCGAGGAGGAAAAGCAGCAGAAGCAACGAAAAGCGAATGGGATTCGGGTGATCGATGGTCTGATGGATGGGTGCCAAACGTGGCATGGTCTGCATGGCTCTAGCAAGTCGGAACCCACCGAATTGCGGTGGAAACCAACCCACCATCCTGCGTCATTGTGGTACAACGTCAGTCACAATTTTGGTTGGCACTACGATACCATTTTATCGATGCATGTACTAAGTGCCATGTGTAAGGCATAGAAGTCCAAAAATAGCGCCTAGTGGGTATCTTTGACTAGCTCCCATACAAACAGGTCAGATGGCAGTAACCCTGTCAAGTCAAAAGACCGGTCCACTTGCGTCACACGTGGAGATCAAGGAGAGTTTCTTTTTTTATTTCGATATATACCGCTGTAAAGTGGTATGGAAATTTGCTATGGTAAAAAAATATATATCTTGAGAAATACCACTACAGTACAGAGTGTCCACTCTTTGAACATACCATTATGAAAAGTTTAGAACCGTAATGCCTCTATCTTCTTCCTTGCTCTCTTTTATTCTCACCTTCCTCCTCCCTCCCATCAACGTTTGCTTCTTCCTCATCCATGCCAACCCATCCACCGTTGCCGAAACAGAGGTCGCAACAGAGAGGGAGAACCAAACCATTGTGGTAGGGTTACCATGACAACACACACAAAGTGTAGAAAGTAGGGTTGAAAACTGAAACGGAATTTCCGACCATTCCGGAAAAAACGAAAACTTTTTTTGGGAACATAAACGAAAAGTGTTGGCAAGGAAACAGAAACGAATTTTTTTCCAGAAACAAAAACGGAAGAGCCAGTTCCGACGGAAACGAAAATTCTGTATAAATGAAATCAGAATTTTCAACCCACTACTCAAGCCCATGAGCCCATCATCCCGTTGTTATTACGATATTACCTTGTCCCTAACCCTAAGATAGGCATCTAGTCTTCTACTCTGCCTGTCACCCCGAGTCACCTGAGACCGAGTCCCAACATCGCACCGGCGTCGCCCCCTCATCCTCCCCTCCCCCCACGATATCGCCCCCCACCGACGGCCTCCCTCCACCGTGTCTCCTCCATCGGTGGCCTCCTCACACCATGCCTCCCCCCTCCCCTGTACGTTTGTCTTACTTTCAAACAAAGCATTAGTATGTTGTTTCAATATTATTATCATAGTCTATATTTAGCGTGTTGTCCTATATTTAACAGTAAGTCCATATTATCATAGTCTGTTTGTACTTCAATGATGATGTTTGTTGAACTTCTGGAGTTGAAAGTGACAGCAAATCTTCTTTGGTTGTTCATTTTGGCCCCAATAGAGACTTGAACTAATGTTTTTCCATGCAATAGGTTGAGCTTGATGACCCAGTAGGAAATATTGGAGCTAAATTTGTTAGGCAAGCTGCTGCTAAGACCAATGATTTAGCTGCAGATGGGACAACCACATCTGTGGTCCTTGCACAAGGGATGATTGCTGAGGGTGATAAGGTACAAGACATAAGTTCTTACATATTGTGATATAAAGTATTCAGTTTATAAAAGAAAATGAATTTTTCTTTTTCTAGGTGGTTGTTGCCTTGCTGCTGGAGCTAATCCAATACATATAACTCGTGGAGAGAAAACAACAAAAGCGCTAGTCACTGAACTCAAGATTCAAGAAGATATCCAAAGAGAGGTAAATTTTTGTTAAGGTCCAGTAAATATAATCTTCTAGTTAAATGTATGTTTACCATGCCTGCCATCTGACGTTTGTTTGCCCAAGTAATTCCTTGATTCCATCATAATTCATAACTTGAGTCCGATGAGACTACACTTGAGGCCAGTTCGGTGTAGTTAATTACGATTTACGATGTGCTAATTGTGGTGATCTGTATAATTAACCCCTGATAATCATTGTCACTTAGAGTTAACTATACATACCTCAGCACAGTAAATAGCAAAACATCGGACATTTCGATACTTTATTAGTTATTACACTGTAAACAGAGTATTGCAGCAAAACAATAATTAGAGACTTACAAATAGAAACTTTATTTCATTCAGTTATAAATCGACGAAAGGATCTAAAAAATGGTTTTTTTAGAAAACTGCACGCAAAAAAATCAACGAAAGGACCTAAATGCGATTTTCAATTCAGTTATAAACCGTGTGTAAGGACCTAAACGTAATTTCGATATTTCTCGGGTCTCTTTTACTTAAAAAACGGCCGAAATGACCTAAACACGATTTTTAATTTTTTCAAAAGGACCTAATCGTGATTTCCAGATTTTTCAGGGGCCTCCCCGAGGGGGGCGACACGTGGCCCCTCTGGTTGAGCGGCAATCCTTGGGGCTTTAATATACTAGATAATGACCCGCGCTACGCCGCGGCATATGTAATTTGTTTGCTGCGTCACGCGAAATTTTGATCGCTTAATACTTATGGGGAAAACTGTGTAATCCCGGCTTTTCCGTTTTTTTAAGGAAAAACGTGTCAAAAATAGCCTAGAGGGAAAAGGACCAAAAATTATTAGAGACGACAACCTTCTTTTGTCGAGTCAAATACTCTATGCGTTCACCGAGTAATAATATATGTTCGCAAAACCACCCACCAGCGAAAAATAGTCTAGAGGAAAAAGGGCGAAAAATTATTAGAGATGACAATCTTCTTTTGTCGAGCTTAATACTCTACACGTCCACCACCAAAAATTATCAGAGATGACAACCTTCTTTTGTCGAGTCGAATACTCTATGCGTTTACCGAGTAATAATACATGTTCGTAAAACCACCCACCGAAAAAATAGTCTAAAGGAAAAAGGGCGAAAAATTATAGATAATGACCGCGCCACGCCATGCATATGTAATTTGTTTGTTTGCATACACGCTAAATTTTGATCGCTAATACTTATGGGGAAAAGCTGTAATCCGGCTTTTAGTTTTTTCAGAAAACGTGTCAAAAATAGCCTAGAGGGAAAAGGACCAAAAATTATTAGAGATGACAACCTTCTTTTGTCGAGTCGAATACTCTATGCGTTCACCGAGTAATAATATATGTTCGCAAAACCACCCACCGGCGAAAAATAGTCTAGGGAAAAAAGGGCGAAAAATTATTAGAGATGACAATCTTCTTTTGTCGAGCCTAATACTCTACACGTCCACCACCAAAAATTATCAGAGATGACAACCTTCTTTTGTCGAGTCGAATACTCGTATGCGTTCTGAGTAATAATACATGTTAAGTAAAACCACCCACCGTGAAAAAATAGTCTAGAGGAAAAAGGGCGAAAAATTATTAGAGATGACAACCTTCTTTTGTCGAGCCTAACACTCTACACGCCCACCGAGTAACAGTACATGTTCGCGACAAAAAATTATTAGAGATGACAACTTTCTTTTGTCGAGCCTAATACTCTACACGTCCACCACAAAAAATTATCAGAGATGACAACCTTCTTTTGTCGAGCCTAATACTCTACACGTCCACCACCAAAAATTATCAGAGATGACAACCTTCTTTTGTCGAGCCTAATACTCTACACGCCCACCACCAAAAATTATCGAGATGACTACCTTCTCTTGTCGAGTCGAATACTCTATCGTTACTGAGAGTAATAATACATGTTCGTAAAACCACCCACCGGCGAAAAATAGTCTAGAGGAAAAAGGGCGAAAAATTATTAGAGATGACAACCTTCTTTTGTCGAGCCTAACTCTCTACACGCCCACCGAGTAATAGTACATGTTCGCGACAAAAAATTATTAGAGATGACAACCTTCTTTTGTCGAGCCTAAGACTCTACACGTCCACCACCAAAAATTATCAGAGATGACAACCTTCTTTTGTCGAGTCGAATACTCTATGCGTTTACCGAGTAATAATACATGTTCGTAAAACCACCAACCGGCGAAAAATAGTCTAAAGGAAAAAGGGCGAAAAAATATTAGAGACGACAACCTTCTTTTATCGAGCCTAATACTCTACACGTCTACCGAGTAATAGTACATGTTTGCGACAAAAAATTATCAGAGATGACAACCTTCTTTTGTCGAGTCGAATACTCTACACGTTCACATGTAAAAAAAAACCCGCGGCTATGACCCTTAGCAAATCTCTAAGTTGATATAAACCTTCGACGAATCTGTGTTTTTCTGGTGACGAAAACTTTTTTTGTTTTTTTGGTAAAAACTTTTTTCCGGTTTTTGGGCAAAAAAACATTTTTCCGGGTTTTTGGTAGTGAAACATTTTTCCGGTTTTTTCGACGACGAAAAATTTTTCCTGAAAAAGCGGAGAAAGGACCCGAACGTAAGTAGTAGGACTGTTTGTTATTTTTGGACCTGTTAGCTATCCTGAAAAATTAGAAAAGGGCTTGTTCGCGATTCGAGATTAACGGGAGGTTTTTCCGTAAAACGCCGCGCCAGGGACCCAAACGCGAAGAAATTTTTTTTTTGTCTCACAGAAAATTACACAGGGACCTATCCGTAATTTCGAAGAAACGGAGGGGCCTTTTCGCAAAATCGCCGGCGACACGTGGACCGGCTGGGAGGCCTCCAATTCCTTCGCTTATAAGGAGTAATAATACATGTTCGTAAAACCACCCACCGGCGAAAAATAGTCTAGAGGAAAAAGGGCGAAAAATTATTAGAGATGACAACCTTCTTTTGTCGAGCCTAACTCTCTACACGCCCACCGAGTAATAGTACATGTTCGCGACAAAAAATTATTAGAGATGACAACCTTCTTTTGTCGAGCCTAAGACTCTACACGTCCACCACCAAAAATTATCAGAGATGACAACCTTCTTTTGTCGAGTCGAATACTCTATGCGTTTACCGAGTAATAATACATGTTCGTAAAACCACCAACCGGCGAAAAATAGTCTAAAGGAAAAAGGGCGAAAAAATATTAGAGACGACAACCTTCTTTTATCGAGCCTAATACTCTACACGTCTACCGAGTAATAGTACATGTTTGCGACAAAAGATTATCAGAGATGACAACCTTCTTTTGTCGAATCGAATACTCTACACGTTCACATGTAAAAAAAAACCCGCGGCTATGACCCTTGGCAAATCTCTAAGTTGATATAAACCTTCGACGAATCTGTGTTTTTCTGGTGACGAAAACTTTTTTTTTGTTTTTTTTGGGCGGCGAAAACTTTTTTTCCGGTTTTTTGGGCAGCGAAAACATTTTTTCCGGGTTTTTTGGGCGGCGGAAACATTTTTTCCGGTTTTTTTCGACGACGAAAAATTTTTCCCGGGAAAAACGGAGAAAGGACCCGAACGTAAGAAGCAGGGACCTGTTTGTTATTTTTTTGGACCTGTTCGCTATCCTGAAAAATTAGAAAAGGGCTTGTTCGCGATTCGAGATTAACGGGAGGCTTTTCCGTAAAACGCCGCGCCAGGGACCCAAACGCGAAGAAATTTTTTTTGTCTCACAGAAAATTACACAGGGACCTATCCGTAATTTCGAAGAAACGGAGGGGCCTTTTCGCAAAATCGCCGGCGACACGTGGACCGGCTGGGAGACCTCCAATTCCTTCGCTTATAAGGAGTTTTATATTATATAACATATTCTCTGGAGTTTTGTCTCTCAACATTATATCCTATGTTTGCTCAGGGAGCCTTGAGCCTTCAACCATATTATGTCTTATGTTTGTTCAGGAAGACTCCCACTTTTGATCCATATTATCAGTATAATACTGCCTTTTCATGTTGTTCTTTGGTAAATCAATTTTATCAGGTGGAAGACTTGCAGGACGAAGCTAGTCGTAATTTTGTCGAAGAAGTAGTTAATTTGTTTTTCAAGGACTCCGCCAGTCTAATGTCAAACATTGAGCAAGCTCTGTAAGTACTAAGTAGTGAAACTTCCATAAGCAGGGATAAGAGCTCCCCTTTATGAAAAAAGTAGATCTTTGGATCATGCAAGCGGTACTATTAGAGCATCTCCAGCAAGGGCCCCTAAAACAGGGTCTCTATTTTGGATTTAAGGACTCCCCCTATTTTTTAGAGCCCTATTTTCAGAGCACAAGTCCAGCAACAACCCCTAAATCTCAGCCCCTATTTTACTTTTTCTCCTATTTTGATATATCCACTATGTATAATCTTCATTTGACACCACTAAAATTCAATCAAAAATATTTGTAATACATAAAACATAAGCATATTAATATTTACAATTTAAAAACATGATATTTAAAATTTAAATTTAAATTTTCAAAACATGATATTTAAAATTTAAATTTAAAATTTTCAAAATTTTCAGCAGAAGATGCAGATGCAACAGATTGCAACTCATCCAAAGAAAGACACGCCACATTGCAATGAACTAATGCAAACCATCCTTCACTTAACTCCCTATTTTAAGATTTAGAAATTTGGTTTAGGGGCTCCTGGAATTGGGGCTGAGGAGGCAAATTTAGGGGCCTCCTAATTTTAGGGGCTGGATTAGGGGCCCTGCTGGACCTGTATTTTTTGCTAAAGTCCCTATTTTAAGGTTTAGGGACTGGTTTAGGGGCTCTGCTGGAGATGCTCTTAGACCTGACTATTTGAGATCTAAAAACACTCTAGGGATAAGTACCCCAGAGATTTCAACAGGTGGGATGCATACATGCAGCAATTAAAAGGCAGCTGCACCAAGTAGCTTCAGAATTGCTTCTAGATATCTTTGTTCAGCTGCATATGATGCATGCAGTGCTACAGATTCATCATCGCAGACCTTTAGCTCAGTGTTTCACAAACCATGAGAACCAGCAGTAGTACTACAGAGTTTAGCTAAGCATCTACGGAAGCTGACGCACTCTTTTTGGCACTATCTTTTTTTCAAAATAAATGCTTACAGTTAATTTCTTGTCTTTCCTTCTATAGCTTCAGCACTTTTAGAAAGATCATGTACTATGTTTTTATGGAATTTTTCGCTTTCGTTTCTGTATCCGCTATGTTCTGCTCTACATCCGTTTCCATCACTATCCATTTTAGGGGTTCCGATTTCACTTCTGTTACCAGTAAAAAATATGGAAACAGAAAGATAACAGCTACTTACCGACCGTTTCTATTCCGTAACATCCTTAGCAGCAAGTTATCAAGTGGAAATACACGAGGCGCACAAAGTAAATGGAGTGCACAAACTGCAAGAAGATAATTGCAGTTCCTTCGCTGCTGCTGTTCTGATCCTTCACTTCTTCTAGCGAGTATGGTACGTCGTACGTAAGTGAGCCTATAGCTGGACGTTCTTCTGTTCTTTCCCCGCTGCATGCAGATCTTTCGCTTCTTCTCGATCCTCCATAGCAGATCTGCCGGCAGACCAAGTACAAGCAGGCCGATGGAGCGAGACGACGATGTACAGGTAGATCGAGCTAGCAGATCGATCACGTATAAAATCAAGCAGCAAAACCAGTCGTTGATGTCACGGACGGGGGAGGGAGAGAGAAACGAGAGAGATGGAGAGACAGTGGCAACTGGCAGCTGCCATGGGAGGGGTGAAGGAGGTAAGGAATGGGAGGGGTGGGGGAAGAAGATAGGATTAGGGGGTATTGTTGTTCAAATTTTTCTATAAGCATGTATTTTCAATTTCGCTTAGCAGTGGCATATATTCGGAACTAGAAACCAAAATGGCATATTCTTGCTGACATTGGTTGTCCCAAAACTGGCGCCTATAGAAGAGGGCGACCAGCCGGTGGGCTCGGCCGAATTTTGTAATTTTATCGGATTTTTTAAATATATTATAATAAAAATTAGTGGTTAAAGTTAAGTTTTAGGGACCATGTTGATGCCTAAAACGATAACTATTTGTGACCAGAGGGAATATTTTAAAACTGATCAAACCTCATTTGGCTCAAAATTAAGGTGATCGGTGACTATTACATGACTGCATCGTATCCAACAATCGCCCAACAATTAATTAATTTCTCTGTACACACTTTTCTACTCAGGGAAAAGAACGTGTAAGGTGTAACACTGTTTTTTACACACTTTCAAAGGTTGAATAGTAAAGTCAACTCTTATGGTTATTTGAAAACGGAGGAAGTACATTACCCTGTATTGTACATTAAGCCACCGAAGTCCGTCGGTTGACTGTTCGTAATTTAACCTGGTGGATGCTGTGGCACTGCTCATGCATGAACCATTAACCTAAACTAAATGCTACGTAATAGTATGTTGAATTGAGTGAGAATTCAAGAACAACGACTTCTCTTGTTAAAAAAGGAGGAGGATGGGCACAGAGACTAGAACCATACATCACTCTTACTGTTTCCATGAAAATGCATAATGGTATCGTCCTAACCCCACAAGTCAACATCTTTTAGCTTCAGTGCTTCACACACAAGCTTAATGAGGTAACAATCACAATGCAGTTCGAGAAAGTAATGGTTGAAATGAAAGGATGGTGAGTTTGTGACACATAGCTGGTACAGGTATTTTAGGTATAGCACTGCTTCAAAAGTGACATAAAGGCATCTCATAGTAACAATAAGGGCAATCCCAATGGGATGATTAGGATAGTTTCCATAGCATTAATTAGGTTGCCATGTAAGCAAAATGGTGATGTGGAGGTAGAGTTAATGATGAAAGAGAAGGAAATCATTTCTCATGCAGGAAACCATTTCTACACAAGTACCAAGAAAGGGAAAAATGGGATTGGGTGAGAAAATAAGAGAAAAGAGGAGATTGGATGAGAGTTTATTTTGAAGAAAATATCCATTAGGAGCATAGTTTCTACATGTAGTGTCTAGATGACATGGAAGTTATAGAAACTATATGCATTGGGACTACCCTAAGTACGGATAACTATTTAATGCATGCAACATAAGCATTTTTGATGATGTGGCAAGAGAGTTAAAAGGGGGGAGAAGAAAGCTGTATCTTGGACAAGATACCACTTGGGCACGAAATTATAGACATTGAAATTTGAATCATCTAAGTGGCCCACAATTTATACTCTCATACACATCTAGCATTTAATTATCTTGTGGGGACTAAGAAACAATCCATGATACCATGCATTGGGATACTTGTATCTTCTATAATATCATATGAAATAGCAGCTTTGGATATTATGATAAAATACAATGCACTGTGAATAGCCTTAGTTAGCTAACTGGTTAACACTGTAAAACTAGCTAGTGAGAACGCTCACTTTCAACATCTCTGGATTATTTCTACCCAAGGATTCTCTTATTTTTTTAAATTTCTCCCTGTCCTGATTCGGAAGAATAAAATGCTAAGGTTGTAAAATCGTCCCCCATCTAACACTAACTTGCTGCAGATGACTCCGGAGGATGTAAGGACAAATACTGAGAATTGGCACCAGAACTGTCAACCAATGCGAGCCTTGCTGATCTTCCGTCAACATTATGGGTGGAAACGGATTAAATACTAATCGAATAGTGACGAAAAATCATCCGTATTCATATTTTTAGATGAATATGAATATGGATTTGAATATGCTTGAGTACCAATAAGAATTGAATATCTACTCAATTTGCTCAAATTCGAATAACCTCATTCTAAATATTTATTTCACCTCAAGGAACATGAATGCACATTAATTTAAAAACACATCCAGCTAGCTAGGTATACTGCTTCGTCGAATTAAAATACGAATACCACGAATAGTTCAGATAAAATATCATTTCATATAGGAAAGTCTATACCAAATTTGCATCCATATTTTTATGCGAATTCAAATAGGAGAGAAATTGCGGAAAAAAATATAAACCATATTGGAATCATATTCAATACAGTCGTCACATAATACAGACAATTAATATCCATTTTGCATGCTTAGTGAAGACTGATGTTTTCAGAAAAAAAAAACCAAAAGCAAAAGCAAAAGCAAAAGCAAAAGCTCAAATATGGTAATCAATAATGACACAAGTGCTGATATACTAATCGATCGTACTAACAGGCCATATTCTTTCAAGTGTAAATGTGTAATGCATCAGAGATCATAGATCGATCTGACTGATTTATTCCTTTGGGGTAATTAATCAATTAATTGAAGTATTGCGGCCGGCCAGAAGAAATTAACGGATGAACAATTAAGTAAATTAAACAGCTGATGGTAGGTAAACGAAAAGAGCAGTAATCAAGGGGGGGCTAGCTAGTAGCCTGGCGCGGTGCGGAGGGCGTAGCTCTTGAGGAGGTCGCCGCAGATGGGGAGCGGCTGGTCCCTGAGGAATCCGAGCGGGTTGGCGCGGCGCACCGCGGTGGCGAGGCCGGCGTCCTGCACGAGCGCCACGGGCGCGCGGTCGCGCCCCACCTCCGCCTCGCTGCAGCCCGGCGCGGGGCTGCTCACCAGCTTCACCGCGCACACCTCCTCGCTGCCGCGGTTGTCCACGAGCTCGATGCGGTACCTGCCCGCCGCGTCCGTCGTGCCCTCCGCCGACCGCTCCACCGCGCCGCTCGCGCTCATGAAGTGCCGGCACTCCAGCCGCACCCTGGCGCCCTCGATCGGCGTCGTCGCGTTCGTCACGAACCCCGCGCGGCACGTGTCGCAGTACACCTCCCCCTCCACGAAGAAGTCATCAGCCGCGGGGCTCGTGGCCGACGCCATGCCGCAGCTCAGCACGACGACCACGGCCAGGCAGGCTGGCGCCATGACCATCCCGTACCCTATATGCATGTTGTGATCGATCGATCGATATGATCGAGGTATCTGCACCTTGCTTGCTCGATCGCTCGATGGACGTACGGCGTATCGACGCAGCCAGAGAGAATAAATATATTGTGCAATATGAGCCTCTGCAGGGTTTAGAGCTCGAACGAACCGTCGATCAAGAGTAATTCTAGCTAGCTAGCTTCTGTTCTGTTGCGATCGATCCACCATTTACCCCTTCATTGCGGAAGCTGCATGCCTGGCTTAACTTTAGTCTTGCATGCATGCATGCATCTTAGTAATTAATATACTCCCTCCGTCTCAAAATATAAGACGCGCACGCATTTCAAGATTCAAACTTTGAAATCTTTGACCAATGATTTGTCTAACTATATAAAGATTTTGTGATATAAAAATGGTACCATTGAATTCGTATTTGAAAGTACTTTGTAATGATAGTGATTTTGTTTGTATAAATGATATTGGATAAGAGAAATAAAAGGTCAAAGTATAGTTTAGGAGACTGTGCCAAGTCAAACCATGCCTTATATTTTGGGACGGAGGGAGTAGTATATATGCAGCAGTCTATATTTATCTATAAACAACCCAGCAATTGAACGGTTGCTCGTGCATGCTCACCATTTGTTCCTCCTATAGGCATGTTTGTTTTGACTTTTTCATCGACTTAAAAACCAAAAAGCTATATTCTAAACAAACGAGTAGCTTTTTATCTGAGTTTTTTAAAAGTCATAAGTCTCCATATAACTAAAAGCTAAAATCTACTCGAGAGAGGTTTTGTTGGTTTATTGATGGTTGATTTTAGCCTAATAATACTAAAGTTAGGTAAAATTATTCACCTCTATCACGTATAAAAATTGTTAGCTTTTAAGCTGTTTAAGCCAAAAAAAAAACTAACTTTAAGCTATAAACCAAAAAGTCAAAGCCTAAATAAATAGATCCTATATCGATCGTGATTTGGACGAAGACGAATAGCCTATCTTGCTCATTATATTTTCACTTGACGCCGGGACCCCAGATCACACGATCCACATCCTTATGCGTATGTCTATACTAGTCTTAGTCTCATGATCGGTAACTTAGTGCATACAGATAGTCTGAGCGAGACAACATCATCCATACATGAATAAAACAAACGTAAGTAGTACTAAGATGATATTACATACCGCGCCGTGTAGGCCAGGAACAAGTAATAAAGCCTTGTAGTGGAAGATACATGGAAGACAGAGCCTAATTAGGGCTTATTTGTTTCAGCTAGAGATTATAGAAAGCAGATTTTAAAAGCTGGATTGTTAAAAGCTAATGACTGTTTGGTAACTCAGATTATAGTGTATTTGGATTGTTATTTCTGCGTGGCAAAAGTCTGTGGTACCCTCGGCCTGTTTTGTTGCCTTATTTTGCTGGAAGGTGGAAGGGTATTATGGTCTTTTGTACAAAAAAAGCTGAGGAAAGCTCCTCCAAGGTGGATTGTGGGATTCTAACAATCTGGACTCCGGATTGTTACAATCCAAATTAAAAGCTGTCTGTTTGTTAACCTTCCAGCTTTTAAAAGCTGCTTTCTATAATCCCTAGCTGAAACAAACAGGCCCTTAGTTTGCCGTAGTTCTACGCACCCTAGTACGTGGCAGCTTTGTCGTTTTCAAAACCGACGGCATAGATCTAAGGGCCTGTTTGTTTCAGCTTTGGATTCTTTAAAAACTGATTTTGGATTGTGATTGTAGAGAAGCTGATTCTCCAAAAGCTGGAATCCAAAAGCACATATGAAATGGATTGTGGATTCTAATGTATATGGGTGGGCTAGATTGTGAGAATCGGATTCTAGAATTAGGTTGTTTGTTTCTGAGGGCCTGTTTGTTAGAGATCCAGATTCCAGCTTCATCTGAAATCTGAAACTTGTAGGTTAAAATAAAGTGAATTAATTTTATATTTTTGATCTAAAATGTAAACAAGATGATCTATCTAACACTCTTAATGTACTCATAGCTTCAGCTTCACGAATCTGATGAAGCTAGAATTTTCAGCTTCACCAGATTCACGAATATGAAGAAGCTGAATCCCTGTCAAACACACCCTGATTCTGCTTTTGGGGCTAGAATCCAGAATCAAAAACTAAAACAAACAGGGCCTAACTTATTCTTGGATCTTCTTCCTCAAATGATAGTGCTCAATGAGTAATAATGAGTATATTCGTACTCGACAAAACTTTTACAAATGCTATTAACTACACGCTTGGCTGTGTCAAAGGAGTGGTTACCTTTCTTTATTGTTTTGCATTTTCACTGTGAATAGTATTTTGCAAACAATATTGAAAAGTGAATTGTAAGTAAATAATTAAGAAAGTAATAACAAGTAACCTATATAATCATAAATATGTTTTTCTTATCCAAAATAGAAAGTGCGAACATGGCTAACGTACGTAGATCCCCAAATCTACACTAATAAGATGACACCTACTGTCTAGTTTTTCCCAAATGATCATCGTTTACCCAAAGTTCATTTCCCAAAACCGTTTCTAAATCGAAAGTCTAACCAACGTGGGTTCCTCTTGCAATACCCATAACCAAGTGCATGACAATTCCAATAGATTGAGATCTCATTAAAATACACTGCTTTACTCACAAGATGTAACAACTTGTTACCGTCATGCAATATACACTTAACATGATAGAATGTAAGGGAGTTGTCACAACAATACTCTGTCAAAATGCCTCGCCCCCAACAAAGGTAGGAAAGTCAGGTAGAAAAGTGAGTCGGCGAGCAGGAAAGCTCCATGTGGGTTTCGCCTCCTCGCTTTAGTACGTTCACATGGGAAAAGATCTGATGGTGACAAGCACAAGATCTAATGGTTGTTGGGAAGGCTTTCGACGGTAAATACTGTTTTACAGTTTTTCTCAAAAAAAAAAAAAATAGCACCTGGTCGGCCGGTCTGTCGTAGACAATATTGCTGCCAGGGGTGGACGCACATAGGGCTAAGCGGGGGCCTTGGCCCCCAGTCAATTTCTTATGGTACTTACATGTCTAATGCTATTTAGAAGTAGGCCCCCACTGAATCAAATGTTTAGGCCCTCAGTCACTTATTCTTTTATAAGGAAATCAACTAATTTTGCTTCTATGTGAGTATATATATAGTCATATTTGAAAAGCATAAATATTTTTGACTATCTATGTATGGATTCTCATATAGGGTGCCCCCACTCATATTTTATCCTGGGTCCGCCCCTGATTGCTGCACAATACCTGCTATGTCTCCAGGCAATGCAGAGCTGCAGAGTCGACCTCTTGTGCGAACTGCTTTATTACAATGACCACACAACGAATTGGCTCTCTTTTGCGGTTACTAACCAAGGGGAGAGGATTAGAGGAGGCAACCAACCATGGTTTCAAATTTCATTCTCGGATCACATCTTAGGGTGGCCGAAAACTGAAATTTTGTTCGAAATTTGATCAAAATTCAAAAATAAAATTTCAAATACAGGATTTTTTAAGAACCCTGAACCGAAATTCACAATGATTTTCAACACCCTGTGAAATGGTCTCCTAAAGCTAGAAAAATTGGGAAAAAATATGGAAAAAATTGTATAAGCATTTACCTATATTTCCAATCAGTTTTAATGCAAAATACTAAGTATTGCACATAAAATTTCTAAGTTAGGGTTTAGGTTTTTGGCCAAAATCTAAGTTAATGTTTAGGGTTTAGGCCGAAACACATCATTTAAAGCCGAAATCCAAGTTAGGGTTACATAATTTATATATGCATTTTTTTGCAAATTTTTGACATGTATTCCTCATATGCATTACAATTCGCCACAAAAAAGGTGTCAAATCAGGTCCATAAAACATGAAAATTAGTAAAAAATTTGAAATCTTCTCTAGATTTCTAAAATACTATAGCAAACCCTAATTTTCAATTTTTTTTATTTCACCAAAATTTGGAATCATAGCCTCAGCTGAAATCCAAAATTTCGCCGAGATTTGGAACCTGCTACTAGCCGGTGGACTCGACCGGACACAATGCACGTCCACAGCTAGGCCAAATGGCCAAGGTTGACAATTTTGTTTTGGAGGCAAAAACCGTAACCCCGAAGGTAGCGGCTTTCGCGAGAAACTACTCGAAAACCGTGAACTGAATGGTTTGAAAATTCAAACCAGTTTGAAATCTGGTCAAACCCCGCTTGAAAACCATGGTTTTGGAGGAAAACAGCTCGGTTTTTATGAAAAACCGAGCGATTTTTGGAGAAAACCGCAAAAACTAAGCCAGGTTGGAAAATATGGGAAAATCCAAAAAATGGGGAAAAATGCACAAAAAAAGTTGTAAAATTTTTAAAAATACAAGGATGGCTAAAATTGAATAAAAATGTAATAAATATATAAAGAATGTATGTGAAAATACGAAAAAAATTCAGTATGATCTCTCCTAAACATGAAAAAAATTTGACATGACCTTTGCTATATTTTAGACAATTGAATTATTCAAATTTGTAAATTAGGTATTTAGTAATAATATGTCAATAAATAATCTTTCATTATAATACTATTATTACACAAGCAAGGTTCAAAATTCCATCGAAATTTCTGAAATCTCGGCCGAGATTTCAGATTTCGGTCGGGGACGAGATTTTAAATCCCGGCAAAATGAAAAAATTGAAAATTTTCAAAAATACACATCACAGACAGTTTTAATCAAAAGCCATCTTGATTAAATCGTTTATGATGTTTTTAACTAAAATCGTCTGTGATGTGAGTATGAGGTATTTTGATCGGATTTTAAGTTTTTTGGGCTGAGATCTCGAAAATCTTGGTCGAAAAAAAGCCAGATTTGAAATTTGCCTTTTGGATTTCATCCGAAATTCCAAGATCTCGTAGAGATTTCGGATTTCGGTCACCTCCAGGATATGATCCGATACCGAAATTTGAAACCTTGCACATAAATGCAAAATTATGTATTTACATAGCCACATATCAATATCATTCATATATCAACGCCATTTACATTTAAACACCTTACAAAAATTACTTATGTCAAATTGCATGTTTTACAACAAAATATTGCTACAACGAGAAGTAAGCTTTTCAATATTGAATAATATTAACATATTAAAATATGCCATAGCAAGATAATTTATGTGCATACAAATGATAATTTCTGTGCATACAAATATGGCTCCTTGAACAGATTGTACCATTTTTGGGTGTTGTCCATTGCTATTAAATATACTTAACAAATATTGCTACTTGGTATACTTCAACAAATATTGCTACTTGATATAATTGAACAAATACTATTACTAAAAGATGTGTAAGGAAATATTGCTACTTGGCATATTTTAACAAATATTGCTACTAAAAATACTTCTAATTTTCTGCTAAAAAAATACTTCTAATTTCTTTTTTTGGATTTTTTAATTTCTACATTTTGAATTGCTCAAAAACGTCTCCGAACTTCTTCTTTTTTAAAAAATATTCACACCAGAGGTCATAAAACAATTAATACTAATTTTAGAAAAATTTTAGATAAATTTTTCCAATTTATTTTATTTTAATTTAAATTCCATCGGTTTATCGCGGTTTTGTTAACCCTGCAAATGGTCCAAATCATCGACTAGGTTTGGTTATTCGTGTGGTTCAATGAGATTTTCCTACAAAGAGAATTGTGAAACAGCTGCTTGATTGGTGTGCACAAACTAGTTTCAAATAAAGGCTCTTAGCCCTATTTGATCAAACATCATTTGTCTTTGATGATGATGGTGAATAGCATACTAGTATTACATAATTAAATGCATCCTATCTAACAATCGCCCAACCCGGACCGACGTGCGTTATGATATCCCTATCAAGTCTTCCATAGGAAACGAAGCCACTGTGACGCTGATTTCTTTGCGCGCGCGCACACACTCATGAGGAAATTGTACACTGTAATTATTCACCCACAACACAAATGATGATGTTGATCTGTCGAAGAGAAACGCTGTTGCATACTCCCTCCTGACACAATGTCATGAAATACATGCAGACAAACTTTTGAAATTTTAGTTATTAATATCATTTTAAATATTTAGATTTGATACATAAAAATTATGGGTAGATTTATCTCGAAAAGTACTTTTATAATATTACAATTTTATTGAATTCAATAAATATATTACAATAGAAATTGATAGTCAAAGATACATTTTGAAGATTGTACCAGTGTTCAAAAGTTCTTTTGTGACTAAGAGCTTGTTTGGGGTGTTGTATCTTTTCTGAGGAGGAGCTGTATCTTTTCTAAAAAATTGTTTTATGACTTTCTGAGCTGAAAAGCGGTTATAATCTTTTATAAGAGACTGTTTAATAAATAATTTCTCTTAGCAATAAGCTGCAAAGTAGATCCAGCCCAACTTGTAGCTTTTGGCTTTTGTTAGTTATATATAGCTTTTAGCTTATATCAAAAACCACTTACAAACTGAACTGTTTGAAAGAGTTTACTAGTTTTTCAGAAACATAAACTGACTTTAAGTCCCTAAACAGGATCTAAGCAGAGTATCTTTCAAGATTTTACTACAAACTATCCATCGTGTAAAGCCTTGCCTGCCCAGGGTGCTACCAACTTTTCTCTGGCGATTAAAACGTTTGCGTTTAGAAGGAAATAAAACAAGCGTGCATAGCTCTTTCACATCGCCACTGCTTTGTCCATTCGGCTTTCTTGTTGCTAGCAGTTGTCGGTCACTCGGCGTCTCGGCCTACTGTGCGCGTCCTGTTGTCTCGCTCTTGCCATCACTCTCGCTGTAGGAAGAGCGATGAAGCCAAGTAGACAACCACTTCAGTGCACCGGCCGTCACTTATGCGGTCTGGTGGTTGATTATGCGTAGCGATTGCAATCATCTCAACCCTAAAGAAAAGCTACATTTGGATCGGAATCACAGCTAAGCAGTGCTCTCTTCATAAGCCGCTATCTTTGAGATCCTAAAAAATAAACTTTGTTGTACTGGTCAAATATCACGATAGCTTAGAAGAAAAGATTGCTCCTGTCCACGACACACACACACAAAAGAGAGAAGCTGAAGACTTGTGTTCAGTGAGCTTTTTGGGATAAATAGTCATGTGTCCATACATTGAAACAGAAACTCAATATGCGATAAAAAAATTATTTGCAAAGAGCATTAACCATGTTTGAATGATACTATTCACTCTGAATGTGCAATTGTTGAATGTTTAAATCAATTCATGGAAGCATACAAATTCCAAACACCTGTTTACAAATCCATGTTTAAAATTATCTTTAATTTCACGATCTAAAGGCCATCACGTTACAAAATACTTTGCAAATTTTAGATACATATTAGTATTACTTATCTGCAAACACAACCAATAGTAAACATCCAGCCATCGTACTTCTCCTCGAAACCCTCGCTTACCTCCTCCTCTAAATCTTCGTAGTATTCCTCGTCATCTACCTCGTACACCTCCAGGACGCTCTGGCCGTTGTCGTCGTGGTTGGGCCCGATCCACGCCTTGGGTGGGCCCCACCCCTCCTCAAACCCCTCGTCATCGCTGGCCTTCCGGCACCGCATCACCAAGAGCAACGCGTCATGGAGGTCTCTCACGTACTCCTCCTTCATCCCCTCCCCTATCTCCGCCACCTCCTCGTGTTTCGACGTCAGTGGCGCAGCGGGGAGCTTGTTGGCGACAACAGCAGGCTGCTCTGGCTGCATGTCTAGGAGGGACGGGTCGTCCATGGACAAGCGGAAGCAACCATAGATTTAACCGCGGCGCAGTGAGTTTTTTCCCTTTGTGTGGTTTGGTTTTGTGGGGAGAGGAGAGAGTTCAAATCGAACAAGAAAGTGACGAACGAGCAGGGGACATCAAGGTGACTCATGGAACAATGGAACGGAACGAAAATCTCTCTCCATATCAATCGTTAGTACCAGATCCAACCGATCAGGCACTCTAGAGGAGAACGAGCAACCATCACCGACTCTTAATTAAAAGTAGTATAAATACTGAGCTTAAATTAAGGGGTTACTTCGGATATGCTTAAAGGGGGCATATCCAGTGCAATCAGGCTTTTGGTGCAATCACCGTGCAATCCAACTAAGAAAAGTTTCAAAAAATTCTGAAAAAAAATTATGGATGTACATCTCATCTTACCCCATCTACATATAAAATTTCATGATCAAATTCACCCTATGTTAAGAGTAATAAAAAAGACAAATTTTTGACAAACTTGAATAGTCACCCCAAATTTGTCTTTTTTGTAACTCTTAACATAGGACGAATTTGATCATGAAAATTTATATGTAGATGGGGTAAGATGAGATGTACATCCATGATTTTTTTCAGAATTTTTTGGAACTTTTCTTAGTTGGATTGCAGGGTGATTGCACCAAAAGCCTGATTGCACTGGATATGCCCCCATGCTTAAAGCCATCTATACTGGAAGCAACGCGAACAGTAAATCATAAATAACAAATAATGCACGCTCCATCATAAATAAGCGCGTAGCTCGTAGTAATTTCAAGCTTGAAAAGGTTCACTATGTATATTGCACTACAGTGTAGATCAAACTACAAAAGTCCTTCGGTCGACTGTGCATATAAATATAATTTTAACCTTCTGGCTGCTTTGACACTGTCCATAAACGAATCATTGACCGAAAATAAATACCACTAGCATGTTGAATTTTTTTTGAAGGTGCTAGCATGTTGAATTGAACGAGTCGAGAACAAAGATTTATTTTGTTAAAAAAACAAGAGAACAAAGACTAGAATCATATATAAATCTTTTTTGTTTCCTGGACAATGGATAATGGTATCGTCCTAGCCCCTAAATCACCACTCTTTCCTTCTCTACTCCTTTTCCTCCTCCTGCTTCCACTTCATGAACTGTGCTGAATGTAAAATTTCCAGATAGAAAACATACCGGTACTTATTACTGTTTGCAAATAGATTATTAACCCGATCAAGAGATGGCACCGATCGATTCAAAACAAATTTGATGGTACAAATCACCTAAACCGAACTATAGCTCTAGAACAGTAGAACAAGCACCAAGAAAGAAATTACACCCATGAATCAGAGAAAAGCAGCACAGAGTGTGACAACCCCTCCTCGTAACAACAAACACGGCAGGTTGGATTTTACCGCTACTATTCAACATTTCTCATGCCCTTCTGTTCGTATACTAGTACTACGTAACCGGAAATCACAGCAAATACTACATAGATTCGTCTCAACACTTTCCGATACAGAGGCTTCAGAGAGGCAGAGACAAAACGCATTTCAGCAACAACGCGTCAAGAGCAAGTGCCTCCAGTTTCTCATTCGAATCTACATGATTTTTCCGCTTTTCAAAAGAAAAAAAATCTAGTACATGAAAAAAAATAAAAGGGAAAGACCTGAGGAAAGTGGTTGCAGCTTCCAAACCCCAAAGCATCAGTTCTTCCAGTCGCCTCGGGAGCCGTGCATGCGGTACGCGGCCGAACGCGGACCATCGGCCAATGCGCGCCGCCGCGTGCCGTCACTCACTCCTTTATCCGGACCCAGCGGCCGAGCTGCGTCGGGTTGACGACGCCGGGTACGCGGGCCCCGCCCGCCATCAGCAGCCACGACGCCTCGGCGTACCGCCTCCCGTGCTCGGGCTCAGGCGCAGGCGCGGGCACAGGGCGCGCTGCGGACGGGTTCTTCCGGCTCGGCGCGGTAGGCCGCTCGCCGAGGAGCGTGCCGAACCTGAGGAACTCGTGAGCCAGGTACCCGGCGAGGAGCATGTTACGGCCGCCCTTGGGCGGCGGCGGCGGCATAGGCGGCCTGGCGAGTTGGGCCGCAGGGAGAGCCGGCTTGCGGGGCTCCGCTTTCACCGGCAGAAGCAGGTGCTGCTGCTCCGCCGCCGCCGACGAGTGCTCCCGCTCCTTCCGCTTCCCCAGCGCGCGGCCACGTGGCGGCTCCATCCTCGCGCATATCGACATCACGACGGCCCCGATGTGCCCCCTCCCGCCACGCCAGCAGTGGCGGGACGGAATCGCCGATAGCGGAGAGAAAAAAAAAAAAAAAGAGGAAAAGGAAACAGGTTTAAAAAATTAGGGGAGAGAGAGTTTTGTGTAGTGCGGGACTCACTACGGGGCAGATTCGTAAATTCAGAGGCAGAGGCCGAACGAAACGGAGATCGGCGGGAGAAAGAGAGGGGGGAAAGGAAAGGAAAGGACGGGGGTAATGAAGCGAAGGAGCAGGGCATTAGGTGGTTGTGGAGTCAATTTATAGCCGCGGAGGTTAGCTATGGCCATTGGATTCTCTGGAAATGACGCTACTGCCATTGTGTGGGTTGTAGTGGAGGCAGAGCTGGAAGGGTTGGTCGATGGTTGCGATCAAAGCGTGAGGGTATTATTGTCATTGTGTTTCTCCAGTTTCGGGCATTGCGGTTGGATTTGGGCCTTTTGGGCTCGCGTGACACGGCAGGCGGCTTGAAGAACGGTATACACATTACACGCACGCCAACTCAGATGGTAGAAGACCGTATGATCTTCCTAGAATTCCATTGTTGCCCGCCCCGCCTGGATTATAGCTGCGTTTGCCAGGCGGTCGTCGATACGTGGGTGCATGGTTAATTAGTCCTCGTAAGAGAAGTAGATCCGTTATTTAGCGTGGTTCCTAACCTTAAACTCACATATATGCCCTGCAGGAGACATTGGATAGATAGAACTCGCATTTCGCGTTCCTTTCCCCCCTCAGATGAATGAATTCCCGTCTCAAAGTCTCCGTCCAAGTCCAAACAGCACGCGTCCATGTAGATGCTCTCCTCTTTCCCACGGGGCCCAAACAGCCATATAGAACTTGGACGCCCGCGACCAACGTAGAGAAACTAACGCGGGGGCGTAACATGACCGTGCCTTTATACCGTCCTGCCCACGTTGGCCCAAAGCGAATTAACCAACCCATCACACCACACGTAAGGCTAACGCAGATTCAGCGGCAGCTCATGGCGCTCCCCCGCGCGTTGCTAACATTCTTCTTCTCCTGAAACCTGACCGGTGGATCGATCCGGTGAGGAAGCTGCCGTTTTCCGGCCTCCACGAACAAGACGGCACGGCACACCCCGGGCTGCCATCGCATCGAGCGGTCTCAGCGCGCGCTCCGTTCGCCGCGCCAACGTGCCCAGCCGTCCACCGTACCGCCCCGGCGCCGCAACTTGCTGCAACCCAGCAGTGCTGCACGGCGCAGCATCAAACAACGTTCTTGTCGGCTCCAACCGGTGCGTGACCCGGAATCAGCCCCACCACCGCGTACGGCGAGATTTTGCATCTCATGGTCCATGGTAATTTGGATCGGCCGGTTAATTCGGTTTTCGCGCATCTCAAAATTACCTGGGCAGAATGCAGTCATTTGATCGAAGGATCGAAGTGGCAGCCATCGATGGATTCTAGCAGAGACAAGCCTCCCAAATTCCTGTTGTCTCCCAGGCCAGGGTGTGGAACCATTTGTTTCCATGACTTGCGGGGCATAAGAATGTGTGCAAATTGAATGGATGGGGCATAAGCATGCATATCAAGGAAAAATATAAGATTGCCTATGTCTCTTTTCAGCTGCGGTCCTTTTGTTCAGTTCGATTTGGCCTAACTAGCTACTACTGTTAGGGTACAAAGATTTGAGACAACAAAAAAGAGAGTAAATTTCACCAAACAAGTTTTTTTTTTCAAATACTAGAAAACTACAGGTCTAGCTCCTATTTTTCATAAGCTACATATTTTATGAAAACTTGTGTAAAAACTATAGGTTTTAGAATGAGCCTTTTTTGCAATGGTTTTGATAGTATAGACCCACGTAACAGCCTCACACGCCCTTATTTACCGTTTCACTCATATGTAAGGCTACCATGCAGGTCCATATTATCAGACCTATTTCAAGAAACAATCAATTCTAAACACATGTATTTTTGTAATACATGTTCTTAAAATCTGTAGTTTTATGAAATAAAAGTTAAAACATGTAGTTTCTCACTGTGCTAAAACATGTAGTTTCATAAAACATGTAGTTTTATGAAATAAAAGTTAAAACATGTAGATATAGCCCACTGTGCTAGGAAAAAAGAAAACCAAGTGCGCCGTACGTGGTCCAGTCTATTTAACACACTTCCCTGATAGAAATCAAATATTGCAACATTTAACATAACGAATAGAAATCATTCTTACAGAATTGAAGTAGCATGCCTGCCAATGTACAGATCGCAGTCGCTTACAAAATACTCTCTGGGTTGCCCACAGGATTAATATACTCTGTTGCATTTTGGTCCAGTGGTCCTTGACGCGAATGTTCACAGAACGAACTTCCCATGTAATCGTGAGAACGCGTAAATTATTATTTGGACCAGTGCTAATGTAACTTTACGCTTCTAGTGGACAGAGGCGGGTTGTAGTGTACGCTTTCCTGAGGCGTATGAGGGTTTCCCACAATCTGCAAGATACAGAATACAGAGTGCTGATTTGGTCGAGCTGAAGTCTGAGATCTGCCAAAGTTTTGTTCTATCAAGTATAATTGTATATAAAATATAATGCTGTTTATATTTGGGAAAGGAATGGAAATAATAGCACCATGAATCATTGGAGAGGTTTCAAGCCAAAAATCAGATGGATCAGTATGACTAGATCACAGAAGACTGCAAATACCTCTGTATATAAAAAAATCTAGAGGCAATCAGATAAGTACTCTAGACAAATAATCTACAACCGAAGCTTGCGCAATCAGGCGACTGCTCAATTTCTTCATTCCAGACAACGTTTACCAAGGCTAGAATCAGGGAAATTTTGCGGAAAGGAAAAGCAACACTGAAGGAACAGCGATAGTGATTCTTTACCTCTTTAGCAAATAGCAGCGCTGACCGTCAAGGATGATCTGTTAAGCGCTTCAGAAATGTAACTATGTTTTGAAATCATTTGCAGATTATGTTGCTTTTCTAAGAAATCGAGTTGCTAGGTGCTTTTTACAATAATGATTTTTATTGACATATTATGCATGTTATGTGAATGAACGTGAGATTCTGAACCTTAGTGCAATACATGTCAAGGTTGCACTAGCCCAGGCTAGCACCAATTGTAAAACAACAATCAACTGGGAAATTGGTAAAAAATACTGTAAATAACAGAAATTACAATATGAGTATAGGCTCTATATGAGTCCATACAACGCTATATGAGGCTATATCTTTAAATTGTTATGGCACCACAACTAGTGTGTGAAAACACCCTTCAGAGTTTAGTAGTATACACAGCTCGATGCATGCATATGAACGATTGAACATAGTTAACAAAAACACCATTTCACACATGACCCAAGCAAGGACCGACCAACTAGTCCTAAGTAGTATTCCACAAAATGGGCCTTACGAAACATGAAATGCTAGTTATGGATTCAAGTACATTGCTACTTAACTTCACTGTTCGAATTAGGATCTCAATATTCAAACAAAAAGCCACATGATTTTTAGGAAATTCTTGCAAGTTTGCTTATATCATTTATTGAATCTGCCATTCGTATGTGAATGAATTCAATCAATTAAGGGTGTGTTTGGTAGGGTTTCAGCTCCACCAGATCCGTGGTGAAGCTAGGTATTCATAACTCCACTAGATCTGTAGAGCTGGAGCTATGAGTACATAGATAGATCATCTTTTTTATATTTTAGACAAAAAAAATATAAACTTAATTCACTTTATTTTAACCTACAAGTTTCAGATCTCAGGTTAAGCTGAGATCTGGAGCTCTACTAAATAGGCCCTAAGTGGCAGCAGCTCATGTGTGAAACAGGGGTGCTTTGCATTTGCTCAAATTTACTTAGCAATCAACATCCATCAAGCATATGCACACTTGCACAGCCTTCAGCATGCTGGCAAAGGGTCGTCTCGTGCAAACTGCAGCATTGGGCATTTTGTTATTTTCAACAATGGAAGAGCTTCAAGGTGTTCCAACTGTCCTATTGATGAAAGTTTCTTGCAACAGCTAACCTCCAGAATTTCCGACAGCGGTAAATTAGGAAGCTGAGAAAGATGCATCACTTTATCAAAGCCTTCCAATTTTAAGTATTTAAGTGACGGTAAGACGGGAAGGTCACAGAGTTGTTCGCAGGACTGGATTATCAAGTTTATCGAAGAAGCAAACTGAGACAACTTTCTTAATTTGCTGCATCCTTGAGTTTGCTCACTGCTTTGACCAATGAATTCTCTTCCGACAATATGTACTTTCTCCATTTGTTGTATTACTAAGTGTTTGAGGAATGGAGGGCATCTCCAATGGTACTAGCTATAAGAAATGTCCATGTCATCTATAGATAGCATATAGACAATCTCTCCAATAGATTAGCTATAGCATTGTCTATAAAATTAAATATTGGTCCACATGTAATAGATAATAAGTGCCTTAGAATCAGTTATAGCTTGACTATACATTAGTAGCCGGTTTATATCTCTCTCCTCATTTTTTCTCTACCACCTAAGCAAAATGCTGAGATGGCACGCTTATAGCTAGCTGAAGTGGCACCATTGGAGATGCCCTTATTGTCCCAGTGATGGAAGTACAGCACAATTTTCGCTCCCTTCCAAAATCACCTTAACCAACTTAACAAAGTAACACTCTCCCAGCCATACTACAATAACCACTTACAATCAGTTCCCCTAGATTTGGATGAGGCTGGAGATTGTCCAACACCATATACGAGGTCTGTGCATCTAGATGTTGTAATCTAGCAGTGAGGCTTCATCATTTAAGCACCAATTTATGCAGTTTTGTCTTGCTGCACAAATTTGCATTTACAGCACCTTGCACATGGCGTACATGTATCAGCCCTGAGATGTGCAGCTCCCCACTTAGGTTTACCAAGTAGCACAGCCCACCTATACCACAATCTACAGAATTATCTGCCACAGAAAATTCATTCAATGTCTGAAGACCAGTTAGAAGTTCATACTCAGATGGGACAGAGATGCTTGGGTACTCCAATATTGGTAGTTCTAGGTGCCGCAAGGGCTTAAAAGCCAAAAAGCTAAAGCATAAACAAGCGAGTAGCTTTTTATCTGAGCTTTTCAAAAGTCATAAGCCTCTATATAATTAAAAACCAAAAGCCACTGGAGAAAGACTTTTTTGGCTTATTGATGGTTGATTTTAGATTAATAATATAAAAATTAGATAAAATTACTCACCTTTATCATATACAAAAGCCATTAGCTTTTAAGCTATTTAAGTCAAAAAGCTGGCTTTAAGCTATAACCCAAAAAACCTAAGCCTAAATGAACAGTACGTTAGTTTGAGGCATCATCTTCCAAAATTAGCGGGACGATCCAATCTTTTATTTTGTATTATCCTTTTAATTATGAGAAATGATATGATGATGAACTAATTCACTACATTACGCAATCTAAACAAATAAATTAGGTTCCAAGTTGGGATTGGATGACCATTCACCGTCCTCTAACACAAACAACCTATTGAGTAGGGGTGGAAACGAGTCGAGCCGAGCCGGCTCGAGCCAAGCTTGGAGAAGCTCATTTGAAATGCGGCTTGGGTTGGCTCGGCTCGTTTTGGGAACGAGCCAGAAGTCAGACTTGGCTCAGCTTGTTTCTAGGCTCGAGCTGGCTCGTGGGCTCACGAGCCAGATGATAAGAATGGCAGCGTGGGCGTGAATGGCAAGGATGGCGGCGGTCGGCGCACACTGCGAAACACTGGGGAGGGTGATGGACACGGGGTGCGGAGGTGAAGGCGGCGAACTTTGTAACGAAGTTGGAATGATGCGGTTTAGGGAGCCGGGGGGGGGGGCAGATTTCGACGGCAGAGCAGGAGGAGACATCAAAAAAGGCCAAGAGGGAGTATTGGGGTGGAGGGCGCGTATTGAAGAGCGCCAAGGGCAAACGAGGATGCAGGAGGGAGGGATGCGGAGCGGAGGGTGGTTGCGACCACGTGGAGGGAGGGAGAATTCGAGAGCTCAAATGCTGACCTTCAAATCAGCACACGCACGCTACAGACACATTACACTGGTGCTCACACACGCAAGCATCCGAAACCAGCGAGATGAAACAACAACAGGTAAGTTCAATCCACAAGCATGCATGGAGATTGGTACGAAGATCAAGCTACTCGAATTGCACACCTAGAAATGAGGAGAGGCAAGGGTATTCGGGATTTACTGAGGCAAGACGAAGAGCATGGCGAAGAGCTTCGCGTCGACATCCACCATCACCGACATGGCGCTCGCCTCTGTAGCCATCTCCTCCGTTTCCGCCGCCACCAAGAATCGCAGGCGAGGGTTAAGAAATAGATCGGGAGGGTAAGCCTGGTGGAGACTGGTGAATAAAGGTGTAGCGGAAATGAGGAGGTCATTTTTTAATTAGCTGGCTGATTACCCGGCTACCGAGCCAACGAGTCGCTCGTGAGCCAGCTCAAGCTCAGCTCAAAAATTGGACAAACTGGAAAAAAAACTTGGCTCGGGCTCGTATAAACCGGCTCGAGCCGGATTCGAGCCGAGCTGACTCGCGAGCCTCAAGTTTTTTTTCTTTCGGGCCTACTATCGAGGATTGGGATGGTTTTTCCCAAGTAATTACAGGTTTGGCAAATCTCTGTCTGGGTCGGCCCATGATCTTGGCGGGCTAGCCCATTAACGAGTCGAAACACAAACAAACCTGACGAACCCATAGCAACCTTATCGTCAACGAATGACACCCGTACCCCACGTTACTGAGCCCCACATGTCAGAGTACAGCAGTTCTCGTGAACCATCGCTCTCCCTTGTACGTGTGCTAGTCCACCGTTCCGCGCAGCCGCCCGGCCGCACCCTTCCTCGTTCCGCAATAAAGACAGAAAAAAAGGGGGAGCCAACGAGCACGCGTGCCTTCTTCCTCCACGCTTATAGCGTTTTCGGATCGGAGGGGCTCGCAAGTCGCAAGCCGCCGCAGCCATGGCTCGCGGATCGCTCGGGAAGCTGGCGTCCCGCGCCCTCTTCATCGCTGGCAAATGGCAGCACCAGCAGCTTCGCCGCCTCAACATCCACGAGTACCAGGTGCCCTCCGTCGTCCAGATCCCTCCCTATTTTTGTTCGATTTTTGTAGTCTCGATTTGAAGGCCGGGCTGACGAGTTAGGGTTTCTGGCTGTGTGGCTTGCTTGGGCGTCGTAGGGTGCGGAGTTGATGGGGAAGTACGGGATCAACGTGCCCAGGGGCGCGGCGGCGGGGTCAGTGCAGGAGGTCAAGGACGCCCTGATGAACATCTTCCGCAGTGAGAAAGAGGTGATGCTGCGGGTTCTTATTGTGGCGTTATTATGCTTGGATTATTCATCCCATGTATGCAAATGCCAGGCTTGCCCTGTGGCAGTTATGTTGATTTTGTTAGGGTGCATAAGTACGAATGTAGTTTACTGTGAACTATGTTTAGTTTTGTCTCGGTGCTGTAATGTGAGGATTTTTCCAAAAAGTGTTAGTGGTTGCTTTAATTTATGAGGAACTGTAATAGCTTCATAGCAATTCATGTGAGTGGATTGTATATTTGTATCATAGTTGTTGCGCTAAAAATAATATTAGTTGATGTAAATCAGTCACAACTACCTCAGCAAATTTCTGCAAATTGAACCATGACACGGTTATGGGTGCTTTAAGTAATATTGTAACACTGTTTGGGCATAGGGCTATGTACAAACTTTTGACTTTTAAGAAGTAGGCACACTTTGGGATTTCTGGGAAATAGTTAAATATTTCTAGAAGAAATGGGCTAGGTAAGGAGTCGAATAGGCTTATGACTTGTTATTAACTGACATAAGGGAGAACTTTCTTCTCATTACAAGCTAATCGTGGGGCATTCTGCATAAATGTTTGTGTAACTGTGTGAGTTGTTGTGTGGCACTGTGGATGTCAGTGGATGGTGGGGTGGGCTACACCCTAAATATTGAATATAGCTGATTTTCGTCCCCAGTGTATTTTGAACTATAATTGCACCTTGGAGGGTAGCTATATGTATGATGTATCAGAGGATATGCTATTTTGTAGTTTATAGTTCAATCATACTCAGAAGATGACACCGTTGCAGATAGTTGTTAAAAGCCAAATCCTTGCTGGTGGCCGTGGATTGGGAACATTTAAAAGTGGACTGCAGGGTGGCGTTCATATTGTTAAGGCTGAGGAAGCTGAAGGCCTTGCATGTAAGTATGTGTGATAGATAGTTTCACGATATATTATACTCAGATTCATGCGGCTTCAGGATGTTGTTTTTCCGAGTATTTGTTGAGATGTATTGCCAGTGATCGCTTCTACTTAAGAAAGTGACCAATGGGTGTACAATTTTAGACGTAGAAAATCCATGTTTATGATTAATCTTTATCACTCTTGCCTGTATTAAACTAGAAGTGCACACCAGGCCAACTCTATGGTCTACACACACGAAGTCCAATCATATATTTAAGCTGTGATCCCATGCAATTTATTGGTTATTGTAAATGGTTTTGGCGGTCACATTTGTCACAATGAAACATGCAACTTAAGCTGATCTACTTGTATGAAGAATGTCTTGATTACATTCATATTTAACTAAACTCATCTGTGGTACGTGCATTCTTGCTTGGATTGATTGATTATATTTACACCTTTGTTGCTAGCTGTGAGGGTTGCTTATTTGATATTTTGGTTCTGGATGAATATGCCTTTTCTATTTGAACTTCATTTATTCAGATTTTAGTGACACGTAATGCTATCATTAATCATTTCTGTCATGGTCAATTAACTAAATTGTAATATGTAGTCGGGACTGTTGGGGTAATTGTACTGAGTACTGAATCTTCTGCAGCTAAAATGCTTGGCCAGATTCTGGTAACAAAACAAACTGGTCCACAGGGGAAGGTTGTGAGCAAGGTTTGTTTAACTTTTTACTAATATTAAGCCATGTTCGGCATCTGTGTTTCCTCTTTGAAATGTGATCAATTTGCTGTTTTGTTTTGCTCTTGATATACATGACTGGGGTGTGCTATCCATAGTTTCAGTTGGCTTCTGTAGCATTGCTAGAAACTAGTGTTTTATATCTTGCTTGATTCTTGATTCGTTAGTAATCAATCTTCTTGTCGCATCCACAAGTTCAATACTTCCACACCTGAGTGGTTTCTTATCGCTATTCAGAAGTTAAGATGTGATGTATGGCTGTATGCATCTAAAACACGCTGTAACCACATATTCCCAAATACTTCCAATCTATACTAAGTAAAAATAGGGAGGGGGCATAGCATCATACTAAGTATCTCTTTGATGCCATGCAATGACAAGAGCTCTTTCTCTTGTTTACTTTATCTTGTTCAGTCACAATGGATTTTGTAGTTATTAATTTTTTAAATGTAATACTAGATGTGCATTTGAGATGGTTGGGGTGGCACCAATTGAAGAAAAGCTTGCCCAACATCGTTTGGGATGGTTTAGACATCTCCAACGAAGGCATCCTGAGGCACCGGTGCGTAGTGGAATTTTAAGCTGTCTCGAAAACATTAGAAGAGGCAGAGGTTGACTGAGATTGACGTGGGAAGAAGCAGTTAAAATAGATTTGAGGGATTGGAATGTTTCCAAAGAGTTGCCGTTGGATAGGAGTGCATGGATGTTAGCGATTCACGAACATAAGATCGAAGGTTTAGAGGTTTTTTTTTATTGATTGGGTCTTCATTCCTAGTCTACCCCAACTTGTTTGGGACAAAAGGCTTGGTTGTTGTAATAGTAGATATGCATCTCAACTTATCAAGCAAAAAAAGGTTTACATAATGCTGTATATGTTTGTATCAGTGTTGCGCATTATTTTCTTCTTTTTTGTTTGAAGCAAGCATTGCACTTTCTAATGTGTATGCTGTCTGCTTGAATCACTGAATAATTGCTGATATTTTTTCAATTCTCCTGGACAGGTCTACTTATGTGATAAATTGTCACTTGTTAATGAGATGTACTTTGCCATCACCCTTGATAGGAAGACTGCCGGTCCAGTATGTCATTGACCACTGACCAATATTTTGTCTTTTATGTTACTGAGCTTTTTGTCCATTATTTAAACAAATCAGTCTGGCTTGATATCACGAACTTTTTCCATCTAGAAGTACCAAAACAAATAGCTTTTAGTTCTTGATACTTGGTTTCCTTGGATTTCTTTTACTTCAGTTTTGTTTAGGATGTAGATCCATGATAATTTATAAGATAGTGTTCAGGAATATGTAAGCACTCAAAATATGGATCATATTTTCAGGGGAAGAACAGTGAATTGCTATTTTTTAAATCTATAAAGTCGTCCCAATTACTTAAATAAAGTGCTTAATGTATTTACTTTTTTGCAAGACTCTGGCATGGCAAAGTATGCGTTAACTGATGAATGCTCACATAAATCTTTAGGCATCTGACAGTAGGCTGTCACAATTTGTAACTCTTACATTAAATCACACAATTTGTGGATGTGTAATTATACAAGTTTCTTGTACATATTAAGAATTCTAAGGCTATGCTATACAACAGTATTCCGTTCTGCTTTTGTATTTGCTTTGATCTAGTTATTAATATTAACTGAACATTGGGGCTTATGGATTACTTCATAAGTTTTGTGGCCACTTATGACTTGTCTTCTAAGATGTGTAATATCTTTTAACCGCTGATGGCAATAATTGTTTTTTGTTAAACCATATGAAGTAATCCATCAACTAAACCATTAGTTACTTAATATAAATTCCCTATTTCAAAGGAGAGGCTCATGCCGTGAAATTGTCTTCTAATACTTATTGTTGACGTTCATATTTATTTTCAGCTCATTATAGCTTGCAGCAAGGGAGGAACCAGCATTGAAGATCTCGCAGAGAAGTATCCTGATATGATTATTAAGGTTATCTTTTTCTTCAATTTAATTTGGGATCAATGTGTACCTAGCTTAAGTAGCAGTTCACATGCTGTATCACATTTTTTAGCATTTTTAAACTTAATAATCTATTTATTTGTTGGAATTCAATTGGTTGGAATGGATTGCCAGGTTCCTATTGATGTATTCAAGGGAATCACAGACGAGGATGCAGCTAAAGTTGTTGATGGTCTGGCACCAAAGACTGCAGACAGACAATCTTCTATAGAACAGATTAAGAAGCTATATGAACTTTTCTGCAAATGTGATTGCACACTGCTGGAGGTACTGCAATGGGATTTGGTTTGTCATTTGCAATCATGGTTCACAATTTCGTCGAAAACCGCTCGAAAACCGCGAAAACTGGCCTTACCGCTGCGGTTCGAAATGCAAAACCGCTTGGTAAACCGTTCTAATTAAAAAAAATTAAAAATTTAAAAATTTTGAAAAAATTTATGTGAACGGTTTTTCATCAAAAACCGTTCAAAACCGTTTTCGAAGAACATTCAAATGGTCGGGTGAAAACCGAGCGGTTTTTCGTGAAAAACCGCGGTTTTCGATTTTTTTCAAAAAAATTTCAATTTTTTTTTAATTTTTAAACCCTTCGGTTTTTGACGGTTTTTCGAGCGGTTTTTGCGAAAACCGTGCCGCGAATTTCGAGCCGGTTTTTTAAATTCGGTTTTGTGAACCCTGTTTGCAATGTCTCATCTTACCCCAGAATTTATTACTAATTTGGACATATTATGTGGTAGATAAATCCTCTTGCTGAGACAGCTGACAACAAGCTTGTCGCGGCTGATGCAAAGTTGAACTTTGATGATAATGCTGCATTCAGGCAGAAAGAAATATTTGCACTGCGTGATACAACACAGGAAGACCCAAGAGAGGTATATTATCTGTTGTCCTTCTCCTGCTCAGTTTAGCTCTCTGTAAAATTGTTTTGTTCTTTTTCCCCCACCGCTATTTTGGAGGAAAACTGCCTCTGAGGGGATATTATAGTTTTATTTTCTTGTTACAAATCTAAGAGCACTGGCAAACCGAAGATCTTCATCTTTACTACCTTTCCAGGTGGCTGCTGCCAAAGCAGATTTGAACTATATTGGGCTTGATGGAGAGATTGGTTGCATGGTGAATGGTGCAGGATTGGCAATGGCTACAATGGACATTATTAAGTTGCATGGTGGTACACCTGCCAATTTTCTTGATGTTGGTGGGAGTGCATCAGAGGGGCAGGTATAAATAAGACCCATGTTCTTGTTTTAATTATCATATTGGGTGAATTGTAAAAGTTCTATTAAAACCTAAAAGGGGTTTGGCACAACTAATAATTTATTCCTTGAAATCCTTGTTAAAATGTGATGTGATGTTTTTTCACATTATGTTTTCAGCAACTGCACATTTGTAATCCTTCCTTTGTTAACTGTTCAGGTTGTGGAAGCATTTAAGATATTGACTTCAGATGATAGAGTAAAGGCAATTCTAGTAAACATTTTTGGGGGTATCATGAAATGTGATGTGATAGCAAGAGGAATAGTGAATGCAGCTAAACAGGTATGTCTTCAAGTTTTGTATGTACCTAGTTTTGATTGAACGAATACAACATTCTTATTGTTATTCCACTTCCTCACATTTCTCGCAAGTTCTTTTGATAAAATATAATTTAACCATTCAATGTTCATTTATTTCCATGGGGAACTCTTTTCATTAACTTGGAAACAATTCATCACTTCATTGTGCATCTCATATCAGAATTCATTGCTTTACATACAAGTGAATATTTATTTCAATCTTTTTCTCTGTTTCAGGATATTGTCTTGTGATTTAAATGTTGGTGGTTTACTTATGAGATAGTTTGTTGACACTGTATACAATGTAACAAAAAAATATTGTCTTTTGGAACAGTTTCTTTCCTTTTCCCCAAATATTGGCGATATTTCATGAAGTATTTGAAATTCCTAATTAGCTTTTGCCCTATAATTTTTATTGTCTTCGTGTATGTCTTTGAGAAGAATTTTCCCTTGTGTTTGTTGGAAGGGATTTCCTTTTAGTCATTATTGTTCCTTTTAGTCCTATAATATGATGTTTTTCTTGGTTGAATGTGATTGTAAGTATTTCATCATCATGTTCCCTGAGTTCAATGATCAGTTTCTTCGCTCCACCAGCATGTGTCTTGAGTTTGCTGATTAGTTTTTCCCTGATCAATGTACTATGCTATATATACCTTATGTACTAAGATCCAGCATTTCTTCCCTCAATTGTCAGGTTGACCTGAAGGTGCCTGTTGTTGTTCGGTTAGAAGGCACCAATGTAGATCAAGGGAAGAGGATTCTTAAGGTAATAATTAGTGATCATATGTGTGCATGCTTTTTTTGTTTATAGCTGGCTGAGTTGTGCTTCCTTTGTCTGAAAACTTCCTTGTTTGACTGGTCATGTTACTCCTATTGCAGGAAAGTGAAATGACACTAATCACTGCAGAGGATCTTGATGATGCGGCTGAGAAAGCTGTAAAAGCATCTGTCAAATAATTAATTATTTGTAGCGTATCAATCTGAAGTTGCTTTTTCACTCGTAAAAGATGAGCAGTGCTCTTACAGATTTTTGGGGCCCGAAGTCGTGAACAGCAATTATTTTTTTTTTTGAAGTGGAATTATTTTGGCTTTAGTTTCGCTCGAAACACTGTGATCTCATGTTAATAAATTCACGTCGGCACAAAACCGAGCAGTCACTGTTTTGTCAAGTTCAGGTGGAATTTCACCTGTTTTGCCTTGAGCATCAGAGTACGCCTTGAGGAATTATATGCTTGATTAGTAGCTGCAACTTACATTTTGGCTAGGCTGTTATAATCATTTCATTTGAGATTTTTTTTTAAATTTTATTATGTTACTGTTACATCTTTGCACGGCTCATGGTTATTCTAAAGCCGGAGCTGAGATTCCTAAGGGCTGAGCTACTTTTACAATGTATTGTGGCTGAAATTATGCTGAAAAATGTTGCCACGTAGGAGAGTTCTTACATCTATTGAATGCACTAGAAAATTTTTCGCGGCGTAACACGCCGCGCGCCGTTTTTTCGTAGGAAAATTTTCTTTTTTTTTTCGGCGGCGTTTTATTTTTTAAATCGTCGAAATAATGAGCGAAACGGGGAAAAAATAGAGAGATATAATTGTAGAAATATCTCTTTCGATGAATTATTTGGAAAATATGAAGACCGAGCTGGAAAACCGGGGTGGGGAAAAAATCTAGAGGGAAAAGGGTGAAAAATTATTAGAGATGACAACCTTTTTTTTTGTCGAGTCTAACACTCTACGCGTTCACCGAGTAATACTCGACAAAAAAGGTTGTTAACTCTAATAATTTTTCACCCTTTTCCCTCTAAGACTTTTTTCGCACCGTCTCTAGACTTTTTCCCCACCGTGGTTTTCAGCTCGGTCTCCAATATTTTCCAAATAATTCGTCGAAAGAGATATTTCTACAACTCTATCTCTCTATTTTTTTCCCGTTTCGCTCATTATTTCGACGATTTAAAAATAAAACGCCGTCAAAAAAGAAATTTTTTCTAAAAAGCGGCAGACGCGGGCGTGTTACGCCGAAATTTTTGTGTTCTTTCAAAGTTTATTCATTATTTCGACGTTTTAAAAATAAAACGCTGAAAAAAAAAAATTCTACTTAAAACGACATGGCGTGTTTACGCGTGAAAAAAAATTGTGTTCTTTCAGCCGTTTCGCTCATTATTTCAGCGATTTAAAAAATAAAATGCCGTCGAAAAAAAAAGGATTTTTTTCTACGAAAAACGACACGCACAACGTGTTACGCCGCGAAAATAATTGTGTTCTTTCAATGGTTTCGCTCATTATTTCGACGATTTAAAAAATAAAACACCACCGAAAAAAAGAATTTTTTTCTATGAAAAAGCGACACGCGAAAATTTTTCTTGTAGATTACATGCGGGATTAATTGTCTGCGTTCTCAACTGGTCGATCGATATATCGAGTTTCAAGAGCCGTACGTTGAGGTTGCTATTGTAACCGGGGCAGGAGACCAGGAGTTGGTCTGCGTACTTAACGATTGGATCGAACGTACTGGATGATTGAGATCTATCACTGCTGTAGTGCTAGTGCTGTGAACTGAGAAATTGGCTACAGTACGTAAGCCTGATTTGACATAATGCATCGACAATAAAGAAATGAGATGGGAAGACGTGAATCGGACATCTTAATCAACGATCCAAAGCTAGAAGTAGCCGTTCTAGCAAACACGTTGCTACTGTACGCTAGCCTGATTTGATTTCATCAAGCTAGCCCAAAAACGGTAGTAATCAACTAGAAGTAGCTATTGTAGCAAACATGCATGTATGCGTGGTACGTAGACACCAGCTGCCAAATGATCAGCTAGCTCAAAAACGTTACATGCAATTGCAAAAGGAAACGCGAAGCAAGCAAGCATGCGTACACGTACGCCGCCGTGCCGGATTAATTAGACACCGGCCGGCGCGCGCGGAAGGCGGTTCGCCCCCGCGCTCGCGTCAGAAGGTGGGCACGATGCCGTAGCCGCCGAAGTCGAGCATGTAGGGCGGCGGCGCGGCCTCGGCGTCGTCGGCGCGCTTGGCGAAGCGGCTCTTGATGCGCGGCCGCGTCTCGGCGTAGGCCTTTCGGGACGCGTACCGGATGGTCTTCACGAACCGCCGGTTCTTCCGCTTCTCGCGGTACCGCATCAGCCGCGCCTTCCTCCCCTCCCCGGTCGCTGCCGCCGGCGCCAACGTCGAGACCGCGCCGGCCACCGCGCCGTCGCTCCGCTCCGGTACCACCCCCCTATCCACTGACGAGACCTGCTTAATTACAAGACCAAATTAATTACAAGTTCTTAAGATGCATGGATCGTTAACCCGTACATGTCTAATTGTTTCTTGCATATATAGAAGAGTAGTTGCTAGCTAGCTAGGCTCTTACACTCTGGCTAGGAGTCGCAGCGTGCGGCAGGTAGCCCACCTTGGACTGCGCGAAGTGGAGCTCGAAGATGTCTCCGCCATGGCCGCAGATCGCATCCGGCACCAACCCGACCGACGACGACGAGCCCTGCTCGATAAATTAACAACGAAGGCAAAGAAAGAATAGCAAGATTTACGTACACATAGGCCGCGATCGAGGTTGCAAGATTCTTTTAGGGAAGAGAGCTAGCGCTTACGCTGTGCCCGAGCGACGCCGCCGTGTAGGAGCAGTAGGACGGCTTGGTAACCGCGGCGGCGCCACCGAAGTCCAGCTCCACCGCGCCGCCGTAACCGCCGCCGTTTGGTCCGTTGTTGGGGACCACGCTGTCAGCGTGAGGGAAGCGCGCGAGCTCGGAGCCGAGGAAAGGGTCCATGACGTCGTCGGCGAACAGGAAGTCCAGCCTCGCGTCCTTGCCGCCGCCGCCGCCGCCCACAACGTTAAAGTTCACCCCGGCAGCTGCAGGCGAGAACCCTATGGGCTGCACGGGGATGCGCTCGTGGCGTCGCGCTAGCTGGTTGACGTCGTGGAGGTCGGCGTCGCAGGCCGCGCAGAGCGCCGCCGCGTCGGCCCTGCAGGTGACCGCGGCTGGCGCGAGCTCGCACACCTCGCAGACCCACACCCTCTCGTGCCCCGCCCGCGCGTGCCCTGCGTCGCACCCCGCGCACAGGTACCCCCTCCACCGCCGGCGCACGTCCGGCAGTGCACGGCCGCCGGCGACCCACCGCACGCCCCGCACCTCCTCCCCCCCACCCCCCAGTACCTTCCCACCCCCAGCATCGTATCACCACCACGGCACCGCCCTTCACCTCAGCACTCAGCAGCAGTAGCAGGGTAGGCAAAGCTAGCACAAGCTGCGAGCCTGCGACTACTCGGAGTCGGTTAGTGGGTTGCTTTATAGCGGAAGCAAGCATTGCTTGGTTTGGTCTCCTGGGGATTTATTTATGATTTATTTGGGAAGGAGGGGGACGGTATTGGCGGGTGAGGCAGGCGGGTAGCGAGCCGGCGACGGTGACGTGGCGGGAGGTGGACACGTGGAGGGCTCCAGACCAAGCGACAATGTTGATCTCGGAATCCCCATGCGATTTTTTGTTTTTTTTCAAAAAATAGCATCTCAGTCATTTCCTAATTTGACCTCTCCCTGGTCGAGGTTCTTGCTGAGCTCCCCTCGTCGGCACGATCAACTCTACTAATTAATCACTAATTTAATCATATTTTTTAATTAATCATTTAATCAAATTCACTAATTAATTTCGTCCTTCTACAATAGCCTAGCGTGGAAGCGCACAGAATTTGTCCGTCCGCAATAGCCAGACACGGTAGTTGCTGTTGATTTCTTTCGCACCATCGAAGCATGGAACCTACTTATCGATTCATTCTGTGCCACCCAAGTGTGGAATCTATCTGTCGAAAAAGCAGTCGAGCTCCTCCGATGCGACAGGCGACAGGAGAGGTCAAGATTCTTGCTGAGCTCTCCTTTGTCAGCAGGATCGACTCCACTAATTAAAATTCTTTACTAATTAATCACTAATTTAATCATATTTTTTAATTAATCACTTAATCAAATTCGCTAATTAATTATGTCCTTCTACAGTAGCCTAGCATGAAAGCACGCAAGATCTGTCCTTCCGCAATAGCCAGACACGGTATGGTAATAGCTATCGATTTCTTTCGCGCCACCGAAGCACGGAACCTACTTATCGATTCCTTTTGTGCCATCCAAACATAGAATCTTTCTGTCGACAAAGTAATCGAGCTCCTCTGATGCGGCAGACGATACGCCGCATGCCGCTCCTTTTGAGCTCGTGAAGATGCTAGTTTTGTAAATTCAAATGAACGAATGCTAAATTTGCTATAAATGAATTTTACAGCCAGAAAAACAACGGTTTTCGTTGATCCCGTGGATTTGGGAGGTGGTGGGGCCCACGTGTCGATTCGGGGCCACGTGATGGGTGGGGCCCGCGCACGGGAGTGCGCAAGACGCGACCATCGTTTGATGGTGATTATGGGCCACGGGTTAGAGTTTAGACCGAGGCTTGGATAATCAAAATGGTGATCACAGCGTAAATAATCATACTAAGTACTCACTCTGTTCTTTAGGACTGACTACTAGTGGTGTTTATCGCCGCATAAGCAAGATCGCTTATGATAGAACGGAGGAGTTTATTTTCTTTCAACTTTCTCCCTTGGTCCATGTTTTACCTTGTTTCTGTATGAAGTTTTAAAATGTAATTTGATTTTTTAGAAATTTTACAGTGGATAACATAGATAGTAAGTAGTGGTAGTAGAAATCAAATTTAACCATCTATTTCTCAAGAGTATTTTAGACTTTTCCAATCTATTCACCAGAGGTATTTTAGACTTTTCCTAATTCGTTCACAGTTTTGGATTCACCGAATACCAGGTGAACTTCATAGACATCTTATCTATTCATTCACCATTTATCAGGATCACAGGAGTGTTTTACCATAGAGGACAAAATAGTATGACGGAATTTTTTACCCATTTATTCCTTTCTGAATTTTACTACCAGTACTACAAGTGGTAGTATAACTAAATCTAAGTTGATTTTAACCATTAGATTCAAAAGAATGGACGGCTTATATTGATTTTATCTACTGTAAAAGAGTTTTTTTTTCAAACAGAGATTCTCCATCTTTTACTGAAAGCTGGTTATTTCTATTGTCGGTTTTGTCAGTCATATATCAGTTTTTTTGTCAGATGCTTAGTTGGGCATGTATTGCTAGATCGGGAAAGACATGCTCCCATGTAGTTTTTATGACATATCGTAGTATACGCACTATGTACTGTCGAGAATCGCCTTTTTTTTCTCTCCACATGCATCGGTTCTAAGGGTCTGTTTGGATCCATTAGCAGCTAATAGTTAGCTGGCTAATAGTTCCTAGCTAATATTAGCTATCTAACTATTAGCTGGCTAACTATTAGCTGGAGGGTGTTTGGATCCACCAGCTAATATGTGGCTAAAGTTGATCAATTGTCCAGATTACCCCTGTTTTCTTGCAGGCCCTGTTTCAATGATTGAATCTTGTTTCTTACTTCTCGAATGTGTGTTTTGTTTTGAATGGATGTGCTATACTTGATGCCAAAAGGAATGACCCTAATTCAACACTGATGTTTTTTCCCTGCTGCGATTCGATGGCAATGCTGTGACCAGGGAATTGATCCTACGATACCATCATCCTACAACGTAGAGTTGATGCACCAACTTGCATCATCTCACAAATGGAAAAATGATTATAGATCCTTACAAAAATTAAAGTCCTTGAATGACAAACCAAAGGTTTAAGGTTCATACAAATTTAAAATTTTGTCCATACAAATAGCCCCTCACAATCACTCTCGCATAGCAAACAAAGCATTAGCAAGGTTGTCACGGAAGACGTTCATGTCTTGGTCTTCATCACCTAGATGATTATCATCTCCACTTCGTTGAGATGATGAGGTTGCCGGGAATGGCATGTAGTTTTCATCTAGGTCACACCGGTCAAAGTCTGCATCCTCTATTGCACTTTCTCAAATGAAATTATGCAAGGCCATGTATGCAAGTATTATTTTGCTTTGCTTTACCGTTGGATAAGATGGTAAGTCCAACAAAATCCTCCACTTCATTTTCAAAACACCAAATGAACGCTCGATAACGTTGCGAAGAGATGAATGCAAATAATTGAATACCTCCTTTTTGCCACTTGGTCTTGGGCCTTGTCGAAACTCTGGTAAATGATATTTCGTCCCCTTATATGGTGCAAGATAACCCGCTCGGTTAGGGTAACCCAAGTCGACAAGATAAAATTTTTCTAACAAAAGTGTACAATACATATTAATTAAAAAAAGAACAATAGAAATTTGGCTATGTAGTAAGTGAAATAAGATGGCAAGTTGGCAACACGTTAGTTTACCTCGAGGAGGATGTGGGAACTTGTCGCCATATTTGCGTATAGCATCATTGAACACTCTCATGTCATGTACCGATCCTGGCCATCCCGCCACAACAAAGGTGAACCTCATGTCGAAGTCACATATAGCCAAAACATTTTGAGTTGAATATCCATAATGACCAACATGTTGAAGGACCTTTGATGTTGGCACTACAACTGGTACATGAGTCCTGTCTATTGCTCCTATGCAGTTATGAAAATGTGGTGCAAAACGATGACCTTGTAGCCTTGGATGCACCGTTCTAAATTTTGGATCTCTTGGTTTGATAATATCTGCTGAGAGCCTATAGACATTATGCAACAATTTCTCAAATTTCCGACTAATCGTCTCGGTTGACCTCTCGAAATGATTTTTAGCTTGCCTAATGGATTGTGGGGCACCAATGATCCATAAAAACATTGCTAAAGCCTCTACAGACGACATCTTGTTTGTTGACTTCAAGCCATAAGACGACACTAGCTAATCATGTAGACTATAAAATAGTTCCCTACTCATTCTAAACATGTTGAAGCAAGATGTGGGAATGTTAAGGGTTCTCATAACCCAGTCATATCCGGACAGCTCGGGTTCCCTAAATTTGGATTTGGTCATGAATGTATCATCATAGTACATACCAAAAAAGCAAGTTATTGCACCATATCTTGCATCTTCTGCATTTGGATCCGAGCAACCTCAAGTGCTTCGTCCTCATGATCACTTGAAGAAGAGCTCATCTACAAACATTTCAGTACGAAGATTAGTGAATGAATTTTATATAGAAGCATAATGTGAACAGTTTAGGCCTTCAGAAAATTAGCTGTCAGAACAATGAGAGCAACACATGCATAACATATCACATCATTCAGGTCAGATCAACACATACTTAACAGGTTCAACTAACAGTTTCAGATCATACCAGATAACAAATAACAGGTTCAACTAACAATTTCATATAAGAATTGCTACAAAAAAGATTCTAATTTATGTTCTTCTGTTTGCACCACCTCTTTAACCAATCAAGCCTTTCTTCATTCGTGGTCAAGGTAAAAAAAAATTGCATGATTTTCAGGTTTGACAAATAGCTGCTCCGCAGATCCTTCTGCAGCCCCACTTTCCACAACCAATTGCATCGCTTTGTTGATGGATTCTGTCATTAGATCCCCCTACATCACCTTTCTGGCTATGGTATTATTGGTCTCCATATTGTCCCAAATTCCCTTCATAATCTTGACCATAGGGCTCTTTACTTTTTTCATTGGACTAGTAGCACATGTACTAGTACTACTAGCTCTCTTCGTACCAGTACTCACAGGACTACCATCAAGGGTAGGCCTGGGCATTCGGTTTCGGTTTTTGGTTTATTTGAAAATTCAGTTATTTCAAAATTAAAACCGAACTATGTTTAAAAATTTCGGTAACCGACAATTCGGTTAACCGATAGTTCGGTTTTGGTTTCGGTTTTAACCGAATTAACCGAATTTGGCAATGATGATGGCCGTGTCGTTAGCAACTTTGTTGCTCAGGTAGCCACCATTTGTAGCCTCCTCTTTTGACACCTGAATTTAAGGATAGTCCAGTTGTTCGTTTCATACTAAAATGCTCCTTGTACGATTATGGTTTCAGCGTTAAGAAAGGAGCCTCTGACTGTCTATGGCGATGGGAAACAGACGAGGAGCTTTCAATATGTCTTCGATTTGGTGGGTCTCTTTATCAAAGTTCGGTTAGTTCGGTTAACCGAGGGTTAAAACCGAATTAACCGAAAAAAGTTCGGTTATTCCATATAGCTAACCGAATCAACAACCGAATAATTCGGTTTCAGTTTTTTTGGCTTCGGTTCCGGTTTTAACGGTTTCGGTTTCCGGTTTATTTGCCCAGCCCTAATCAAGGACTTCTCTTTGAAAACCTTCATCATTCATTTGTTCGCCAGCAATGCAAGAGGTAGATCCATCCACAGCAATATGCGCAAATATCTGCTCAAGTTGCTCTAGACACTCTGGGGGACCATACTTCAACCTCTTCCATTCAGAATGTCCCTGTAAAAAAAGATTACACATTAATGAACAAGTATAGTTGTCAAAATATAGTGGCCAAGTATTATTACAAAAAAATCACAAGTACCTTTGTGTGGTCCTTCCAAAACTTATCACTAGCCACCACCGTTCCATTTGCCCGCCCAAGTCCAGTTTGTTTGTTCAGCCACAACCAAAAGCTATAGAGTTTCTTAAGCTGATCCCATCTGTTTTTGAGCTGAACTCTCGAGTGTCGCAAACCTGTGCTTATAAAAGATTTCTCTGCCATGTTCTTATAGGCTCTAGGGGTCATGAATCCATTGATGGTATTCCCAGCCCTCATTTCTTCAATACAAATGTCACAGAATATAGCATTATTGGACGAACTCCAAGTAGCCTTGTCAAAAGGATCCTAGAGGTCATGATTCCATTAATATATGTGCATATGAAATGAAATAAATTTGTAACAATATTATTCAGTAGTCCATCACACACAACATTATTCTCCAAATTGCAACTCACCACTGAATTACAGAGTGCAAATGGTACAGAGAAAAAATCTGAATAAAATTGTGACAATTTCGCATGATAGAAATTCTGAATTATGCATTGAGGCTTAATTTTCTAATGATCAAGTCATTATATTGTGTTTCTGGTTTGTAATTTTCTAATGATCAAAGCCTAATGAACAAATAGATGAACAAAGCCTAATGACCAAGAAAGCATTATCACCTCAGATCCATGAACAAAGCCTTCGTCCTCTTCATCCAGTCTTGCATCACCTTCTTCAGGCTGTCCACCAATGGCACCAGGAGCACTCCCACCTGCGCCACTGCAACGTATGAGGACCACCAGACCCAGGTGCGGCGGCGGTGCCCCGACGAGCTCCACGTGCGCCTCTGCTACCCGATCCAGTGGTCCGAGGAGCGCGAAACGTCTTCGCCGCCGTGTCAGGAGCATCTCCGCTAGATGAGGCGCGTCTCGTTGCTATGCCACTACCAGTGACGGCAGATCCACGACCAGCGACCTCTGCATCCCTATTGTTGACGACCGGGGGCGGAGACTGTAGGTACTCTTGGTACCGCAGCATGCTCGGGAACTCGAAGGCCTGTGAGTTCAGATCAAGGCCCTCCAGTACACCGGAACCACGTCGTGGAGGAATGCCTTGGCCCACCGCGAAGCTCTGCGTTTCGGCGATGAAGTCCATGTCAACGGCGCGGTTGCTGGGCGACGTGATGTGATCGTAGCTTTCGTCACCCTCCCCAAACAGGTCCATCTCCGGAGGTTGACGACGGGCGCGGACCTCCTTCGCGGCGCCGGCGGGGCGCAGAATTGCTTCTGGTAGCGACGCTTCTGTGGGGGTGGGCGGCGGGCACAGCTTCGTGGGTGGGCGGCGGCCAGTGGGCAAGCGGCGGCGCGCCGTGGTGGGTGGCGGCGCAAAAATCGAATCTGGCGCTTGGGTGTGCGTTTCGGCGAGATAAGAATTTGGGGGCAGTTTTGGGGAGCGAAGGGATGAGGGTAATTTAAGAAAATGCCACCTATTAGCTAGGGGTGGGCAAATAAACCGGAAACCGAAAACCGAAACCGTTAAAACCAGAATCGAAGCCGAAAAAACCGAAACCGAATTATTCGGTTGTTGATTCGGTTAGTTGTATGAAATAACCGAACTTTTTCCGGTTAATTCGGTTTTAACCCTCGGTTAACCGAATTAACCGAACTTTGGTAAAGAGACCCACCAAATCGGAGACATATTGAAAACTCCTCGTCTGTTTGCCATCGCCATAGACAGTCAGAGGCTCCTTCCTCAACGCTTGAAACTATAATTGCATAAGGAACATTTCAGTATGAAACAAACAACTGGGTTGTCCTTAAATTAAGGTGTCAAAAGAGAATACTACAAACGGTGGCTACCTGAGCAACAAAGTTACTGACGACACGGCCATCATCAATGCCAAGTTCGGTTAATTCGGTTAAAACCGAAACCGAAACCGAACTATCGGTTAACCGAATTATCGGTTACCGAAATTTTCAAACACAATTTGGTTTCAATTTTGAAATAACCGAATTTCCAAATAAACCAAAAACTGAAACCGATTTTTTCGGTTAAACCGAACGCCCAGGCCTGCTATTAGCTGCTATTAGCTGGGTTTGGTTAGCTAATGAGATAACCATTAGCTAGGTGCCCAGCTAATAGTTAGCTAATCTATTAACTGATCCTATTTGGATCCACCTTAGCTAATTTTTAGCCGCTAACTGTTAGCTGCATGGATCCAAACAGGCCCTAAATAGCATTACATTGTTCTTATATTTTCGATCTTGGGGTGAAATGGTCTTTTTCCACAAGTTCTGAGTCAACACAGCCAGCGGAGAAAATGGATGCTGATGTGGTATGAACACGTGGCAAGCTACATCATTCTAGAGATACATTTGACTTAGAAATGCAAGTACAAGTAGGGTTGAAAACGGAACGGAACGGAAAGTTTCCCACTGTTTCGGAGAAAAACGGGAATAGAATCTTTTTTTGAGATGGAAACAACAAACGTTGGTACGGAAACGAAATTTTTGTCGGAAATGAGAACAGAAACGGAACGAAAATTCCATATAAATAAAAATAGAAATTCCGTTTAAATGAAACTAGAAATTTTGTATAAATGAAACCGAAAAATCTTACGCTAGAAGTAGAGTGGGCATAGGGAGAAAGAAAAGTGGGTTTCGGCCCATAAGAAAAATGGAGATTTTAATTTCGTTTTCTAATTTATATAATACCAAAATATATATTGCTTTATAGAAAATATTAAATGGAGTTAAAAAGTCTATAAAAATTCTCAAAAATATTTTATAACATTAAGAACTTAGGAAAATTATTTTTAGCTAGATTTTGGTTTTTATCAAATAAATTATTTATTTAAATCCTAAAATAGCAAAAATCATTAATTAAATGTTGAAAATCCAGAAAAATCATAAAATCCGAATTAAATGCTCAATTAAAGAATTTGCAAATTTTTAGAGTGTTACAACTAAGAATATATCTAAATGGAATTTTTTGCTTTTGTTTTTGTATCTACTCTGTTATATTCTACATCCATTTCTAGGTTATCGATTTCATTTTTGTTACCGGTAAAAAATATGAAAAAAAAATGAAAGAGCCATTTACCGACCATTTTCATTCTATTTTCCTCCATAAGTACGAGGGACAGGGACCAAAAGTGGCCCTTTTAAAAATTTCATGAATCAAAGAGGGCCTTTTACCAAACTTTAAGGTACCATTTTGGTTACTGACCCCTTATATCAACTGCAATTAGGGGTGGGCATTTTTTTTAACTAAAACAGAAAAACTGAGCCGAAATAACCAAAAAAAATTAGTTTTTTGGTTTCTATTTCGACACTATTCGGGTTTCAGTTTTCGGTTCGGTTTTAATTCTAGAAACCGAATGAAACAAATAATCGAATAACCATTCCACATAATTCCCAGTTTGAATCGCCATCCCCGATCCCATTCCATTCCCTATTTCCACATTCCCCGTTCCAACCCTAGCTCAAGGTCGTGACTCGTGAATCAGCGGCTCCGCCACCTACCGCCGCAACCCCAGTCGAGCAAGCGCCCCATGTCCTGGAGGAGGAGTAGGTGGCTTACACTATCGCTACTACTGTTGTGCTACGGTTGCTTCGGCAAAGTCGAAGGAAATGGATGTGAAGCCCTCGTCTCCCTCGGAGAAGGCAAGGGAGGAGGAGAAGCTGGCACTGCTACCGATGGTGGAGGACAGCGTGGAGGTGCGGGTCTCAAGGCCGTGGTGTGGCTGCCGCAGATGCTTCGCCGCATGATTGAGGACAGCTACGCAGAGGGCTCCATTCGCATCACCAACATCTATGGTGACATGCTCAAGATGGTTGTCAACGACCATGAGGCCTCTGAGCTTGAGTGGTACACCTTCCTACCCTTCCTTGTCAAGCTGCCCCCCTTTGCCTGCTCCATCAAGCCTGTCACCTACGTCGACCTCGACACTAACCCCTACGGCCTCAAGGCCTGAGACAAGGAGTTCCTTAGCATCGACAACTCCACCCTCTTCGAGATCATCCTAGTAATCAACCAACCCAGTTCTTTCCCTTCTTGCTCTCTCTTCTCCTAGAAAGAACTTTGATTGGTATGATTTGTTTGCGAATTTGAGCAATGGTGTATGTGCAATTCGGGGTAATTTGGTGTGTGGGTTTGTGCAAGCCGCGAACTACTAAACATCAAGGACCTGCTAGACCTGGGTTGTAGGGCGGTGGCGAACAACATGAGGGGGAGGACACTAGACACGATCCGTGACATCTTCAAGATCGAGAACAACTACTCGCCACATGATCGAGAATGGTTGCGTGGATTGCTCCATCCACATCCCTAGTGTTTACGACAACGTGCTCACTGCTCTGCACAGAAGAATTCCCCTTTTGCACGATGAACCCTCTGAGCGAATGGAGGTTCTTTTCTACCCCCCCAATTGGGCCATTTTGTTATTCTCTTGTCACAGTAGACCATGTGCAAAATATCGGTTAACCGAAAAAACGGTTAATTCAGTTCGGTTTTTCATTTTTGCTAGAGAAATTTGGTATATAGTTTTCAGAAACCGAATTATTTAAAAATCGAACCAAAAAAACTGAATGCCCACCCCTAACTGCAATGTAGAGGAATATTGTGCAAATGAAAATTTGATGCGAACATCTTTCTCATAGGCGCAAACAGATAAAGCATGCATTACCAGCACTTTGCTTCTCAAATGATATTGAAATTTCTACGTCAAACCACATTCATTGAAGGTTTTTGTTGTTTATCGAATCGAATGTGAAGAAACTTTTTAGAGAATTCTTTGTTTTCGCCTGGTCAAGTGGCAATGACTCAATTATCTTCCGTAGAATGATTTTTTCCCCTTCGCTTTGCGTTGTAGGTAGTTAATTTAAATGTTTCACAATTTTAGGGACAACCTTTTTCAACTATTATTTTGAGAAATGGACATGCTAGTTAGCATCACAATATACATCATAGGCTATTTTTATGGCCAACACATCAAGCGCACAAGTCCTAATTGGTAAACAAGTGCACAAATTCAACCGTGACCATCCTATCCAAAATGACTTTCCAAGATTGAGTTTACCAGCTCCCCGTCACAATTACGCTATTTTCTGATGCCTTTCCTCTCGTCCCTCCATGAGCTAGGGTTAGGGTTAATCCCTGCACTACCTCCATCTCCTTCTACGCCGACTCCACATCTTTTGGTGTCGCTTTCTCTTAACCCAGCATGGAGTCAACATCACTAGGGCTTTGAGGCGCATGGATGGAGGACGACCCGCCCCACCATGGGCCTGTTGATCAACACGAACAAACATAATACTGGTGACGTTATTTTGTACAATTTACATATACTTTTCGTCAAAAATATCTCCTAAAACAAACACAACCATTATTTTCTCCGTCTTTCAAAGAAGACTACTGTACTTGGCACTTGGCAGGTAACAAAAATACGAAGGGAAGGAAAGAGAACCAGAAAGAAAGAAAGAAAGAAAAAAACACAAGCAACAAAAACCGGAGGAAATGCAGAACAGACGAACCAAATATCAGGCAAGTGGAAACCACAAAGAAACGCGTCGCCCTATCCCTCCCAGCATCCTCTCCTATCCGTTGTCCGGCACCGTCCGTTTCCCACATTCTGCGCTTCCCCAATCCATCGCCCTCAACTCTCACCTCAAATCCCTAGCTGCCGAAATCCCACCTCAAATCTCCGGACTCACTCGCCAATTCGCCGTTCCACGCCAACTCGATCTGTCGGTTCCGGCTCAGGCGCTTCCCGGCGCGGAATCTTGGCTCGGGAGATCCGGGATCCCTTTCTTGGGTGCTCTGGGCCCAAATCTTGCGGCTTGCGGGCAATGCGATCTGGTTCCTGGGCGATTCGGGCACAGTCATTGCTGAATCTTGCTGGGGGTTGCGAGGATGGAGCATGTGATCGGGGGGAAGTTTAAGCTGGGGAGGAAGATTGGGAGCGGGTCTTTTGGGGAGCTATATCTCGGTACGTTCCTCGTGGGGTCCTTGGATCTTTCATGTCTTGCTGTTTAGTCGTGTTGCGAAGCTCTTTTGTTTTCTTCACTGTTTCGCTTTGTTTACGATGCGGTTGATTGATTTGGTTGCAGGCGTGAACATACAAAGCGGCGAGGAGGTGGCTGTCAAGTTGGTATGTGATGACGAATTCGATTCTGTTTTATACCTTTTCTTGTGTTAATACACATGCAATTTTGCAATTGGCATTAGTTAGTTTCTTTCAGGCTGATGTGAATACGTTATTGGTCCACCATCGCTAGAAAGAGTTAGATGCAACTTATAGATTTTGTGGTACAACATAATCAGAAATGTCAGTGATACTCCATGTATAATTACTTGCGAAAACATTGTGTTTAGTATGGCGCTCTTTCATATGACTAGCTACCAGGGCTTAACATTTTTCTTGGTTCGCCAAGCAAACTGGCCTTTTAGAGATTTTTGGGATCAGGGAAGTAAGAAAAAGGGTGAAGATTTTGTGGCTTCCAGTTGGAAGCTTGATTTTCTTTTTACCTGTTCATTTAGGTAAGCTTGTGTACACCTTTGTATGGATTATAAGAGGACAGATACATATATGAACACCATACATCAATCTTGTCATGTTGCTACACGCTCTTTCAACATCAGGATTCAGGACAGACAACAAATGATATTATTTCAGCCAATAATGCTTGCAGAAATGCTTTCATTTCAAGGAAAAAATTAGGCCTTTCGGAATGCCTCATGCTTGTTTTGGGTGTTGGTTGGGTAACTGAAATGCATCTGCTGCTGTCTATTTAAATGTTTGTAAGAGCCATCTGACAAACCTCCTGAGATTCTCTAATTGCTAAGGCCTTGTGGCCAATTTACTTTTCTTAAAAGCTTCAATTATTTAGATACTATGGGTGGTAGTTTGGTAGCATGTACTGTTGAAGTGACATTCCGAATAATTTTTTATAGTTCCTACTTAGCTAATGGACCAACAGGCAACAGTGCCTTTCTAATCATGAATGGCAATGCTAACAAGAACCGCTAGACATTAAACTGGTGTTTTATGATAGAACCTTATCAAATTTGGATTTTTCAATTGCTTATTTCTACCTCTGTATGCCTTGGACTGCTGGCTTAAACGAAGCAAGAGTTGTGCTACAAGAAAGTGTAGGTAATAATGAAATAGGAAAGGCATTTTCAGAAGTTAACATATATCTTTGTGTCAACATGAATTGTCAGTGTTAGGGCAGGTTACTGCCTCTGCTAACATCAGGATGGGCTACCTGACCTTTTTCCTTCATCTCACATTTTACTAGGAATCTGTTAAATCAAGGCATCCTCAGCTTCATTATGAGTCAAAACTATACATGCTTCTGCAAGGGGGAAGTAAATATCAATACGAGAACTTGTTTTGTTTATGTAATGTACACACACTAATTTGCATTTAATCTTTGATTCCAACCTTCAGCTGGGATTCCTCATCTGAAGTGGTTTGGAGTGGAAGGGGAGTACAATGTCATGGTCATTGATCTTCTTGGTCCAAGTTTGGAGGACTTATTCAACTACTGCAACAGGAAGTTCTCTCTTAAAACAGTACTTATGCTTGCTGATCAGATGGTGAGTTTATCGTACTGTTTTATACCATTTTGGCTGTTAATTTTGGCCACTTCTCTGGCATAATACCAATGAAAATAATGATTCGGGAACTGAAATCTTGAGTCCTTATTTGCTTGATTTTTACCACCAAGTTAATTTCTTCTTCTTTTGAACAGATTACCAGGGTAGAGTACATGCACACGAGGGGCTTTCTTCATCGTGACATCAAGCCAGACAACTTTCTTATGGGTTTAGGCCGTAAAGCAAGCCAGGTTTGTGCCTATGCCATTCATGTGCATTTACCGGTACAGCTGATTTATTAATTGCGTTCGCTTGGGAAGTTGTTGGTTGCTTGGTCATTGCATATTTTGTTAATTCTAGAATTTGGTCTGGTTGCTCACCATGGTTTGTGCTATAAAGTTTTCTGGTTTGTCAAGACTAGGTTTTATCACCTGGCAGTATTGACCCCTCCAATCATAACTCATAAGAGCCTAAAATATTATCATAGTAGCTATTCACAGTGATCTATATGGTTGCTGATTACACAACTCTTTTGCTTTAGCAACTAATCGCTAAATAAACCCGAATTCTTGTGTTTTATTTAACAAGAGATTCTCCATGCTTATAATGGCTGTAGCCTGTAATGGTGCTGCACCATTCTTTTGGTTGGTCTGAGTCAGTGGTAGATAATGGATATTTGGCTAATAATTTTCTTATGGAGAATCCTTATTTTTTACAAATGGAAAATGGAGCATTGGTTTTGAATAAAATGTATCAAGTCTAGGAGGTGTTACAAGTACTGATTGTTGATTCATCTTGCACGTTTTATCTATAAGCACTCATAAATACTTCAAAAACACAGGCATCCATATCCTATTGTTAGTGTGAATTATCACTCAGTGTATGCTATATCGGTATATGAACGTCCTTCTGGTGCTGCTTCCCGCTAACTCTTTTGAGTGGAGGCCTGCATTTAACTTACCGTCTTATATATCTTGCACTAAGTAAAAAGGAATGAGCATGCCTGTTTGTAAACAAGTTTTGAGTTATCACTGCACTTCTGTTTACTGCACACAAAGATAGCTGCTAAGAAAACCGAGTGCAATCACCATTACAGGTTTATGTCATTGACTATGGCCTTGCGAAGAAGTACCGGGACCTCCAAACCCATAAGCACATACCATACAGGTAATCAGCTAAGGTTCTTGTAAATGTTTTGAAAGGAATTCACTTTACATCTGGATGATAGTTCTAGTATGATACTTAGCTTGCGACAAATCATCCACTTCTTTATCTTTGTTTTAACACATATATTTCCAAGGTATTTCTTAGCAGCCTGGTTTAGCAATATAATACCTTTGCGTATTGTTCTTTCTGACACATAGCTCAATGTTTTGCTTATACATTATTGTTAACAGCTCTGTAGTATGATTCCTAATTTCATGAACCATGCTTTAGAATTTGCATAGACATAATCGTGCTTGGCACACTACCCGTGGAACAATATCTGCTACTAAATGTCTAGTTTCCAAAAGCAACATTTCTACCACCATATTATGTACCTGCAATTTGAATTGGTTAGCAGTACTATGAAGAAGGAAAGCTTTTGAAACCAAAGTATCTTCAGCAATCCTAACAAAAGGGGAATTTGTAACTACAGACTCCACCTATTTGTTGGTTTCAAAACCAATCCATTCTGTGGTATCTTTTTGTTGCTCGAAATTATGAAGAAATGCTGAATGGTAATGACAACAGCATTGCAACAATGTGATAAGCGATGATGTTGATGGCCAATTTGTGTTATGCTGTTTTTGCTATTGTAAGAAAAGGGCCAGTGACATGAGTTACATCATTATCACTGTTGTAAGAACAGGACTAGTGATGATGAGTGATACTTCTTTCATTCTGGTAAAAAAATTACCCAGTTTCAATACTGAGATTTTTTCTTTTATTTATAATTATGCTTTATACTTATTTGGGGATTCACTTTTGAAGCTTACCTGTTTTTCTTTGCTACCATAGGGAGAACAAAAATCTTACAGGAACAGCTCGTTATGCTAGTGTAAACACCCATCTCGGAGTAGGTGAGTGTCACTACCTGTAAACATGTGATGTGTCTTCATCAGCAGAGATTTTATTATTTTGTAAAGCTGAAATAACATAAATATTGAGGCATTAAGAAAGAGAAAATGTAGTGATGCTGCAAAGTTGTTGAACTAGCATAGTTTTTTTGAAACCTTAAAGTTTCGCCTTACCACAAAATTAATCAACAACAAAGCACACTCATCCAGAAAGTTCTCCCTAAAAATTCCAAAGGCCTTACTTTTTATTTTATAAGCTTTGGTTAAGCATACGATGCTTCCTTTGACTGCTGCCATATGTGTTGTGTTATTTCTGGTTTTCTCTACAGAACAAAGCAGGAGAGATGATTTAGAATCTCTCGGTTATGTGCTGATGTATTTCTTAAGAGGAAGGTGAGACATTTATTGCTTTTCTAGTGTTACAAATTCCTTGCCAAAACATTTCACTGATCTATCTTAATCTGTCTATCTCAGCCTTCCTTGGCAAGGTCTGAAAGCTGGCACAAAAAAACAAAAGTATGACAAAATTAGTGAAAAGAAAATGCTAACTCCGGTTGAGGTAATTAATTGGTTCATTGAAAATACTTTTATGAAGAAGCTTGATGTATTGTTTGATTAAATGACAATCTGATAATATTTAATATTATGCTTTACACAATTTTGTGTAGGTCCTTTGTAAATCTTATCCATCAGAGTTCATTTCATACTTCCATTACTGCCGATCTTTGCGATTCGAAGATAAGCCAGACTACACCTATTTGAAAAAACTCTTCCGAGATTTATTCATTCATGAAGGTATGGTTAAATATAAAACTTTAAATTTTCTTGCACATCTATGCCTTACGTGGTTTTTTGGATACCTACAGGGTACCAGCTTGATTATATATTTGATTGGACCGGAACAAGGCAAGTTTCGGAGAGTAACAGATTGCGAGTATGTCTTCTGTTCCTTTTTCCAACAGTTTTTAGTAGTGCAAGCTTCACCATGCTGATTATGTAACATTTTTTCCTCACTGCCAGCCGAGTGGAAGGATAAGCGGGTTGGTGGGACCTTCCGCAGAACGGGCTGAACGAACTGCAGGTTTGTCATGTGCATGCACGTTTTTGAATCTTACATTTAGGAGCTTCATGTTTTCTTCTGTTTTAACAGGAAGACAGGATGTTCCTGATAGATCCTCTGGTGCAGTTGAAACATTTGTTAGAAGAACTGGCACCGGTTCTGGCCATTATGGAGAACACACAAAGCACAGAACTCTATTTGATTCACTTTTGGCTCCCAAGACGGTAAGAAATGCCTAGTTTTCATTGTTTTCATTTGAATGTCCTATGCTTGGTGATCACATATGTTCTTTGCACACAATTTGTGATTTTTTTTAGATGAAGCAACATTTGATGGTTGATACTTATAAATGCTTATCTATGGCACTAGAGGGCCAATATGGATTTATGGGTACTTTTTTTTAAAAAAAAATTGTTGTAGATTTGGTCAGCAGAATAATGAGATGGCTGTTTAACATGTTTGTGGTGATTTTCTTCTTTGGTTCATGGCCTTTTATTGCTTTTGAGATGACATATTCCCCTTTGTGATAACTGAAAGGCTTACAACATTTTAACCATGCATGCTAGGCTGTTGATTCTGATAAAAGAAGGCTTACATCATCAGGGAATGGGAGCACATCAAGGAAGGCTCTCCTGTCAAGTAGCAGACCAAGTTCTGGAGATCCCAGTGACCCTAATCGCACTAGCCACCTAATCCCAACCAGCAGTGGCAGCAGCCGCCCATCAACTACCCAGAGGCTTCACCAGTCAACTGGACTTGAGGCACGGTCCTCGTCATTGTCGAAAGCTGGAAGAATTGTCCATGATGATCCCACTATGAACCTGAGGACCTTTGAACGCCTTTCAATTAGCGTGGACAGGAGGAAATAAAGGTTGGAAGAGCAAAGATTTGAGTTGCTGTCTTGAGTGAGGACACTGAAGGTTCATTCAGTTCCAGATGATGCTCACTGATCAGCATGTTAAATGATTCTGTGCTACACATGATGCTAAGATATGCATATAGCCAAGGTTGATCATCGAATTTTCTTGGCATAGATGACCGAGTACTGTTAATTCAATGTATGTTCTTTCAAATGATTAAAGGAAGCATTTTACATCCCATTATGAGGGACCCGGATCGGCTGCACTGTTTAGCTGTGCTGGTCCAAATGATATTGATGTTGACCCAGATAATTGTAGAAATGTTATTCAAATAAAAACAGTTCATTAGACTAGCAAAAGGATTGATCTGTTTGTTATTTTAGATTAATGTCTATCGTCTAGTAACTAACTAGCACATTCGTCTGTACACTAGACTAGTGAACAATCCATCTTTTGCCAAGTGCCCTTTTGATGTCCTGCGGCATGTGTTAACAGCTTCAGATCCGACCAGGAAGGCTTGACAGCTTCGGATCTGACTAGGAAGTTATATATAGGATGTGTTTGGTAGAGCTTCAGTTCCATCAGATTCGTGGATCTAGTAGAGCTGGGTATTTCTAACTCTATTGGATCCGAGAAGCTGGAGTTATGAGTATATTAAGGGCTTGTTTGGGGGAGCTGTGCTTCAGCTTTGCTTCAGCTTTGGATTAAAAGCTCCCCCAAACAGCATAGCTTCAAAGCAGCTGGGAAGCTAAGCCACAGCAGAAGCACCTCAAAAGCTGAAGCTGCTGAGGAGGAGCTTTTCAGCTGTGGCTTCGCTTGACCACCTCCTACCTCGGTCGCTCTGCTTTTTCAACCTCCGCCACCCCGCCTCGCCGCCTCCACGTCACCTCTCCACTCAAACACCGTTGTACTTTACTATGTTGTTACCTCCCCGCTCGATTGGCCCCCTAAAAGCTACAGCTGCAACAATAATTTGCTAAACAGCATAGCAAGAAAAGCGACAACCGCTTTACAGCCCAACAAGCTAAAAGCAGCTTTTCAGCCCAGCCGCAGCTCCCCCAAACAGGGCCTAAGAGTGTTCAGATGGATCATCTTGTTTACATTTTAAACTAAAAATATAAATTTAATTCACTTTACTTTAGTCTGTAAGTTTTAGATCTCAGGTGAAGCTAGGAACTCGAGCTCTACCAAACAGGTCCTATTCAAATAGGTAGTGTTGTTGTGTTGTCTTAAGTTTCAACTAGCAGTAAGTTTTTCTTTTCTTTTGAGACGAACCACAGTGATAGCAGTACTGTAGTTTACTAATTTACAACTAATTAATAGTACCTCTTTCTGCCTTCTCCCACCGTTGAACGAATCAAGAATGTTCTCACATTAGTGATGAACTTACATCTTAGTTTTAATGACAACATTTGCCATAGACCTCACGCCTAGACACGAACTTAAGACTGTTCACTGTTGCCCCTGTCGTACTGTCTTCTCTTTACCCTACTACCAGGGGCGGAGCCGCGGAGGGAAGGGGAACCCCCCACGCTCTCCAGTTAATTTGCCAAATTCGGTAGTAAGAAACACCAACGTCTAGGCCCAATAATTGAACTAATTTTTCAGATAATCAACGATCAATTATCACCATCAGCAATAATCGATTGATTATTAGATCTAGACATTTTCGACCTATTTGGATGGGATGATTTAGTTGGAATTTAATGTGAAGTGCTTTACTCTCTCTCTAGTCTCATTTCGAGTTCGCGGTATATTTAGAATGCAAAACACAACTCAAGTAGTTTGGCTGCACGCATCCCAAAACATCACTCTTTTGTACCTGGAGGGGTTATAAAGAATACCGATGCCTGCTTGCTAAGTTCAAGTTGACGGAGATGTAGTTTTTCATGTCGAAGGTAGACATATTTGTATTTTTCTAAACATATGTTTCTATATTTTGATAAACATGTTATGTTACTTGTAAAAACTGATAGTTAGATTTAAGTTTCCTACGACCATAGATGTCTATGCTGAAGCAATCTGCAAGAAACTCAGGCGGTAAGCAGCACAACATCATTGATGAAAACAGCAAAGCCACTTAAGTGACTGAGCACAGGAGAAAGGAAGGCAACTCAAGAACATCAGTATCAATGCGTTATAGGGCTATGCTGCACTTCATTTCCCTGGAGCACACAAACAAGTCAAGAGTAGATCGCACTTCATCTTACAAGAATCGCTGTAACCGGATCGAGCAAGGCACACCCTTGACTTGATCAAATATTAAATAAGACAGTGTTTTACTATATACTTGTACATTAAAATCTGAATCGTTGAGTACCTTCAGGAAATGGATCACTAGAGAGCAGATCATAAAAGGTATGTCATATATGTAGAGCCACAGTAACAAAACATGTATGTTAAGAGTATATACATCATAGTTACCGGATTCGCTATAAACCCTAAAAATTGCGAACCAAATTTATCGAATCTGAACCAGTTAGGGTACGGAGTTCGTGTTCGCAGTAGAAATTGGAAGAAAAGGTGACCAACTATGAACCCTAATTCCGTACCGCAACTCGAACAATCTGCGTTTCTCTTAACTATGATATACATGGATACTTAAAAAGAAGACTAGAGGTATATCGGTTATGTGATTTCTGAATTAGGCTTAGCTTTCATTCAGTTATATCAAAGCAGAGTTTAGCTTCATCCCATGGGCCATTGATCTCAAACTTGTATTCCTGAATCCTGATAAGCCAGTAAGGGCAAACAAGTGAGATAAAAACAAGAAGTGCCAGCAGAAGAATGAAGAACATTCGATGCAGCTGGTATGTGACAACCAGGGTCATGACCATCAGAGAAAAGGAGAATAGAAGATGAAGTCTGAAGGAGTACTTCTTGATACAAAATGTAATGAGGGGTGCAAACAGGAAGACCTGCAAGGAGAAGAGCATGATTGCAAATACGTGCAGCCTAGATGGCAGACACGAAGCAACAAGGACGGATGCTACTATTGATGCATTCAAGGAGATGTTGCTGGTCAACTTTGGGTTGTTGAGTGCGCCTGGAGGTCTTATAGTTGAACCAGAATAGTCATGCAGAAAGAGATGAACCAACAAAAGAGATACAGCAAGTGCCCAAATTGAATCTGAACTGATGGACCTAGTGAGGGTATGATAAATTGGCGCTAAAACATAAAGACCACTGATAAAAAAGGATATATTGAGGACATACTTTGAGAGTAGCTTTAGCGAGAATGGACAAGTTGTGAGCAAGAGGACCCAAAACCCAACAAGAAGAAGACTAATATCCAATTTCAAAAGAGTGATCTCATCAATTACCAAGTTTAATGTGAGGGTCCATACTGAAACCACAAGAGCGACGATGCAGAGATACTGGGATACGGAGACTGAGTCGACCATCACTTTCAGAAGGTCCCTCTTAACGACATTGGCATTCGTAACCATCTCCTCAAGGAACGACTCATCGGTGTAGTTATCATCGTAGCCTGGCTGCCTTCCACCATAGGCAACTTTTCTCCACTTTGGACGACACCTGATCCAGTTTCCATAGCTCTTCATATTGTGTTGCTACGTTTTGCTCCAGAAGAAATTAGCTCTGAGCTGCGTCAACCATCAAGAAACGGGTGGTTCTCACTAGAGCTTCAGCTGTCAAACCTGCATTTGTCTGACATTAGTTCTTCACTGTAAATAAAACAGATTGTTACATCCCCACTATTACGGTGGATAAGGATCATCTATCAAATTAAGGTGTCTCACTCAGAAACATGATCAGGCTGTCAGCTTATGGAATGTGCAAAGGTTTGATTTGAGAAGCTTGAACAGCGTTGTAGTTATCAATCACTTTAATTTCAACTGTTTCATTAGCAAAATAGTTAAATGAGTACAAGGTTGTTTCATGAACCAAAAAAATTGAATGTCGCCAGGACCGAGGCCGTACCTCTGCAGGAAGCCGTCAGGGTCGAGCCAGGCAGGAGGGGGACGCGACGATGAGCGCTGCGCCGGTCGCCGTTGGGCGGATGCCGGATCCCGCGTGGCCAGGGAGAGTGGAGTCGGGTCGAGACGGCGTCGTCCGATAAGGAACCGGGCTTATGGGGCGGGCGAGACCTCCGGGCGGACGGCGGCGGCGTACGGGGCGGATCGGAAGCTCACGAGGAAAGGGGCGGCCCGCGGCGGGGGGCAGCTCTGTCGTCCGCGACGCGAGCCGCGGATGGAACGGCTGCTCCACGTGGCTGGTTGGCCGCGCGGCGTCCACGGCAACTCCTGAGATCCAGAGCCCAGACGGAGCGGCGCGTGCCCGTGCCGTTTCGAGGAATTATCGAGTGCAGTGCAGCTGGTGCCCAGAGCCCCAGACCACGGTGTGCGGCGCGGTGAGATGGACGCGCGTCCCGGCGGGTCGGGAGGCGTTGTTTTCCCTGGTATTAATCTGCGCAGTTCGTACGTGCCGAGGTGGGCCGACGCGCGCCGGCAGCGACGCCAAGGTGCGAGGGCGGTTAACCTGGACGGAATCAAGGCGAGCACCCTGCAGGAGATCGACGGAGGCGCTGCGCCGATCGGCCGTCTCCGCCGCAGCATTCCAGCGTTTCACGGTCAGATCGGTGACCCATGAACCGTGTGTATCACAACAGCAGCGCTCCGTTCCGTGCGCGTCATCTGGGTCTGGTCGCCATCCTGCTACGAAATGAAATGCATCATACTCTCAGCTACTTGGATACAACAATCAACGAGCGGAGCCTACATGTAGTATAATCGTGCCAACCCAAGAATCTCTAAACACAAATCAAGCACACGATCTCCATCTAAGAAATAAATACATGCATGTTTGCGTTCTTGCCATCGCACTGCCATTAACCTACGTATATGGTAGCAGCAGCTATGGCTCCAAGAACCAGAAGCCCGGCGGTAGTGCGGGTGCAGGCGGCGGCCTGCGGCTTCTTGGCAAGGCTGAGAACGGACGTGGTAGAGGAGCTGATGAAGCTTCTGCAGATCTGCTCCAACTCGACGCCATGTGCGAGACGTGTGCGTTCTGGAAGCGGGAGGTCGCCAAGGTAATCAAGCGGCACCGACCCGACCTCCATGTCCACGACTGGAAAGATGAGGGCGAGCCGAGGCATTTCGGTGAGGGCCACTTCCCGCCTCCCGCCGCACCCTGGCACCACTTCCTGTTCCCCGGGTTCGTCGCCATGGCTGTCGCGCTCGCCACGCTAGCTCGTCCTCGACTCCCTGGTCACAGGTTCTACGAGCGCACGCACCGCGCCGAGGCCGCATAGGAAGGTGCGTGGATGGCTTCTTTCCTTCGATCCTTGCTGCTGCGTGTCGATTTGGCTATTGTTCGGATCTGCTTGTGCTCAGTTTGTCCATGTTCTTCGTGGAGAGGGAGAGGAGGTGCGGAAGACAGAAGGGGAGAAGAGGCGTTTGTTTCAGCATTAGTGCTTTCGCCTACACGTGGCACAATCCTAAACTGGGCTTTAACCGGTCCTAAATACTACATGTCATTCTTGCTTTTAAATTTTAGGGTCAGATTGTTTTTGCTGTTGATTCTGGATTCTGACATCAAAGCCTGAATAAAAACAAACAACTCGATTTTAGTAATCGATTTTTATAATCCAACCCACCCATATACACTAGAATTCATAATCTATTTCATATGTGTTTCTATGGATTCTGACGAATACAAATATGAGAATGCCACTGAAAATTCCAAATAATTACTCACCAAATACCATCTTAAAATCTAGAACCAGCATAACCAATTTCTCTACAGCCAAAACCTAGAATCAGCTTTTAAATAATCCACAACAAAAGCAAACATGCTCGTACACACTCTTTCGTATTATTCTCTTTTATTAGATTATTTATTGTTCCTTAGATGGTGTATTACTCTATGGTAGTAAATATAATTTTCTTCAATAATAGACAATGACACGAGACTATCACTACGGAAACAGGATAATCACGTTTAGTTTATCAGGTTCCCAAGGTGCGCAATGAAAATTGGTGAAAGCGTTCTCTCACCCCGTTAGGGGCCGCTGTTACGTGTTAATAAAGGCCAAGAATAGCCCTCGGCGTGGCTTACAATCAGGAGATTACAATCCTCAAAATAAGGAAACAAACTAACCATTACTTCTAGATACATTCTATTCTTACCTCTTTCCATATTTCTAACACTCCCCCTCAATCACAGCTTATCAAGATTGAGATTGAACTTGAATTTCTCTAACCGACGAGTGACAAGGGTTTTGTGAACCCGTCGGCGACTTGATCACCGAGGGTACAAATTGAATATCCAATTGTTTTCTTGCTACCCTTTCTCTCACAAAGTGATAATCAATCTCTATATGTTTTGTTCTAGCATGAAAAATTGGGTTAGTGACAAATATGTAGCACCCAGATTGTCACACCATAATCGAAGTTGCTTATGTGTTTGTATATGGAGTTCATTTAGCAAAGATCGAACCCATATCATCTCAAAGCAGCTTGCATTGGCTAATGCTTTATATTCGACTCGTGCTAGAGCGTGAAACCGTTGCTGTTTCCTTGCACTCCATGATACTAAATTGGATCCTAAGAATACAAAGAAATCCACCAAAGGACCTTCTATCATCGTGGTTTCTCGCCTAATCAAGATCGAAAATGCACTTACTCTAGTTGATCGAGATTTTTCTATTCTTAACCCAAAATTGGTTGTTGAGCGAATATATCTCAAAATTCTCTTAGCTGCAATTCAATGTTCAGTTGTTGGTGAATGCAAGAACCGACATACCTTGTTGACAGAGAATGCAATGTCCGGTCCAGTAAGTGTGAGATATTGCAAGGCTCCCACTATACTCCTATATTGTGTTGAATCCTCGTGACCTAGTGAATCGCCTTCATAAGTCGACAACTTCTCTCAAGTAGATAATGGAGTGCTAACAGTTTACGCTTTGTCATTCCAATCTTTTGAGTAAATCTGTTGCATATTTCTTTTGAGTGAGAAGGATACCATCCTTTACCTTATTCACTTCTATACCAAGGAAGTAATGAAGCTCTCCAAGATCCTTAAGAGCAAACTCTGATTGAGATCCTTGAGTAAAGTCAGTAATGGCCTCCTGTAGAGTCGACAATAATAATATCATCCACATAGATAAGGATAAAGATAACAAGTGTTACCTTTATTGTAAAAGAATAATGATGCATCCGCCTTTGAGGCCATAAAACCAAGGTTACACAACTTTGTGCTTAGGCGAGAGTACCACGCTCTTGGTGCTTGCTTAAGACCATAGAGTGACTTGTCTAGTTTGCAAACAAAACCAGGCTTATCTTTGTCTTCATACCTGGAGGTTGTCTCATATACACCTCTTCCTCCGAACACCATGAAGAAACGATTCGAACATCCAGTTGCCTAATATGCCATCCTCGGAGATAGCAAGAGACAAAATAATCCTAATGGTAGCAAACTTTACTACAGGCTAAAGGTGTCCTCATAGTCAATCCCATACCTTTGTTTGAACCCCTTGGCAACTAGGCGAGCTTTGTACCGGTCCAAACTCCCATCGATTTTCTTTTGACCTTATATACCCATTTGCAATCTATGATATTTCTTCCTTCTTAGGTGGAACAAGATGCCGTATTATTTTTATTAAGGCCATATATTCTAGATCCATAGCATTTTTCCAATCTCTGTGCATAACACTTCTTCTAGAGTTTGGGGTTCACCAGTAGTTGTTAAATGAGACCGCTTATCATACCGTATAGTGCCATCGGTGTACACTTTGGTTTTACTGATTCCACTCTGGCCGTGTGAGGCCGATGCGGTGTTGTGGGCACAACCGATGTCTCCGCCGAGCCAACATCTGCAAGCAGAGATATCGCTTCGCTTCCCCAGACGCCATTAGGGACCGTGATCATCTCGAGGATATGGGAGACAATGAGCCAATGTCGCTATTGTCTACATCAAGCGCCGATCCCAGCGGGTTTCAACAGAGAGCTCCAACTCGGAGACGATCA